>JAQPPZ010016934.1:12400000-13000000 GCA_028583015.1 Wollemia nobilis
TCATAGAAGCATAAATAAAATTTATAGATACTCAATATATTCTAAGCTCAATATCAACTCAAATCAACTCAAATCAATCTCAAATCAACTCAAGTCAACTCATAGAATGATAAAGAGAATTGTTAGAGACTTAATATGTTCTAATCTCACTCTCAACTCAAATCAGAATTATGGAATAGTTTATTTCATGGAACTTGACCAATCACCTCACACAATCACTTGACTAGGCTCAATCAACTCAACTCAACCAATCACCACAAGGGACTACTATTTCTCACAAAAACCCTAGTCCAAGCATGTATCAACCAAATCAAATATTTCCAACAATTCTCAACCACAAATATCACATAACAATGATACTCATGTTTTTTTCAAGTTCTTTCACAAACAATGGGCTTCAACGACTATGCTTATAAAACAAGGTTTAAACACAACTCTCAAATGAGAAAGCCTTGAAGCATTCAACCAACCACTTTAGAAAAGGAAACCACAATCAATCCTTCTCATTCCAATGATATTTTAGAAATCAACCACCATAAACAATCAATAGGAGAATGTGCCCATACCTTTTTGATGCCAAGAAGTTTTCCACAAAATCTGCCACACTAAATATAACTTTTCTTTCCAATCACAATAAGGGTTAGTGGACTTCAAATAATAATCACAAGATAATCATAACTCAATTTACACCTTTTAACTCCAACTTAATAAACACATCCACCAAAGTCCTTTTTAATAAAACCCTTATCAAAAATAATAATCAATAAGGCTCTCATAATTTTTGTATAACAACTCCTTATTTCTCCTAAATATTAATTTTCAATTTCATGAATATCAAAATAAATCAACAACTCATATACCTCTGAAATAATAATCACAGTGCTTATAAAAATAAATTTTAATTAAAAACTTTAATTATTCCTTAACCACCTTATAACTCCTATCCTAGGGCATCAATGAAATTAATTAGAGCAAAACGTAATTAACTCCTCAAGGGGATTCAAACCCCCAAATTGCATACATCGTGAACACCTTAGCCATGGATAAGGTTGCCACACGAGCTAGCCACCCATTCACAAGGAAAAGGCACGACGTGCCTTAAGTCCTTCCTCTCTTCCATGCAAACCAAAAACGCTTCGATCACTTTCCTTCCAATGCATTCAAATGTAGTCAAGGATATTCAAACCTTGACGTAAAGTGCTACCACACACATTAACAAAAAACCAATTTCCAATGCGCCACTCTGCCCACAATGTCTTGGACTTTCAACCAACCTTGGATTTATTTGTTGTCTCCCTTTTCAAAATAATTTTTGCACGAGCTCTCTTCGGATGCTTAGCCAATGATTAACACAAGCAAGGATTTATTTCAAATGAACCTTAGGATCCCCATTTATATAGTATTCTCATCATTTTTGATGACATTGACACATTATTTATTTTCCCTCTTTCTTTAGACTTCGACGCTAACTTTAGTTTAATTTTTAAATAATTAAAATTTAAACTAAATATTTAAAATTAAATATCTCCATCATCGGGGCACCTTTTTTGATGAAACGAAAGGCCAACTTAGGTTTTAAGAAAAAACCATTTCAAATATGCCATCCCTGGTTTTAAATAAAACCTTATATTTTGCCTACCTTGGTTTTCACAAAAACCCAAAATTTATCCATGCTTTCCAAGATATCATTTGCCCATCAAAAACTCAATGTGATCCCTATGACATTAATTATTCATGTGACATTTATGACAACATAAAATAATTCAAATTACCAACAATAATCCCCTTTGTCATTGATGGCAACACCTCTAAAGCAAAAACCACAATCACTGCAAAAACCATCTCTAAGAATCAAAGCTACTCCCCCTGACTCAATAATCTCTATGGAGGCTGCTCCCCCTAACTCAATACTCTCTTTGGAGGCTGCTTCCCCTAACTCAATGCTCTTCCACTTACTCAAATCTCTCCCCCTTTGACATCAATGGCAAAAGGGACACCTATGGGGCTCAAATATGACTCTTAAGCATAGCCCCCTCACCACATTTTCTCTTGAGGTGATTAATTTTGGGGTGGGAGTACTTTTAATCCCATATCACATTATTTCTTTCCTCTATCAACTTCCTTCCATGTTTTTATGATATCCTTCTCTTGATGAATTACTTGATCTTCTTGTCTAGAACCTGTTTGGCCTTCTTGCCTTGAACCTGTTTGACCTTCTTGCCTTGAACATGTTTGGAATTGAGTCCTACACTATTTTGCAATATGACCAAATTTATTGCAATTAAAACACTTGGTATTGTAGCCTTTGTATGGTGCCCATGTCCTGAATTCATTCTTAGAATAATTTCCATATCCATTCCTTTCCTGAACCCTGTATTGTGAAGCTCTATTTTCATGACCATTATGACCATGACTTCTGAATTGTGTAGCTCTAAAACCAAAACCATGTTGCTCATTTCCTTTGCACTAAAAATATCTATGACCAATCCTGTTACATGAGAAGCAATACCTCTGAAAACCATACCTTATTCCTTTGAAGTTTCTTCTATCAAAATCAAACTTCTTTGATCCATAGACCCTGCAGTGTATAGCCTTGTGTCCAAATCCATTACAAGAAAAATAATGTCCTTGAAAAGCCTTTTTTTCATGCCTTGGTTATTCATACCTTTCTTGACCATTATCCTTATGATCATTTTCAACTTGTGCATTGCATCCTTGAACCTTTTTTGTAGAATCTAAAACCTCTTAGTTTCTTCCTTGCTTTCCTCTTCAAGAATTTCTTTTCCCTTTGAGATTGATTCACCTATTTCAAAACAAGAATCAAACTAAATATTTGGAGCCATATGAACTTTGGAACTTTCCTCACAAATCTTAGGTGCTTCCTTGATTTCATATTTTAGAACTTCCTTTCCTTTTTAGTGTGATTTTTCCTGGAAGTAAGATACAACCTTAAAATAAGTTTCCACTCCTTTTTGAACCTTTTCATCTAATGTATCATGTCTTTTTGTGGTTAACCTTAGTTATCATTCATCCTTTATTCTATCATTTTTGCATTTTGAAGCTCTTATATGAGATTACTGATTGTTTGAAGTAGTTCTTCTCTGATTTTGACATCTATTCAAATCTTGTTTTCAAGATTCCTGTATTCTTCTTTTAGCCTTTTTATTTATGATTTTTGTTTACTCAGCTCATACTCTTCCTTTTCTATAACCAAAAGTGAGACTTATTTGTTTTCACTGTCATTGAGACCATTATAATCTTCTATAGCAAACAAACTCTCAATATTTCTTTGATCATGCTTGTTTCCTTGATGTGTCATCTCATATTCACTATCACTAAAACCATTGCAATATATTGATCTGTGATCTATTTGACCACACACAAAGAACTTATCTCTTTTACCTTATATTACTAGGAATAGATGTTCTTATTTTTCATCATCTGATTTATCTTTATCACTATTTGAGCTATCACTTGCTTCCACAATGTAGTAAGATTTCTTTGCCTTACAAAATATTTTCTTCTTCTCATACCTGTTTTGCTTGTATCTATCATCTTTGTCATACTTATGCTTTCCATATTATTTTCTTCTTTGACCCTATTTTTCATAATCATCGTTTTCTTCATGTGGACACTTGTATACATACTGACCAAGATCACGACACTTGTAGCATCTAAATTTCCTTACATATTTGAAATTCCTTGAGTCCTTATTCCTTTTGATGAAGTTAGCTTCCTCATCATTATCTAAAAATCTATCTATCTCTAGAACTTTCCATTTCTATTTCTCTGAAGCCTTGAATGCAATCTCTTTTATTGGAACCTGATGCTTACTTACCCTCATCTCATAAGCTATGAGAGTACCTTGTAATTCTTCCATTGTTAGCTTGTTGATATCCATTGTCTCTTCTATTGCTGAAACCTTAGAATCATATTTCATGGGAAATAATATCAAAACCTTTTGAGTAATTTCCGATTCTTTCATATTAAAACCTAGGCCTCTCATGGTGTTAGTAATATCATCAACACGAAGTAAAAACTTTGCAATATCTTCAGAATCTTTCATTTTCATTTCCTCAAATATTTTTCTATGAGTTTGTGGTTTTGCCAAATTTACCTTGGAATCTCCTTCATATGTATTCTGCAACTTGGTCCACATCTCATTAGCTAAATTACATACCATGACCTTTGCAAAATCTATCTCATGAAGTCCACTTAAAATACAATTCATTGCTCTTGTATTGATCTCAACCAATTTCTTGATAGTATTATCTACCTCAAGATCACCTTCAACCCTATACTCTTTTTCAACCATTTTCCATACCTCATATCCTTGTGATATCAAGTAGTTCTTCATCCTAATGCACCAGAAAGCATAATTGTTACTATCAAAAAATGGAGCCTTATTTTTAGATGATCCATTATGTGAAGCCATCTGTGTTCTTGTAGAATCTACCCTCAAGTTGTTAGCCTTTCCAAAGAAACCTGCCCTAATACCAATTGAAGAACATAGCTTATACTGAGATGGGGGATGAACAGTATAAGATCACTTTTTAATTTCTTTCCAAATCAATATCAATTAATATCATTAATTGTAATAACCAAATATAGTAGTGTACATTAATAACTAAGATAGCAGTAGTAAGAAAGAGCAAAAGTCACCACACACAATTGAGACACAAGATGTAACGTGGTTCCCTCAATGTGGGGTACTCCACCAGATAATATCCTTATAATACTTCACAAAAAAATAATGATCCTTATCCAATACAATGATTTCTTTGATCTTCTCAAAGCTAGGCAATAATAAGTTCACACAAAACTTATCCAAATTAGAATAACAAGCTCACACAAAACTTATCCAAAACTGAATAAAAAGTTCATATAGAACTTGTACAAATATGAATAACAAGCTCACATACAACTTGTCCAAAATTGAAAAACAAGCTCACACAAAACTTGTCCAAAATTGAATAACAAGCTCACACAGAACTTTTCCAAAACTGCTCTAGCAAGCTCACCAAGAACTTGCCCAAATATGCTCTAGCAAGCTCACCAATAACTTGCCCAAATATGCTCTAACAAGCTCACCAAGAACTTGTCCAAATATTCTCTAGCAATCTCACCAAGAACTTGCCCAAATATGATCTAGCAAGCTGACAAAGAAATTTCTCAAATATGTCCCAAAACTGTCCACAAAGCTATCCACAAAGCTATCCAAAACTATCCACAAAGCTGTCCCAAAACTATCCACAAAGCTGTCCAAAAACTTTCCACAAAGTTGTACACAAAGCCTTCTCAAAGGCTCAATCAATCATGCTTAAGTAGTACTCAAATCTCATCCACAAATCTATCAAGGCAAAGCTCAAATATGAACTCAACAATGAATGACAATGTACTCTTCAATGAATGACAACAATGATCCACAATGATCTCAAATCAAATCAACTCATAGAAGCATAAAGAGAATTGTTAGAGACTCAATATGTTCCAAGCTCAATATCAAATCAACTCAACTCAAATCAATATCAAATAAATTCAAGTCAACTCATAGAAGCAAAAAGAGATTTTTTAGACTCAATATGTTTTAATATCACTCTCAACTCAAATCATAATTATGGAATAGTTTGTTTCATGGAACTTGACCAATCACCTCACACAATCACTTGACTAGGCTCAATCAACTCAACTCAACCAATCACCACAAGGGACTACTCTTTCTCACAAAAACCCTAGTCCAAGCATGTATCAACCAACTCAAATGTTTCCAACAATGCTCAACCACAAATATCACATAACAATGATACTCATGTTCTTTTCAAGTTCTTTCACAACCAATGGGCTTCAATGACTATGCTTATAAAACAAGGTTTAAACACAACTCTCAAACCAGAAAACCTTGAAGCATTCAACCAGCCACTTTCAAAAAGGAAACCGCAATAAATCCTTTTCACTCCAATGATATTTCAGAAATCAACCACCATAAACAATCAATAGGAGAATGTGCCTATACCTTTTTGATGCCAAGAAGTTGTCCACAAAATCTGCCACACTAAATACAACTTTCTTTTCGAATCACAATAAGGGTTAGTGGACTTCAAATGATAATCACAAGATAAACATAACTCAATTTACTCCTTTTAACTCCAACTTAATAAACACATCCACCAAAGTCCTTTTTAATAAAACCCTTATCAAAAATAATAATCAATAAGGCTCTCAAAAATATTTTATAACAACTCCTTATTTCTCCTAAATCTTAATTTTCAATTTCATGAATATCAAAATAAATCAACAACTCATCCACCTTTGAAATAATAATCACATCCCTTATAAAAATAAATTTTAATTAAAAACTTTAATTATTCCTTAACCACCTTATAACTCCTATCCTAGGGCATCAACGAAATTAATTAGAGCAAAACGTAATTACCTCCTCAAGGGGATTTGAACCCCCAAATTGCACACACCACGAACGCCTTAGCCACGACTAAGGTTACCACACGAGCTAGCCGCTTGTTCATAAGGAAAAGGCATGACGTGCCTTAAGTCCTTCCTCCCTTCCACGTAAACCAAAAGCTCTTCAAGTGCTTTCCTTCCAATACCTTCAAATGAAGTGAAGGAGATTCAAACCTTGATGTAAAGCGTTGCCACACACCTTAACAAAAAACCAATTGCCAATGTGCCCCTCTGCCCACAATGTTTTGGAATTTCGACCACCCTTGGATTTATTCATTGTCTCCCTTTTCAAAATGATTTTTGCATGAGCTCTCTTCGGATGCTTAGCCAATGATTAACACGAGCAAGGATTTATTTCAAATGAATCTTAGGATCCCCCTTTATAGTCTTCTCCTCATTTTCTATGACATTGGCACATTATTGTTTTTCCCTCTTTCTTTAGACGACGACGCTAAATTTAGTTTAAATTTTAAATAATTTATATTTAAACTAAATATTTAAAATTAAATATCTCCATCACCGGGGCACATTTTTCAACAAAACAAAATGCCAAACTAGGTTTTAAGAAAAACCCATTTCAAATTTCCCATCCATGGTTTTAAATAAAATCTTTTATTTTACCTACCTTGGTTTTCACAAAAATCCTGAACTTATCCATGCCTTCCAAGATATCATTTGCCCATCAAAAACTCAATGTGATCCATATGACATCAATGATTCATGTGACATCAATGACAACATAAAATAACTAAAATTGCCAACAAACTTTAAGTACCTATGGGATCAAATATGTGTTGAGGATATATGTGGTAAGGCATATATGCAGTGAATACAAATACATACTTAATTAAACTTTGGTGACAATTCAATAAATAGAAGAAGAATTGGCTATTAGAGAAAAACATAGAAACAAACTCTCATAGCTAAAAAACGTTTTATTATCAAGTAAATAAAATGGATGTGTTTTGATAAAAAATAATACTCATGCAATTGAAGAAAATACCTCACAAATAGAGGAGACTCCAAGGGTACAAAACTACTTATGATGATCTAAATATGCTTGTTGAAGAAATGAGAAAGGAGGCACAATAATTGATGAGTATAGGATCACCCAAAATATTCTCAAAATAAATACAGCTCCTTGTGTCAAAAAAAATATCCAAGGCCATTCAAGAATAAAATGCCAAGATAGACAAGCCAATAGATATCATCATGCCTAATCTCTCAAACAAGAGTACTAAACTAGAGAACCTACTAGATAGGTTGATAAGCATATCAAATTAAGAGGAAGACCTATTAAGGGATCAATTCAAGGAGTTAGTTTTAGATGGTAATATGTTAGATGCTTTGGATATATCCTTTGATGTAGAGTGGTAGGCACTATTGAAATTGTAGCCCCAAGAATAAAGATGACCCACAATTTTATAATCTTGGTACAAGATGATCTTGATTTTGTAAAATTTATTCCCAATTATAAAGGTAAGTCATGGGATATCTCACCATTTGAGCTTGGTGCCCCATAAAATTGGAAGAAATGTAGTGGCTTGGATACTATCATTAAATTCTAACAAGATAATGACCATGAATTATAATGGAAAAGGAATATTGTAGCGCTAAGAGCAGTAGTGCAAACATAAAATGTTAGGAAATTTTTCAAAATTTTGGCTAGGTTCTCAAAGTGCAACTCATTTAAAAGGGCAATTTGATAAGATGGAAACAATGAATCACAATTTTTAAAAAAGAGTGAAATCCTCTTTTGAAAGAGTGAATTAGTCTTTAAGGGTTTAGGTTAGGCACAAATGACACAAGATCTAAGAAAACAACTTGGAAAGCAAGTTTTAATCATCATGTGACACAAATAAAAAATTAGAAAGTTTATAAAGACATTTAGGGTTAATTTAGAGACATAAATTTAATGATGCATCTATTTTTCTAAATATGCCACTAATTTAGAATATTTATGAGGAGTAAAAAATATTTACCTCAAATTACTCTTAGGAAAATAATTTGTTATGAATTGGAGCTAGGGGATCCATTATAGACATTTTTTAGTCACTTGTGAAAATCAGACCTACACCTTGTAAGACCTAATTGTAATTATGAGATCATACTTCCATTAATATAAAAATATTATGCATCATATTTGTGAATTAATTTCCATTTAATATTTCAACTTATGGTGAATAGTGTTTGTGGTATTTCCCTCTAACTTTATACTATTCCTTTCTTCTATTGTGGTGGATTATTTGTAAAGTAGATCACACTAATGTTATTAAATTTACTCTAGACGTACTTATTGATTAACACTAAACTTACTAGACAAGGTCATGTTTATTTCATTTACTTTGTTTTGTCCATCCTTAATTCTATATTTACTCTCATGTATTTAGGTTAGTTTAATTTAGCTATATTAGTTGGCCTATATCTAGAGGTTGGAGAATGTGTTCTTTCCTTTCAATTGTTGAAACACAACCTTACAAATGCATACCTTTATGTGAGTTAAACAACTATATATACTACCAATTGAGTGGTGAAGATAAGATGTAGAGGTATAGGGAGAAACAACATGAGAGGTCATGGGAGATTGAATGAAGGGAGAAACTAGGATGCGGGGCCTCATGGAATCTACATTTCCAATACAAAATTTTATTGGGAGAAATTTTGAGATGAGAGACTTACTACTCAACAGTTTCAGACAACTTTGTTAGCTCAAGCTGGGTTGGTTCCTACTAGTATTAGTACCAATATTTAACCATATCTCTCTTGCAATGGTGGTCTTCTATATTAATGAGGCCTAAAAATACCTCATTTTTACACTATGTTTGACATATAAAAACTGTCATATTATTAATTTAAATGCCAAATAGTTGATTAGAATATATATTTGTTAAGTGTTTGCATGATTTTATGTTAGGAATACTATATCTCTGTTTTTTACTATTTTCAGCATTTTGTGACTGATTTTGCTTGATTAAGTAGCAAGTAAAAACATGTATTTCAATTAACCAAATGTGATATGTTGATATCCATTAAATTCACAATGGTTTATGAATTTTTTCCTGCCCTTAAAATTATTTGAAGTCCACATTGAAGCCAAATTATTAGGACTGTCATAAATCTAAAAATTTGAAAAAAAATAGCCATATAAAAATTAGCAAGTTGTCACTTTATAGGAACACCTTGAAGTTGTCAAGCAAAGCATGAGGATATGGATGGAATGAGTTCAGAAGGACTACATAAGACATTTGACCTATTTATAAGCATTACCACATGGTCTAAATAAGCAGCAACAGGGTATAACAGAGCAGAGACAATTGTGCAGCACTGTTGCACTATTTCAGCATTGTTACTTGGTGAATGAAGTGTATAAATTTAGTAGCAACTTGATGTAATCCTTCATGTTGATATTTGAATAATTTTTCCATGTTCTAATTTGTTTGAATTTGCAATAAATGCCAATATTTTACAACTGTGCAGCAGAATTGGAAAATGCAGTAATTTACCATGTAAATTCCAACAAGCTACAAATGAATGGCAAGGCATGGAATTCACACATGGAGAGGAATGAAGGCTATTGCAATCTGATCCTGAGAGCTAATCCACCTAAGAAATGTAGCTAAAATCACTTGAAGAGCACACAATTTTTCATTTTGAAGATCTTCAAAATGAGCAGACATCTTTAGAATGAGAAATACAGTCTCTTCGAAATGAGCGGACATATTCGAAATGAGAAATACAGTCTCTTCAGAATGAGCCACTTATCTTCAGAATGAGAACAAAAAGTGCTTTTTGAATTTTTGACTAATTTTTGATGATGGAAAAATGGAAAGAAGGTTGAAAATATTAAAAGAAAATATCTCCCATCTGACTTTTTCGTCCTTGCCATCCAAAGCCACCATTCATGGAAAAAATCAATTTTGATCCTCTTCTAGGATAAACACAGAAATAACTGCAACATAATAGGAAATTGTTTGCAAGAAATAAAGGGCATATTCTGAAGTGAATAAAGATATGTGAGATATTTCTAGACTTCTCCCACATACTCCCACCATTGAATATGCTTTCTAAAGGGCCAATGACTACTACTGTAGCACAAACTGTCTAAATTTGCATTTATTTTAGATCTAGAATTATTGGCAAATCACTGAAAAGCAACACATAGGTTGATTTGATCATGGGATATGTTGTAAATTTATATATAAATAACACAACTCCCTCCTTGGTTGAGCCAGTTAGGAATTATAATAGAGGAGAGTTTTCAATAGCAGCAATTAGGACTGTACAATAATTTTTTTTAACAGTTTTCAACATGTTATATCATCAATAAAAGTGTAGCTATTTTATCATTTTCTGTTCTGAATATTAATTAGTTAAGGAGTTTTTTTCACCTCCTTCTAGATCATGAAGTATGGGCCCACTTTCATATCTAGAATGAGAGATTTTATGGCAGGTTTTAATCTATAATTTTGCTGCAGTAGAATTAATAGATTGCTTGCCAGATTTCATTTTCTTGTTTTTATTTTGTATTATGTGATTTATGTTTTCTATTATGTTTGTGTAAAAAATTTGTGTGTATGCCATATAACAAATTATATTAAGCATTTTTCCTTTGCTTTCTATATTTTCCCTGCTTTTCTGTTTTAACAACTTTTCATTTTCAACATATTTCATTTTGCTGTCAATTCTTATAGCAGAAGCTTGACGACATTTTGTAGCAGAGCATTGACAGGTGTTTTATTTATAAGCATCACTTCCATTCTGCAAGAGTAAAATAGGTTTAAATTTTGCAAGTCTAATTTAGGATTTCATTTTAGCAACATTTCAATTTAGTAATTTCAATTCTATTATTTCAATCCCACAAAAGTAGATTAGATTTCAATTCAGCAATTTCAATTCATGAAATTGTAGTTAACTTTAGTTTTCTGAAATTAGAATTAGTTTTTATTTCTTGCAAGTTTACATTCTACAGATTATGTTTAGTGTGACAAAAAAAGGCTAAACCAAATCTGTCTCACCCAATAAATGCTTGAAATCTGAATTCCTAAATTGTACTATGCCCTAGCCTTCTATCATAGACAACCTTGGACACCACCTTGGATTGATAAATTATTGAGATTAAATTATTAGACTCAACGAAACTCATCACATATGTTTCATGAATGACTATATTAGCTACAAATTTGATTTTTGAAATATCTTCTTGCATAGTGCAAGGTGGTTCATATTATCTGGACTCTGTCATGGAGTCCAATATTTCTTATGTAGAAGCTTCCAAAACTATTTTCTAAAAGCTCTTTACTTGCTATGAAAATTCAAACTCTATCTTGGAGTCCAGTACTTCTTCTGCTAAAGTTCCCAATATGTAGGTGTATCCTCTAAAGCTATTGCAAAGAGATATTATCTCCTTTATAGTGGAGATAACCACTGATGATCTTTTGGTCACATGTGAAGACAATATTTTGGATGATAGTTAGTTGAAGGAAGTTCAACCCTAAAATATTGAGTTGGAACCTAAAGGCGATGAGTTTAATGAATTATATATTTGTTTCTTTGTTGCGTTGTAGGTGGTGAGGCAAAGGAATAAACAAAATAGATCTCACCAATCCATCATGAACAATTGCAATCGAACAATATATGCTCAACTAGAGCATGAAATGGTATTTTATCATACCCATCCATTATATGTGATAAACATAGCTCTATTGTTTTGTTGTATGACTTATACCTATGTATCTCCATATATATATCTTGCAGACGAAGATCCAATCAAATGTGGAAAATCCACTACCAAGGGCAACTATGTGTATGGCAACTCATACAAAGAAGGATGGGGCTCTTGTTAACCAAAAGTTATGAAGACAATCATAAGTGGCATTCCCTTGGAAATAACAATACGTTGAATTTTAAACCATTGTTATAATGATTATTTTTTGAACATGTTACTAGTTAACTATGCATGTGATATTGCTAGAAAATATTAGACTATGAAATATCATTTGTGAGCTTTGTAAATCAATGTATTAAGGATGATGTCCTTGCCAAGGTTTTAAGACCCGAAATACTGGTTTAGGATTGAGGTGTCAAGAAATAAGTATTACCAACAACTCCATTTGTTGGTGAGGATTACATACAGAAGTTACGCTAGATGCAAGAGCATACGATAGAGAAAGAGCAAAAGTTGAAATAGAAGTTTGTAGAGAATAAAAAAAGTTGGAAGAGAAGCTTGCAGAGAAAGATAAAAATATTGAAGTGATTTTGACAAGGCTTTCATAGATAAAGGTGTGTCAGTATTTTTTTGATTTCATATTTGAAATATTTACATGTTGTACCCCTAAATTTGTAATGATCCCTTGTATATAATTATATAGGCAACATAACTACAAACTACCCCTAAAATTGGACATAATATTGGTGGTGGTGACCAAGGCATAGGCAGTTACTCAATACCTTCTAGGATAGAGTCATCAATGGCATGACTAATATATTAAATATAAAATGGTTAACTTAGTTTGTATTGTATGTTGTGTAGTGAATTTATCTAGGTTGTTGATTTTCCATGTAAGGACTGAAAATGAAAACAATCACTCAAACTGAGAGAAGTAAATGCTACTTGACTCAGATCCATCAGGATAACATAGTGGCGAAAGGCACAATGATCAATAATGATCCTGAAGATCTTGTACATGGCCAACATTTGGATGAAGGTTATTGGAAAGTCAATGTGCACATTGCCCATAAAGAGAAAACGATATTGTTTAGAAGGAATGATAAGATGGCCACAATGAAGGATGTTGTGAGCTCCTTCATTGTTTGGCATATATAAGATATTGTTTAAAAATAATTGGAAGCCAAGATAGGATTGAGGTGAGTAGGTATTTAGAGCATAAGGTTGGCCAGTCAGATACAAGAAGGTATTTTGGCAAGTGTTGTTAGGACATAGGATTAAGAGTCTAATAATGCATGCATATTATAATGTATTGAAATGAAGGTTTATTGTGTTGAGTGAGTGTTAGTTATGAAATTGATATTTCATGTTTGACTTTTGGTCCTAGTCCTTAGCAGTAGTACTTGATTTGTATAGATGGAAATTTATGTATTCGACGAAAGTATTAGGATACCCTCTCGCATAATCTTTGATGGTTGGGATGGGAAGGGATGTTTAGACATATTTTGGTTATATGGAGGGCTTAGGTTGTCCATTAAACTATATATATAAGTAATAATTGCGCTTGAAATAAGAATTTTCCATTTACATATATAATCATAACTATTTTTGCACTTGAAATAAAAATTTTCCATTAATTTAGCATTCTTACAACTATGCTTTCTATTTCTCCATTAGGCATAAACACAATCTTCTTTATATCCTCAGTATCCATTGTTTACCTTCATCTACTACTGCTTTACCTTGAGGGGATTCCCATAATATGGCTATTTTTATTTGTAATTGATTTATAGAATTAGGGTTTGTTCGCTTTGGATTTGCCCACTATGGTTATATTTACAATAGTTTACTATTTTATCTCTTAGTCACTTCTTGAGATCCTTGGGTTCTTTTTGCCCTAGTACTTAAATATTGTAACTAGATGTGGTCTTTGAAATTTATTTACTTCCTTTGGTCACTCTTGAACATAATATAATTTCTTTATTTCTTGATTTTGTATATGTAAGAGGTGCAATAGATTATTGTTGTTCGTAAATAATAACTTGGTTAACATCACTATATTAACTTTCTATAAACAACATTATATCAGTGTTTTCTGTAGTGGGTTTATTGCTCATTTCTAAAATTTCTCTCTTCATAAAAGGTGAATATAGGGGCTTTATTTCGAATATGAGTGTTTGAACTATGTGTACCAGATTCTAATTATGGATGTTGAACTTTGTGTAGGCTAGGTTTTGATTTATAAGGTAGAGAAAATATTTGATTCTCCTCCCATTGGCCAAGGTAGGGATGATATTGCTTCTACTCATCACTTGGTGGGCCCTTCTCAAGTAGCATCTTGTTGCTTTCTCATGGAGAAATCTATGGCTCAACTATTACTTAGAAAGAAAAGAGAGTCCTATTTTTGAAGTGCCTATTTGAGCTTGATCTTATATAGAGATCCTTAGTGGTGCCTACAAATATTTTAAAGCTAACCATGGAAGAGGGGGAGACTTACCTTGTTGGGAAATTTTTGGGCAACTCTAGACCAGACATGAACTAGACCAGACATGAACTTGATAAGGATATGGGCAGTTTTGAAGTGGTCTCCTAAAGGTCAAATGGACTTAGTTGCTCTTTCAAAAGGTTTTTCCTTATCAATATTTCTCTGTTGGATGATTTCCAACACATTATGGGTGGAGGTCCATGGTTTTTTGGGTAGAGGAACCTCTTCCTTCACAAGTGGTGAATGGAATTTGATCTAGATACCCAAAATATCAATACTGCTCCAATATGAGTAAGACTACCTAGTCTCCCTCTTCACTTCTGGCATGAAGTTGTGGTAATTGATTTAGATACTAATAAATCTAGTAATTTTGAAATTCTTTTGGATGTAGAATCTAGGGTCTAACCTAATGTTTATGAAAATAGACCGCTATTCTATTCTAACTACAATAGTTATGGTCATGAGTTTTCTTGATGTACTAAGCATAAGAATACTCTAGTTGCTCCTCAAAAGGAAAATGTTTGTGATGAAGAGTTGACAAGATCTAATCCTGAGGTGATTTTAATTGTTCAGTATCTTGCTCCCAATGGTGGGCTTTCAAATATCTCTTCTTCAAAGAATTCCAAGGAAGCTATAACTAATAAGGATGTAAATTCCCTTCTTAGGAATTATTTTGAATGCTTGGAAATAGGTGAAGAATATCTTGAGGAAATAGTGCCTTTGGGTGCTATAAACATATCTAAACTTTCTAAATATCCTTTGGTTTATTAGGGATACAATTTTTTAAAAAATGATGCATCTCTTGGACATGTTACAAGAGGACAAGCTAGGAAACCTCCTCTCATCAGGATCTTATCCGATTCTGAAAATAAGAAGCTTTAGCCATATTCTAACCAAAAGGCTAGGGGTAGTAGATAATGGAGAATCCTCTAAGGTGACTCTAGGTTTTGAATTTTGATCGATAGGAGTTTAGGCAAGTTATTTCAATTTAAATTTCAAATCTAGAGCACGTCAACTTGATGTTTTGATTTGAAAGATTATGCCTTTAATGTTGCCTTTATTTTTATGAATTTCTTGTTTTATCTTGTCTTTTTCGTTTTGGATGATCCCCTTTAAGCTCCCTGCTTTTGTTGTATTTTTGATAGAGATCCTTTATTTTGTTTCTTTTGATCGGGATATTTTTAGCTCTTTCTTGTAAAAGGTTCGAGATTCCTTTAAAAATATATTTTTTATCAATAAAAATATAACTATAAATACCCAAATAAAAAGATACTAAATTTCAAGGTTAAATAACCAACCTAATGACTAATAATATGAAAATACAATAAAATCACATATAGAAAATATTTATGGTACTATAGAAACACTATATAAATGATTACAGTATAGGATCAACCATGCCCTTAAATGAAGATTGACACCACATAATTTTAACATCCTCTCTATGTTGAATTTGGGACATAGAGAGATACCCTTTTTAGTATCCCCTTAATGGATGCTCCTTTTTTCCAATAAGCTCCTAAAACCACATAAAGGTCACTTTTTGATATATCTTTGGTATGAATATCTACCTCCTACTCCACTATGGGCACATAAACTGGCTCAAGCATCCTGTCAGCATGAATCCAATGAACATAGTACTTGCACACCTTCATGTGCTTCCTTAGTTAATGGATGACAAGATTAGAAATAATCTTGATGAAGCTCTAATTATCATAATAGAGTGTAACAAGAAGTTGTTAACTAAGTATAAACTATTGAAGAATCATAAACACCCATAGAAGATTTATAGTAGTGTCATCTACAATACTTAGCTTCAATAAATATTCTAGAACATATCAACATAAATCCCAATGTCAAATTTTAGGGCCTTTTATCATTTCCTAGACTTGGTGCTAATTCTAGTGCTTTTGTTTGAGTTTTATGCTAGATTACTATGGCATCATTTCCTATGCCACCAATTCTAACCTTGATGCCAAGATAGTTGGTGCCATCTCAAATATGACACCAATAAACATGAATAGAATACCAATATAATACCTACATTAGGTCATTTTTCAACTATCATCTCCATTCTTGTAATAGTTGGAAGATGAACTACTTGATATTTTCCATTGTATCTTCATAGTTTATTTTGTATATAAGTATCTATTTGTCATAGAATATATCCATATGAGAGGAGGTATCATAGACTCTTCCCTCTCTTCTATGCATATCATTTTATAACTTCTTTCTACACAATAAAAGATAATTTTTCACCTATCTATTTATTCACATTCCTTGCTTTATTAGTGTGGTAAAAGACTATGTTTCCCCACAAAATTAGATCATTAGTGTTAGAGCACAATTGTAATCATATTGCATGCAAGCCCAAAAGAGAGTAATCTATCAAGGGATTAGAATCACATTAAGTGAACCATTTGTATACCTTCCTTGCCACACCAAAAGATCTTAGAAATATAGTAAATAAAGACTCTATATTCTATGTAGACAATGTTGTATGAAGCATTGATAGGGAAAAAAATGTTTAGATGTTTAAATAGTTTACATAGATTCTACAATAGATTCTTGTTGCAAGCAATGTTGCTTCTTCTCCTCCTATAACGAAGGCTTTTTGAGTTCAATGAACTTTAAAGCCTAGGTAAACTTTGATATTTTTAATTTAGATGGAGAAATTTATAACTATAGAAAATTGGCTAGGTTAACTAGAATAAAACTTTTAAGTTTATAATTTTTCTAATGGCAAGAAGATCATACTCCATATCCACTCAAATATTGGTGGGATTGATATGTTAAATGTTGCTTAATTTTTTTTAATAGTTTTCATATCTATTTACATTTAAATTTTATATATTATATTTTATTCATAACTTTATTTTAAGTTTTAAGTTTTAATATTATATTAACTTAATTTATATCAAATTTTTTTGGTAAAAAAATCTTAAATTTAATACATTTATGATAATAACAATTAACACATTTTTTTAATCTACATTATGACTATATTTAAAAAAAAAATATTACACATTTTAACAATGAAACCAAAAGGAATGTAATATGAATAAGTGAATATCTGTAGTCCTTAAATTAAATATATTTTTTGATTGCATAGGAGAGTTAGTTACAACCATTATTTTTAGTAACTGACCAATGTAAGGTTCAAACCACAGGGACTGCTCACAACAAACCTTTTCATCTCGTTCTTGTTGACCCCACGTGAGATGAGGACCATTGGTTGTTGTCGGTTTGAGTGTCAATGTGAGATGAGGTTTAAACCATAGGGACTGCTCCCAACAAACCTATCTGTCTCGTTCTTGTTGACCCGACATTGGACAATGAAACCAAAACGAATGTAATATGAATAAGTGAATATTTGTAGTCCTTAAACTAAAAATCTTTTTTGATTACATAGGAGAGTTGGTTACAACCACTATTTTTAATAACTGATTCAAACCATAAGCATGGATTGTCGTGGGTCTAAGTGTAGAGAATTTGGATCAGACTACTACCTTTGCAAAGGGTTGGCTTACCGCAAGATTTGAACATAAGTCTCTTCTTGATAAATACCCAATCACACTGCACTTACCTCTTCTTCATAAATGTCCACCCACACTTACACTTACCAATTTACTTGGAGATTCGTTTTCTATATGTTATCAATAAGTGGATATTTGTAGTAATTTGACTAAAAATATGTGTACACGCATGTGCATAAGCGCGTGGACGCCTACGCAAAGTGCATGTGTGCGAAGATTTATAATGTACTTGCAGTATCCTTTTAATAACAAAATTTAAAATAATCCTTAGCTTTTTATTATTTAAAAATGTTAACTATTAAAAAACTATAATAATTTTTAGAATATAATTTAAAATTGGTATGAGTCTCAGGAAAGCAATCAGTCCATTCGAAAATCACGTCCTTTCGAAAATCACCCACCCTACCTGTGCAGTGTGATTCTCAAACAAGATTATGAGCATCCACTACACGAGCAAGAAATTGGCTTCGAGACGCACCGGCCATATTTTTATGCGGCTCTGCTGTACTGATATAATATATTTGTTTTGAGACTTTTAGGAGATGATGAGCATTCGGGAAAGATGCAGCAAATCTTAGCAAAGGATATAACAAACTCCTACTCCCCAGCCTATGTAAAACCTATACTTACTGTAAAATGTTAACCAAATTCTTTTGGATCTTCATAGACCATGGGTTGGGGCAGTCACACGCGGAGGACCAGGGCGTCAACCACAGAGGTTCTGATAGATTGTAGAAAGTTGTTGCCATTGCTTATGCTCGATTCTCTACGCCTGAATCCACCTATTGAAGAGACACGCGTAATTTATTAGTGATGTGAAAATTTGAACAGATTGACAGACATGCTGTTAGACATGATTTTCTAGCTAGACATGCAGAACCTCTCATGAATCTTTGGAAGAGCTTTCTCAATGTAGGACTATAAGAAGATGTAAGTTTTTTTCCTATGTCTCTAATAAAATTTCAATGAGGGGTCTAATAGGATGTCGTTTCATTGTGTGGTGGTTAAGAAATTTAATTTAATTTTTAATTTTTTATTTTATTAAAGAAAATGTTTATAAATTAAATCAACACTACTTAAAAACAATCATTATCTTAACCACTAAAACAAAAAGTTCAAAAGTGACATGAACGATGCATGTGTTCATAAAAAAGCAAACTGTGTACAAACTTTTTAAATAACATCTCAAAGTGGGGCGAAATTCGTCCACAGGAAGAGCCTTCTCTTAAAAGAAAACACTAAAATAATAATTATAAAAAAATATGTTAATAATTTAAAAAAATAAAATAAAATAAAAAATAATTAAGGGATTGGAGTTATGCTAATGAATTTTAGCCAAATAAAAATTAATTAATTTGGGTGCTGGAGCTAGCAGTTGAATATTATATGTTTTAGTTATTTTTTAAAAAGAACAGATTTATTTTAGTTTGAAATTTCTTAAAAATAATAAATTTATTTTAGTATTTTATGAAGATTTTATATTAATGCAAATTTATAAGATGAATATGTTGGGAAGAGCCTTCGCTAAAGAAAATTTCTAAAAAATAATAATAAAAAAACATTCTAATAATTAAAAATAAAAATAAAATAAAAAATAATTAAGGGATTGGAGTTAGGTTAATGAATTTTAACAAAATAAAATAAAGAATAATTGAGGTACTGGAGCTCGCAGTTGAATATTATATGTTTTAGTCCTCTTTAAAAGAGCATATTTATTTTAGTTTGAAATTTTTTAAAAATAATAATTTTATTTTGATGGTTTTTGAAGTTTTTATATTAATGTAAATTTATAAGATAAATATACAGGATTAAATATATGATAGCTACAATATAGTAAGATCAAAATGATAATGTAGAGTAGAATGGGACAATTAATATGTAAAAGCAAGGTTTATAATATATTAACTAACATTCATTAATAAGAAACAATATGAATGTAATAGCTTGAATCATATATGTATAAAGCATGTAGCACAACTTATAATATTATTTTCTCAGATGTATGTACTTTTTGTTACTCTTCTTATTACAAATGTATTATAAACTCTATTACAATAAGGATAACAATACTCATTATGCTCATTGTACTTGCCTTGTTTGCTATGTATGAGATATATGAGATGTTCCTCCATGGAGTAATATATAGCCATTGTAGAGTGACTCTTTGGTTACTTGACTCTTCCTTTTCCTTATGCCAAGTTTCATGATTCTTGTATTTTTCTACATGACACTTGTATACACATGACTTTATCTTGTATGCACGGACACGAATCTTCACGTTACACACTCCAATTTAAGAACACTTGTGAACACTTACATGTAAAACACTTGTGCACATATATACACATAACACTTGTGCACTTGCTCACATGACACTTGTGTATTTCTTACATATTATTACATTACATAAAATATTACTTACACACTAATCTATGAGTTGACCCTAGTCTAATATTTACAAGGTGTACCATGAAGATACCATAGGGGTACATTAGCATGTACAAGAAAATGTAATATACTCCAATACCCCCTGTACTATATTATTTTGTTATAGAATACTTTAATCTTCAATTATGATCTTCATCCTTCAATCGATCTTGAGACCTATCCTTGCTTTGCTCTCTTCATAAGGTTCATATTCTTGCTTGAATTTGAGTTTTGACTTTGGCATTGCTACTATTTTTCTTCTAAATCTATTGTTGAAGAAGTTCATACCTTTCTTGTGCTCATATCTAAATTTTGAGAAATATTTATGAGGAAATTCATTAAGATATTTTATTTTCATTGTGTATATCCATTTCAAAATATTATTTTCTTTGTACCAACAATATTTTTGAGAATGATTGGTACCTCCAAAAAATTCAAAACTTTGAAGATTCGAACATCTTTCTATCTTATGTCCATGCTTGCCACAATGTTCACATTTATTTTTGAATGTTTGAAGTCTTCATTACAATGTTCTTTGTCACACACATTGTCTGCACACTTTTTGTCTTCATGAACTATATTCTTTGAATCACATGCAACATCTATTCTTGGATCAAGTTCTTTTGTCTTCATTATGAATTCCAAGTTGAAAGTATCAAAGCTTGCATCACAATTTTATTTTATATCTTGTTGAAGATCACTAGTATCACAAGATGCATCAATAGTCATTGATTTTAATTCTATGGTATCACAATATTCATTTGCCATCATAGATCTCAAATTATTTGTATCACAATAAATATATTTTATCATTGGTTTATTCCCTCATTCTTAAATATTTCCTTGTTTTCTTACTTTGGAGATATTTAGAGTCATTGTTACCTTATAGATTGTTTTCCATAGACTAATAGGTACAATCACAAAGTTTTTATAACAATCATTAACATCATCAAGAATATTTTGCATGCATTGTTGAAGTATTAAATATTCTCCTTGTGTTGCTTCACTAGTAATGTCAAAAAACTTGTTCTTCAAATCTTTAGTCATTTTCTCTTGTTTTCTTTTCTTACCTTTGATAACTTCATTAAAAAATAATGGCATATGCATTATGTTTCCTATATCATTAGGTGATGTGAAAACATCTTTAGAGTCTTCAACTGCTTCATCAAGTTTTGAACTTAGATAATTTTCAAGTATTGAAAAATTTTCATCTATGGCTTCTTTCATGATTGATTGTAAGATTATTTTTTCCTTCATTGATGTTTCCTTTTCTCCTTCAATTTTTTCTATCATGTATTGAGTACAATATTTTAAATTTTACAACATTTCCTTAGTCTCTTTTAGTGATTCATCTTGATTGTATATTTGTTCTTCTTGAAAACATAAGTTTTCCTCTTCAATTGTTTTTGACAACTCATGTTTCTGTATTTCTATTTTTTGATCATTTTTCTTTTCACATGCTTCTTCTTTGCAATGTTTCTTTGAAGTTGATAATATTATGTCTCCTTAGTTTTAAATAAATCAAAGTTTCTGAACTAGAAAACCTTTTGAAGTAGAATTCCTTATATCTCCCTAATATTTATAAACTAAGAAAATATGAATTTTACAAAACTATTTTTCTAAGTTTGAATTTGCAAACCTTTTGACTCCCAACTTAATTAATTAAATTTGAAAATATTTATTTTTTAAACTTTTATAAGAAATAAAATCAAACTATATAAATTTCAAAAACCTTTTTAAAAAACTTTAAATAAACTAATTCTTATCACTCCACTCTTTAATTAAAAATATTTAATTAGAAACAATAATTAATAACCTTATAACTCCAAACTTATTCTACCATAGTCCTACTTATCTCTCCAATAATCAATTATCTCTCCTTAATATATAAACCTTTAACTTTATAATTCCAAAAACCTTATGAATCCAAAAATTAGATATATGAAACCCTACCAATTTTAAATTTAAATAATACCATCATTCAAATCGGTGCTCATGCTCTTTCTTCTTCCTTTACTAGACTACTCTTGATTGCAACTAAACTCTGTCTAATGAATTCTTGAACTACACACCCCTCTTTAAATCACACACTTCAAAGCATTTAACCTTATGATGCTTGTTCGGTTACCTCTTAAATTGCAAGTGGTGTAGCTTACATTACCTAATGTAACGTTTTCAAAAAATGCTCAAAGATGATTATTATTCAAACAACTTTCTAAAATTATATGCTTCTGCTTTCAAACAATTTGATTAGTCTTCCTTTCAATTTTTCTTCTCGAGTGTCTATTTGTATTCCAAGTTCTAAGTTGCATTCTGAGGTTTGTTTTTGTGGTGCTATGTTCAGGGTGAGACATTTTGAATTCTATTGTGAGGTATGGATCATTGTTTTACTTTAGTGTTAAGCTTTAAAAAACTTTGTATATGCTATATTGGCTTAAATGCTTCTTTAGATGAGCACAATACTGGTTTGGCTTGAGCACTCTTTTAGATGAGTGCTTTTCTAATCCAATTTGGGTGCTCCTATAACTGAGTACTTTATTGGTTTGAATTTGTTACTACTCTAGTTGAATGCTACACTAGTTTGGCTTGGATATTGCTCTAGCTAAGTGATGTTTTGGTTAAAAAAATTCTAGAAAATACTCTTATGCTTTTAACTTTGATACTTTTATCTTTAATCTCTAACATCACTTCGTAATACATACAATTCTATCTTTACAAGAAATAGTGTTGTTCTTTGCTTTGCTCTTTAATGTTCCTTTTTAATGAGTAGACACCCACTTGACTTCTTTATCCAATATATGTAGCTTTGTATTTCTCTATATTCTCCTTTTCTTTAGAGGATATTTTCTTCTACTTGTAACAAAATTTCCTTCTCTAAATATTGTATTCAACTTCTATGAAAAATACATCCTTTAACCTTAGTTCTTGTAGCTTTAATGTATAAGATTTTATTCTTTTTTATGTATACAAGGAACCTTGACATCTCTTTTTTCTTTAGTATGTGGTCATGTAGTGATTATTTTCAATAGATACCTTTAATTTACATCATGAATATTTCTCAATGGCCTAGGATACATAAATTTTAAATGTGAAACATAATGAAACATAATGAATGAATATAAGATACAAAACAACCTAAGTGTGTGCACCACAAAATGTATAAAATTCATCAATCAAAATTCACAAAAATCATACATTTGAAGGTCAACCATATGTAATATGAAAAAATGTAAATGATGGATTAGGAAATAGTAAGAATTCATAAGGGAACAACAAGGTTTTCATGAGACTCAAACACCCTAGTTGACTAGTCAAAAGTTGTATACTGACTATACATGAATCTTAAAAGATAAAAATCTACTAGGAAGAATTAGATATTTAATATCCCTATGTGTACATAGTGAATTTCATTAATATGATGCATAAGATTACCTCATTGGCAAGCTAGCTCTTAGAGCCTATTGTTGTAATGAGGATAATCCTATGGTCATTATTTTCCTTATTTTGTACTTTTTTGGGCTCAACTAATCTCTAATGCAAGACCACAAAAGCTAGGAAGTCCTTATGTACCATGTATGACAATAGTCCAATGCTAGAGTTCTCAAGTTTTGGGAAGTTAGATTCTCAACCACTCAAATCAAGTCCTAATGAGAATGAAGACCTATCCTTACTACTTGAAGTATATTTATTATGATGTTTTTATAAAGTTTAGAGCTTTAGGAAATTATATTCTCATCCAATAGAACTGATTCCTGATGAGAATGTAGCCCTTATCCTTACTACTTATTTCATGATTATTTTATTTTTTGACAATAATTAGAGCTTTGGGAAATTATATTCTCAACCACTCGAACCGAGTCCTTATGAGAATATTACCTTCATCCTTACTACCCTATATCATGTTTGTAATATTGAAGTGGTGAAAACCACTATTTGCATTATTTGTTTTTGTGAATTTGAAATGGTGAAAACCACTATTTGCATTATTTATTTTGTTAGAATATGTGTATAATAGGAAAACAAGGAAAAATATTTGCCTAAGAGGCTAGGATTACTTCATAATTTCATATTTCCTTTATTAAACCATTTTGTATGTGAAATATGTTTAGTATTTTGAGATATGCAAGGTACTATCAAAGCAATATCCTACCTTCAAAAATTATGATAGCTTTCTAAAAAATATGAAAAGAAAACTAGGAATGGTTGAATGATTAAAAGACCCTATTAAAAACCATATAACAACTTACTAGATGAGGGGAAATAACAAAAACACCTAGGATGGGGAATGTGGATGCAAATGATCTATGGATATGTGTGTTTTCCTTATGAACTTTTGAAAACTAAGAGGTGTACATAAAATAGTTAGTGACCATCTAAAAATCATTGTTGATGGTCATCAAGTATCTACCCTATCTTACGAGGACCCTTTAATAGTCAAAATATCACAAGAAAAAATAAAAATTATGATTATGGAAAAGGTTTGATTAAGACTCATGACAATCATACAAACATGGTGCTATGTAGCATACAATAACAACATAGTCTAATGCAAGTGCAATGAATGAATACACCTAATGCAAATACATAATGAAATACAATAATATGTAATGCATGATGATGTATGCAATGCAATGTTTTTGTATATATATATATATATATATATATTGATGCATTGTGTGTCATGCATAAAATACCCATAAGTGGATAATATTTAGAGGTTCATGTTCCTTAAAACCATTAAGAGAAGTTAAATGATAAGTCCTTGGCCTTATATTATATGTGATGATAAATAGGCCTGACCTGTTTGCCACAAATTTATCCCACAAGTGGGGTGGAATGTTTGAATTCTTTTGGTTCTCTTTAAGAATAATATTTCAAACTTTAAAGTCCCTGAGGTGGAATTTTATGTCATAAGCTCGTTTAAGGTGATCTTGATAAACATGAAAATGCTCAAGAAAATTAATGCATTATTCATAAATAAGGGTCAATTGATCAAGTTAAGCACCATATATATTTCTAATTCCTAGGGTATGATAGCCTCAAAACCATATACTAGTAAAAATGGATTTGCCCTAGTGGGCATTTGAATGCTAGTTCTATAAGCCCATAATGCAAGAGGTAGTTGAAGGTGTCAATATTTAATATTATCCATGATGGTTTTATTAAGAATGGCAATAACTATTTTATTGGATGTCTTTTCTTGACATTACTGTAAGGATAATAAAGTGTTGAGAAACTATGATGAATGTTGTACTTGGTGGACAATGCTCACATATCCTTGTTTTTAAATGAAGGTCCATTATCCGAGATGATATTTGATGGGATACCAAAATGACATATGATATTATGCAATATGAACACAATGTAATACCCAGTATTAGTGGTAAGAGGATTTACTTCCATCCATTTGGTAAAATCCTCTATGACCATCAGAATAAACGTGTGACGACCCAACAAAGGGGGTAAAATTTTACCAATTAAGTCAAAACCCCACTAGGAAAAATACCATAACAAATTTATCAGTTGTAAGGTCTACAAAGGCACATGCAATAGATTAGCATGATGTTGATACTTAACACACTTATTGACATAAGTGCAATAGTCTCTCTCCATGGTGGGCCGATAATAAATTATTTGAAGGATGCACTTAGTGATAACCATACCACTAATATGACCACTGCAAGTACCATTGAGAGCTTGAGAAATTACCTAAGCAGATTATTGGGACTCTAAAAAATGAAGGAGAAGACCATAGTAGCTCTGAAAATGAAGTATATCTCCTAAAAAGACTTATTTTGTCATTTTTTTCTTGAATATCCATTGGTAGCATGCGATGATCCCAAAGGAATATTACCATTCTTCAGGAAATATTTTAGCTAAGTAAACCAATCTTGATATTTTTGAGTTTCGATTAAACTCTTTATCATTTTGTGACTCATCTCGCATGAACACATATTGGGAGATAAATTTAAGATAGATAGTTGTGTTGTTGTCAAAAGGACTTTGTGGAACCAAAGACCCCTAGGATGCATGCTTCAAAAAGTTGTGTATTTGAGAGAACCAATCTTTGTATGGTTTAATATGAATCATGTGGACATATTGCTCATATTTATAAGTATCTGATGAGATCACAGATTGAGAGAGTGTCTTGACATGAATAGTAGTGAAATCATTTCATGGTCTTTGAAGAATTAAGGTCCCAAACATACCATTGTATCTACAAAACATTTGGAAGAATGAGGAACTACATCAATATCATACCATTAAAATTTGGCTAATAGTTTATCCACAAGGGCTTTATATGATTTTAATATTGAGCACTTACATTGGTAAATTTCCTTGACCTAGTTGACAATGAGTAAGGAATCACTACAGATTTTGAGCTTCTTGATGTTCATGGTGATAGTTGTTTGCAGACACAAAATGAGAGCTTCATACTCAACATTGTTGTTGGTGCAAAAGAAATTGAGTTTAAATGAAAGGTGAATAGGAGCCCCTTATGGTGTGAAAAACATGATTTCCATGCCAGCCCCTTGCTCACATTTATAACCACTAAATAATAGTCATATCGGCTTGGTTTTCTGGTTCTTTGGATTCTAGTGAGTTTGATAATGTGAAGACTTCATCATCAAGTAACTCAGTTTTAAGAGGCTTATCATCTTGGAGAGGAGACTCTACTAGTTTATCATCAATAAATTTACCTTTAATAGATTTTTGACTTATGAACTTGAGGTCAAATTTTATCAAAAATATTATCCATTTTGTAGTACAACTGTTACGATATGTCTGAATCATCATATATTGTAGAATATTTTCTTTATATATGATTTGTGTTGTTTTATTTAGCATGTAGTGGTAGATCTTCTACGTGGTAAAGACCACTGCTAAGCAAATCTTCTCAATGTACATGTATTTAATAGCGTAACTAACCAGGATGTAACTGATGTAATAAATAACTTATTCCTTATTTACCTCATTCTTTTGGGTCAACATGGTCTCTAAGGCAAACTCAATAGATGATATGTATAATAAGAATGACATACCTGGTTAAGGCAAATCTAGCACTAGAAAATATACTAGGAATATTTGATCTTGTCAAAGGCTTTTGACATTCATCATCCCAATTAATTGTGATCCCTTTTAGTAACAATCGATTCATCGATTGAAATTTATCTAAAATTTTCACTATGAAGCGTCAGATAGATGTAACATTCCCTTGTAAGTTGTGAAGTTGCTTAAGGTTGGTAGGGGGAAGCATTTCTAAGATTAGCTTAATTTTTTCTAGATCAAATTTGATTCCTTCTTTAGAGACAATTAAAACCAAGAGTTTTCCAGATGTTAATCTGAAGATACACTTCTTGGGATTTAGTCGAGCATTATGCTCTATGAGGTGATCAAATATTTTTCTAAAAAATTGATGTGCTCATGACGTAGTAATGATTTGGTCAATAAGTCATAATGATGAACATCCAATTATGATAGTCAATAGGTTGAATAAACCTTACATACAACAAATTTTTAAGCACATATTTAACCATTAAGGCTATTATCGGATGCATCTTACAGAGCTTTTGCTTGACTAGTTTAATTTTGGAATTGATTTTTAAACTATGCACAACCAGATTTGGCTCGAGATATAATATATCTTTGTAATACCAAGTAAAATACTCCTTCTATGTTAGGAGAGCTATGTAATTGACTTATTTTTTATGTGATAGGCTTTGTCCCAACTTGATATTTTTAGTAACTATGTTATCGGTGCTGATATCTACATCAATTGTTTCTTCAATTGACATATGGGATCCCTCCTCAAGTTGATGATGTGTAGGGATTAAATAGACTTCATCAGCTAGATTCAATGAATTGATCGTGTCATCAGGTTCAATATCAACTTGAATAATATCTTTAGATGGGTTTGGTGAGAAATGAAATGATTGTAATATTTCTTCATAGGGCAAAAAATCTAAGGGTGACAGTGGAAATACGATGTGATCAAAATCAATGGCCTTGTGGATGAGGTGCAAAGGTTTTTAAGGGTCGCTTGGGTAGTGGAGTGGTGTGGTGAGGTCGATGGAGATCATATTGATGGAGGCCAGATAATATCCATTCTATGGTAGGAAAATCTAGTCGAATATAGGTAGCTACAGAGGTGGTAGAATGATTGGGTGTGGCCTAGGAGGAATAGTAGTGACTAGATATTCGAGTGGAAGAAGCTAATGCAAAATGGGTATTCTCCTAGGGAAAAAATGAAGGTATAATTTATCAAGATAATTAAAGGGATCAATATCAATTTATTCATCCTCTAAGCTATTTGAAGCAATATATATTCCATTAGACTCATGGTAAGATGAATCAATGGACATGTTATCATAATCTTGATCGGATTCACCATCCTCTTCAATCCAGCTATCCCCAAGGTTATCACCTAGTTCAAACTCTTCTTGATTATTGGTATCTTCTTATTATTTAGGCTCATCATCAGAGATCCCACTGATCATGTGATTTTTATTGAAGGATGAGAGAGGGTTAGTTTGAACCTATTCGCTAAGCCATTGAATGTGGCTAGAACTGAGATACTCTAAACTTATCTCATCCATGTTTTTTTCAAATACCCCATTGGAAGGGTAAAATGATTGCACAGTTATCATCATGATTGGAAGATGATACATCAATAGATGAATGTAGCTAGGATTGACATATTTATTCTTATAAATCTCATACTTAAAACCTATGATAAGGCACTAGAGTGAGTTTATAAAAATGTCATCCGATATACACATGGAATACCCTAAACTAAACCTATCTATAGGTAGATGATACCGTTGTTGGTAAGGTTCCTAGAGTCCTTATTCATATCGACCAATATAATTTATATTCCAATGGTAATAGTAGAATTATCTTAGGAAAAAGGTCAGGTTTGACATATAACCAATGTTTTCTAAGAATGGCATGTCATCTTCTACCATAGGAGATGACTCTGTGGTAATGTCAAAACTCCATAGAAAAATTTTATTTGATTAGGAAACCCTAGAGGGACAATGAAATGGATGGAAAGTGGCAGTTGGTGAGCTCTACCCATGTGTTGCACTAGATCAATGAGGGGAGTAAATATAATGTTATGAACTAAATACTCAACGAGCCCTGGGTCGATCATGTGGACTGTAACCTACTAGAAGGTGGATGATGATGATGGGGATGTAGGATGAGATGAATCATCCATGGAAATGAGTTATTCTTCCTCATCCATAGGATTTGGAAGGACTACTTCAAAAATGGTTGAAATGGATGGTAAGGTTTTATCAATTGGTGCCTTCAATGGATTCCCGCTCAAAGGATCTGTTAATGAAGAAGAAACATTAGAAGAGACCAATGGTGATAGTTGATATGGGTGTGATGGTGATGTATTGGTGTTAGGATATAATTATGGATTTAGAAATTTTATAGGATCATTGGATCAAATGCCTATATGCACCAAAGGTAAGGTAGAATCTTGCGGATGGTTGACCATATTGCAAAACTTTAAGGGCTCTAAGTGTATAGAAACTACGTGAACCTACCCTTCATGGATGTACTTTAGTCATTGGTGCAATATGGAAGAGATACACTTCATATCACAAATCTAAGGTCTACCAAGTAGTATATTGTATTACAAAGCACCCTCCAAAACATAACACAACATAGGAATTGTCTTTAACCCAACCTAGATAGGGAGGACTATTTTGTAAATGGTGGATCATAGGGAATAATTAAAAGATAAAAGGTTGAATGTAGATGATATAATATACAATTATGGAAGACTGAGATGTTGAAGTGTAATAGTGGTAATGATATTAATGGAGGGACATGTATCTATATAGATCCATTTATAAGGGATATGATTTACACTAGCAATGATATGCAGGGTGGTATTATATTTTAGTAGGAATGGGCTTGATCTCATGATCATGGAATGTTATAACAAGATCCTTGCATTTTTTAACATGCCCCAAAAAAATATTTATAGAATTAGGGTCATGTGGATGCAGTTCAATTGAGTTTAGAATTTTCATAAGTCTCCTAATGTGGATTTGACTGTTGGATTAGCTCATATATGGAAAGATTTTCTGATGTTGTCTTTAGAATTTAAGTATGTCTAATTCTTATTGTGATCATTGTATGAGGTGGTAGCATTTGTATCTAAGTTGGTTGAGGCAACTGCCATAATATCGAAGGAACATTGGTTGGACCTACTAGTTGTGTAGGTTGATTCAAAAATCTTCGGTTCCTTGTCACTATGTAAATCATCTCAAAAAATATTTAATGTGGTAGGGTTGTGTGTATCTCATTAACCTACTTATTTTGTTCTACCTAGACCCTATGCAAACATAGTGGGTTTTGAAATATGTCAATATGTTGGTTGTTAATAGCGAGAGGATTATCGATTTGAAGCTCATTCTGCTCTATCATGTCATACACAAGGTTCTTGAACATATAGCAAGTTTGAATTTCATGACTATTTTGATGATAGAGACAATGTAGATCCTCCCTAAAGTTTTTTCTCTTTGGCTTATTTGGATCCTATTGTCAAACCTCAAGTACATTGATGGTATTTACCTCACATAATCGATGAAAGAGTGATACCAATGACTCAAGAAATGGTGTGTACTGGAAAGGAGAATGATGTTGCTAATTAATCCATTGGTTTTTCTAAGGATAAACATTATACTGTGCACGTGGGGTTTGTTCCTGATAGTTAGGTGGTTGAGAGGCAACTTATTGTGATGATCCTAATACACTTAAGATAACTTGATTTATTGGGGTTGGATTTGTTTCACGTAGTTTCCTTTAGAACCCTTGTTCCACTCATTTCAGGGCTTGATCTCACCCTCTTAGACCTTGATATCTTCAATAAAATTTTCCTGAGCTAGAGTTTCCTCAAATATATTGTACTATTGGAGTTGTAATAAAAGTGAGATCTATTTTGAACAACTCTTAGTAAAAAATTGAGTGAGCTCTATGATCGGTAAGGTAAATGGCAATTTTGTGATGATTACTCTCTATTGATTACTATAATCTATGATTGACTCTTCATAAAATTGCTTGAGGATATATAGGTTAGCCAATGTTGCTTTATTTCTAATGTTGAATGAGAAATATTCCAAGAATGCAATTGCTAATTGCTCAAAGGAGTGTATGTTGTACCATGGTAAATGATTATACTACTCTAAAGTTGGCCCAAATAAGATTATGAGAACCATCCTAATAATAAGGGCATCATTATCTTGGAGATGAAAGTGCACATTCATAAAGATAGTGATATGATCTTGGGCATCTTTATCTCATTTAAACTTATCCAATTTTGGCATTTCAAAATACTTAGGATATGGAGATATGACATAGAAGGGTGAAGTGGTTGGTTGCATAGTTGGCATAATGTGGGTTTCTGATAACTCATTCCTGATTCTTGATTTTCCAATAAATTGATACGATCTATAAGCAACTTATAAGCTTCAAGTGATATGATCTCATCTACCTATATTTTTTCTCGAAGATAGGGAGGTGAAAGATTGATGTAGGACTAAAAAAACACACAGCAAATTAACCCAATTTCAACAACAGAGCTCTTTCAATTCGGAAATACAACACTTTTCATTCAAAATGGCCAAGCCCCAAATACAATGCATGCGCGGCCTTTTTATCACCGGCCCCAACTTCTTTCCACATCATTACACTAAGTGCGGGCTTCCCTCTAACCACCCGCATGAATGTTCTGTTTCCACCTGCAAGATGTTGCCAGGTGCCCCGTATCATCATGGTCTGGGATGGCAAAGTGCACTGCGGCCGCCTGTCAATCCTTTCACCAAATCATCATTCAAAGGGATGCGCCACAGCCGCTTGTAGTTCGTTGCCATGTGTCCTTTTGCCAGAGTCCCAGTAACCACTACACATTCTAGGACCACCTGTAATTTGATGCCACGTGTCCCACTGCAATGGTCTCTGCAATCACCGGCTGGTCAAGCGTCATGAGTGCTATGTCGCGATATCACGACATGTTTGCCTCTTTGCTCCCTTTCTCCTTTTCGGTCGTGATATCGCGACCATTCTACATTTTGGTGCCTTTGCCCCCAAAAGCATCGTGATTTCGTGACCACTTGGCACCCTATCACCTTTCCTCCGAAGGTGTCACGATTTTGCGACCACCTTGCGCCTTTAAGCCCTTACTCCGAAAGTGTCACGATTTCATGACCATTTCATGCCCTTGAGTCTTCGGCCCGAAAGTGTCACGATTTCATGACCACTTTGCGCTGTTGAGCCTTCGCATCGAAAGCGTAGCAATTTTGCGACCACTTTGCGTTTTGGAACCTTGCCTCCGGAAGTGTCACAATTTCACGACGTCTTTGAGCCTTGGAGCTTTGCCTTCGAAGGTGTCACGATTTCGTGACCATTTTGTGCCTTGGTCCCTTGACTTTGAAAATGTCGTGGTTTCGTGACCATTTGGCACTCAAGTGGTTTTGCTTCAGAGTTGTCACGATTTCATGACCAATTGGCGCCCAAGCTGCTTTTCCCCGGAACTGTCTCGATTTCGCCACCATTTGGCGCCCAAGCTGCTTTTCCCCGGAACTGTCATGATTTCACGACCATTTGGTGCCTAGACCTCTTCGCCCCGAAAATGCCACGATTTCATGACCATTTTGCGTCCAGACTGCGTTGCTTCAAAAATGTCACGATTTCGCGACAGTTTCGCACTTTGGCCCCTTTGCTTCAAAGATGTCACGATTTCGTGACCATTTCGCGTCAAGGCTGCTTTGCTTCGGAAACGTTGCGATTTCGCGACCATTTTGTGCCTTGGCCCTTTTCATCAAAAAGTGTCGCGATATCGCGACAGTTTTGGCACTTCAAGAAAAAAACATTTTTGGGTGATGCAAGATTGCTTCTTCGCCTCCGGATGCTCCTGCATCAAATATGTGTATTGGGATAAAATGGTTGAATATGGTCATCAACCATATCCTCATAGATTTAATTAGGGTACCCGTATTTCTAATAATATGAATATAGTTCCTCATAGGCCTCATACCCCTATTTATGATTGTTTAGTTGAATTTGTTGAGGCCTATGGTGATGAACAAAACCCAAGGAGGATGCTTCTGATTTAGCCTAGGTGGTTATGATGCTACGTAAGGCACCTTTGATGGATTTGTTACATGTATATACTAGGGGTAGGAAACTCCTCATGTAATACCTTTTGCAACCATTTCTAACATAATTATTACTGATGTAACCTATGCTGGTGCAACCTTTGTTAATCCAGTTGGTTTTGATCTAGGCACCTTTGATCTAATTGTAGCTTATCCAACTATAGTTGGTGTATCTACTCTTGTTTTTTTATGTTTTGCGTAGGTACTTGTTCTATCTAATCGGTTGTATAGGGTTTATTAGCCCTTGTATTGATACAAATGGACTTAGATTGCTTATGAGCCCTAGAAGTGTTGACAACTTACTTCCCACAATCAAGGGAAGTTGAATTGATATGGTACTCAGTCTTAAAGGTAAGATATACATACTCATGCATTGTAGAGGTACAACGTTCTTACACAGATTACTCTTCATATCGAGTAGGAGGATGATCTAGGTATTCATCTTCCTCATCTACCAAGAAGACATGGACTAATGTGGATTTCTTACTATGATAATGAGTGTCGTACCTATCCAAATGATCATATTTTTTACTCATATATGGGTTATCAAGTGAAGTGTCTTGCTCGTCTAAGTTGGGTTATGGTGTACACTCTTGTTCATACTCTGATTGATGGATAGAGTGAACCAGAAAGTGAACTCATGATACTATCAAGCTAGGACCCCTTGTATGCTGAGGATTTTTTCTAAACAAAGCATGTAGGGTATATTTACCATGAATTTCATCACTCTAATCATATTGAGGACATCCAAATGTGAAACATGTATCTCATGAAGGTTATATTCTCTATAAAAACTAGGATTTCATTTGTGGATGGCCATATCCTATGGATTGATTTGAATATGTCCCATATCTCCTTGTAAATTTTTAGTAGTACTAGCTCTTGATCGAGCTTGACTACATGTTATTACCATGGTCTGAATTAAGCCAAATAGTAAAGAAACAAATAAGAAAATAATGTGTTTATATCTTTTAAATTTTTCTTGTGATTCCTATTACTATTTTTAGTGTGTTTGGATGTTGAAACCCCTATTCCTATGAAAACTAAGGGTAAATAAAATTAGAAGGTATTGAAGGAAGTTTGAGCACACACCCCTATCAAGAAATATAACCCAAACAAAAAAAGTGGCTTCCTACACTAGATATGGCTCAAGGTAGACCTATGGAAATAAATAACCTTGAAAGAGATCATGTTGTCTAATATTTTGTTATCAACATACCCATTATTTTACTTACCCCCACACATTTAGGGCATGAAGAAGAATGATAAATACGTCCACTAATTATTAAAAAAGACTTATTGTAAAGGGACTTGCTAATCCTTTCTACTCTAGGTGTACCCAAAAGTAGGGGACTTTCCAATAATGAAGTCAAAAAGCCACTCATTTGGGGCCACTAAGGTTGCTATGATGCGAGCCAATAAATGGAGATAAATACCACCATCATTGGTCTCGATTGATTATTGGTGATGAAATACAAATCACTGATATTTATAATAGATCGTGTAGTGTGTGGTGTTCCTTTTAATATTTGTAAAAGTAAATAAACCAAAGAGCATGTGATGATTCTTTACTAATACAAAAAAAGTTTTTAATGTTCATATATCCTATATGCATGACTAGCATTTAGGAAGACAATAGGTAAGAAAACCAAAGTAGTAGTAGATAGAGGTTGTCTCACATAAATATGACTATAGATAGAGGTAATATAATACAAATATGACTATAGATAAGGGTAGTCTGAAACTGAGACAACCACAAACAAATGTCACTTGACCCAGAGATGATTATAGATAGAGACTTAAAAACTTAAAGTTTTTCATAATCTCTTCGAGTGATTTGGAAAAAATTACCTTTCTTTATGGAAGACTAAAAAAGAATACAAAACGACTTACTTTTATAGTCTACATCTTATGCAGATTATCGACTATGTTTCTATCCCACTGTTTCTCTGACCTGAGATAGCTATTTTTGAGTACTTGTAAGATGCAAAAACTTATTAGTAATCCACTATAAGTCTTAGAAAGGGATTAGGTAGTTCCACTGTGATCGCCATATGTATAGTAGAAAAATCATACAACCCAAGCAATGAAAATAAATGAAAAATAGAAATAAGGTAACAACCATGATAAAAATAAGATATGTAGAGATGGTGCCCTTTTATTAATGATATATGTTCTTTCCAAAGTGGTTATAATGAGACCTCTCTCAGGGTATTTGCTAGAAATTTGATACAATGAATTACAACACAGAAATATGGGTGTACTCCTTAATATCTTACTTTCTAACACGATGTAAAGATGGGTTTTTCATGATCGTTGCTTGGAGATGCTCCGTTGTAGTCTTCGTGAATCTATAATCTACACACAAATAAATTGAAAAGATATCAGTAGCATATGAAGAACCCAATGAGATTGGGCTTGTATTAAATGAAGTGAATACTAGAATAGAACTAAATTAAGTGTACGAGTAGAATTATAAACTATTATAGAAAATAGGAAAAAGTAACATTTAAGCTATTATAATAAGAAAAATAGAAAAATCATATCTATGCTAGAGGTTGTCTCAAGGTAGATTGGCCTTGCTTGCGAGTCTATTGGTGCACTCGTGGGAGTGGCTTAGTGGGTCTTGATCAGTCACCAAAGTGGAAGTATTTTATTATGAAGATAATATAGGTGTGGTCTTCAACCCTTGTGGTGAATCGACAACATAAATTTCTACAATGAGAAGGTTTGAAAGATGTTAATCAATAACCTTTTGAGATGCGAATTATTGGAAAATCGTGGTTGGATTTTGACAACACTTCATTATTTTAAAATTTGAATTTCTGTATTTTATTAAAAGCTTTGCACATGAACTTAGAAATCAAATCTGTAGAGGTTTTAAATTGGAGGGGTGAGTGTCAATATATATATTTCTCGAAAGAAACCTAATAATGACACTAACCCTATGCATGAAAAAGCAAAGAGGTAGTTCACAAAAAGTGAATTTATATATTTAAAATTTTATGCAAATTAATTAATGCATTGTGATTTTCTATTTTAGCTCATGCAAAACGTTAAATTGTAGCTTAGAATCATGCACAGGATCTAACTGGTAGTTGTATGTGCTACATGGGTTCCATTTGATTTTTTGACCAAAATTCTTGGTGACCATCTCAGGGTAGGACAAACCTAGAGTCTGGCTCAAGGTAGGATGGTCCCAAGTTGGAGGTCATCTCAGTGTAGGACAACCCCAAATGCTTAGGAAAAAGTGCCATGTTTGAGTGGTAAGAACCATTATTTTATATCAGAGGCTACCCAAAGTTGGTCATATGGTCGAAAAGGAGTCTGTTTAGGTAATCTCTTCAATAGATGTGATTTTAGTGTCTACATGATCAAGAATTTTTTTTGAATTAATATAATATAAAATAAAATATATTAATTTTTACTTAAACATTAAATTATTATAGATACATTAAAAATCATTACAAGCAATATACGATAGATAGGTAGGTATGTTCACAAAGCTACAAAAAAGTGTGTGAAAATTAATCATGATTATAATCACAAAGTTAACAATATATCCCAAAATAATATGTTAAAATTATACAATCATAAGAGATTTTTCATCACTCATATTATTGGAAAAATAAAAAACAAAGATGATAAAGTGAAAGAATAAATAACAAAAAAATATTTCAAAGAAAAAAATATCCATAAATATGATAACATAACATTGTTAAATCAACCATTTAAATTATCATTACTAAGTTTCATTATCAGAATATTGTTTACTACACTAGAATAGCACAAAAAATTGCATTTAAAAAAAAAAAAAAATTTCCATGTCTTTTACGTACCCTAGTGACTTTACTATTTAATCGTTTATAGTATATACTAATATAACACTAGTACGACAGAAAATAATTATGCCATTGTAACACTAAATTATAGAACTAGTGTATTGACCACCCACATATTTTGGAGTATGTATGCTACAACAATACAAGATCTTATTCATTTTCTATCAAAAGAGTTTAAATTTTGAATTAGATATTAGTATTTTAATTTAATCTAAATTGTAGGATTTCATATTCATAGATTTATGTACTAGTTTCTATTTAAACTACATAATAGTAAATACAAATACAAAACAAATATACATTCCATGTAGAAAGTAAAGACAAAATAACAATAAATATTTTATCTCCATGAATAAATATTAAATTTCATATAGCAAAATTAAAATAATTTTATATCACCAACAAATGATTAGAAGATAAAATTTCAATGATAATTCAGAGAGAAATTCCTTTAGAAATAATTATCTACCATTAAAGTTTATAAGAATACTTATTATTAATTTATCCACAACCTATGATTTATTATACCAATGGGGAAATTCTAAAATTGTAATATAATCAATTGACTAGGAAATACCACATTGGTATCCTCTTAAGGAGAAAGAGGAGTAAGAATATTATATTTAGGAAGTTAAATGTCTATATTTGATTTGAGAGACATACATGGACCTACACTAATGGGAATAGGATCAATGGGGATATTTGTGAGATGAGTCTATATCCTTATTGGTTTTCACTATCCAATTTTATCATTATTAAAGCTTATTTGATATATGATTTTATGAAATATAGAAATTTGTGAATGGTGTCCATGTGTTAAAAGTATTACAAATTAATATGAAAAATATTTATCATTTTATATGAAAGTGTTAACAAGAAATTAATCTGGTTTAATAATTATGATTTTTTTAGACATGGTTGATTTAACTAAATTTAGATATCTTAGTATTGAATAAGGTAAAACCCTGCTTTCTAGGTTTTACAAAGAAAAATCATAGAAAAATGAAAAAAACTACTTACAACTTTCTTGTAAATTTTGATGGTTTTTTTTTTGAAACCTATAAGAAATTTGTAAAGGCTTTCATCACTCTTCTATATTTTTTTTCAAAATTAGTACTAGAAAATATATTTTTAATTTATGTTTCAAAATATGTTTTGAATGGTTTGTGTTTGTTTGCTTTGTTTTGGAAAACATATATTTTTTTTGGTAAATAAAAGTCGTCATTAATTACTGGGTTTTGTAGGTTAACCCAAAATCTAATACAAAATCTAGACTTATGCTGAGATTGTGGATCCTAGTCATCCTTAGAACATTCTTTCAAAAATTATGTTGGTTATCCCACAACACCTTACACTTACTACAGAAAGATAGTTCAACATGACAATTAACATTACTTACAACGATAGCCGTTTGAGTTGACTTAGAGAAAAAACTCTATGGTTATCACGAAAAACATGGGGAAAAAGCACCCTTCCACCTTTCTCCTTAATCAGTAGTGTGCTTTTCATGTCTAAGAATATCTTCCACTTCATGTGGCACCCCTTGTGTCCACAACATCAAACTTCCCACATCAATACCCACATTGGCTAAATTGTTAGCCACTTTGTTGGCCTCATGAAACACATGGCGAATCCTCCTATCTTGTCTTGCTGCAAAAATAATCCTTGCCTCATGGATGACAACCTCAATCCTCCATGGAGGTTTTCTACCATTGGTTAATAGGTTGATGATATTCATGGAATCACTTTCAATCATAAAATTTCCATGAGTCTCTTGGGCAACTTTTAACCCTCTCAAAAGGGCTCTAGCTTCCGCCTCATTATTAGTTCTAATTCCCAATGGTTTAGCGAAGGCCTTAACCATATTTTCTTGATGATCTATGAATACTCCTCCAGCTCCTGCTCTTCCTAGGTTCTCCTTAGCTACACCATCAAAGTTCAATTTGAACCAAACCCTAGGGGTGGCTCCCAAGAGACCCTATTTATGGGATTGTGTAGAGGGATGAAAGGCTTTTCCTCAATACCTAAGGCTAAAGCAATTTTTCTTTACTGGGGAGGGATTATACGGTTCTCCTAAAAAAGGATACTAATATTTTCTTTCACAAAGACAAGGATTCTATTCAAGATTTTTTTAAGGGTATGACTAGTGTCCTTAAAAGATCTGTGATTCCTTTCTAACCATATCTACCATAGGAAATGGTTCCAACAAATTTTCCAAATGTACTTATGTTTCATAATAACAAAGGGTTGAGGCCATTGTTGAAATACTTTAGAAACTGAAGCTGAATTGACCCACGAGATCCTAAAATCTTGGAAAATTTCACCAAGGATGGTAGCGGGACGCTACCACTGGAAACTCTAGGAACAAATGTTGGGTTGACTCCCACCCAGCCCTATACATATGACAACAGTTAGCAATAACCATACCTTTGTTCAACATATTATCCATGGTAAGAATTTTTCCTTGGATCACCAGCCATGAGAAAAAATATATTTTAGGGATTAAACCCTTGATCCGGACTAAATTCGGTTGAAATTGTTGGTCTTCATTGTTGAGGAGCAAGTTATAGGTGGATTTGACCATAAAATCTCCACTTTCATTTTTGGCCCAAGCAATGTGATCCTCATCTTCTCTAGAGGGAAGAATTTGTTGTGTTAAAATATTATGAAGTTCTTCGAACTCAGCTTCAAAACTATGTACTCTAATGTATTTCCACCTGGGGGTGTTCATATCCTGCCAGATGTAATCAGCCACCCTTTGCCCAATATATTTCTCCATGTGTTCTTAGATCCTATCCAATAGGGGATTCTAGGATAATTCCTCAGCTCTCGCCCACCGGTCCTTCCAAAAGTTTATCATTTATCCATTCCTAAGGATCCATTTAATACCTCTCCTGTTTACTAGCTTTTCATCTTTTGTTTTTTGGTCAATCATGTTGTGATGGAAATATGATGCTACATAGCATCATTCTTGATTATCATGGCATTGTATTTGATCCAATAGGAAAAGAATGGGAGAGGTGGATCATTTCAATATTAGTTAATAAATGGACTAAAATTATACTACTAGTTCATATATTATCTAATCAAATGGAATGAGCTCAACTGGATAAATTTCTTAGCCTTTGAGGAGGAGATCCAAGTTCAAATATTTCCAAGTAATATATGCATAATAGCCAAGTTATGCTAATAAAATGTGTTATCCTGATGTAATACAAGTGAGGCCAATTTCAATCCCATATATCCAATAAAAAATTAATATAATAACTATTATTATAGTCCATTAGTTAGCATTAGATAATATCTTCGTAATATTATGAGTTAATAATTTCAAACATGGTTGTGGGGATAGAAAATATATTGTAGTTTCTGTGACAACCTTTTGTTGAACTAATGTTTATAGAGAGAGAAATGGAGTTGCAGATTTATTGGTAAACATGGGGGTGGAGGGTCAGGATATTATTATATGGGAAGATAATTTTCCCCTTCAATTGAATTTGTGGCTAAGGAGAAGCCAAAGTGACCCAATGATGTTCACTTTCCAGTTGGAAGAAGCTAAATCTTAGGAATCATCTCTTAGGATATATTGTTATGGGTGAACCAATCTATATGTTGTAAAGTCAACTATTTTCTAGTTTTTCTTGTTATTGACAGTGTAGTCTATGTGTTTCTTTATCGGGTGCTTCAGGTTGGTTCTTTATCATTGTTAATAGTTTAGATGGACTTAGCACCATTTTTTCTTCATATTTTAAGATCTACTTATAAGGAAGTTTATGTAAAAGTGATAGTGCCATTTCAATCCCTTTTTAACCTATTAAAAAAAAAATTAATATAATTATTATAATATAACATTATTAATTAAGTAATACTAAAGTTATTAGTTAATAATGATTTATCTTGGTAGGAAATTCTATGTTATAAAATATCAATGTTAGGATGGGAGGAATGAGAGAAAATGTTCAAATAGGGACCGTGGTACACCTTCCCATACATTATAACATATAAATTCAATAACCATGAATGTGCCAACAATTGATTTTTCTATTAAAATTAACTAATAATATTTTCTTTGACAACTTATGAAGGACTACATGTTAAATTTTTTGAAAAGATAGAGAATATAATAGATAGTTTCATCAATTGTAGATTAGAATTTATGATCAAGAATCTAAGATAAATTGTATTGGGATATTAACATAGAAATTCATAACAATCTCCAAATTAAGAAGTGCTTCTTCTAGTATTGAAATATTACTAACCTTTTTACTAGACCCCAATACATTATCAATTATCATAGTGGCTTGAGTCATAATATCTCATCCAAATTGCACATTTTAGTGTCTCTTTATCACACAGAACAATTAAATAGTGATTATTAGGCCTATAATAAAATGATTCTAACATATTTTATGATATCGTCTTAAATATTTATGTTTTATTCTATGTTAAGGTGGCCCCATCAATTTGGCTTATAATCTCATTATAATACCCTATAGAATATTATTCTTTCAATAGAGAGTTTCTTATTTTATTAATAATGATGGAAGTACTACTTGTCTATATCCTAAATAATTCAATAATACTCATTTTAAATAGTAAAATATATAAAACAATTATAATTATATATGTTCTTCCATCTTAATATAGATTACATCTATTTTGAAATTTTGATTATTTAAACCCATTTTAATGTTCCAAATTCTACCTGACCATCAAATCTAATCTATAAATACCTAAACATAGGCCATACTTGATCATTGTTATTTATTATAAGTATTACGCTATCTCTTCTACAAATTTTATTATGTATAATTAATTTTTTAATCTTTTTAGGACCTACCTAACAAAATTTTTGGTAATCCTAAATCGTGATACATAATCTCTTTAACGATAGGATGATATTTGTAAGTTCCTTATAAGGTTAAATAGATGACACTATTAATAGGCTTATACAAGCTTTATAAGGAACTATTGGTCAATGTGCTCTTAATATAATTAGATCTATATACTAATTTCAAGTTGGATTGCATATGCATAATATGAAATATTCCTTGTCAAAGGTTAAGTAAGATTGAATTCTTAACAAGATATCATGCTAATCACAATGTAAAGTTTTAATGATATCAAAAAAAAAAATGACATCGCCAACGAGGAATAGGGAAGTAAGATCGTAGGTAACATTTTAGTTGAAGTATAGTTTCCACATTAAAACAACATCCAAATATTTATGAATATATAACCTATTCTCTACTAGCTAGATGTTAGCATACAACATCAAATAGAGATTGCATGGCTTCATGTGGCTTGCAAATTTGGAACTAAGAACCTAATAGAAAATATAATTATATTCTTCAAGTTAATGAATTATAACACCCTTAATATGTGGGTGATCTGTTAGGTACCAAGATAGGTATTTAATATTAAATATTGTATTGTATAATGGTGTGAACCAAAAATTAATTATTGATTAGGGAAGACCACATGTCAAAATAAAAAATATGTATGTCATAGAATCATATTTGTAACCGTTGGAGGTATAGTTTCATGTAACTGCAAGAAATATTATCATATTATTATGCACTTTGTAATTCATAGAAGGTGAACCTCCACATATGCGAATCTTGTAACTCATGGAAGGTGAACCATCACACACTTGTATAAATAGAGATGTACCCACTTTGTGAAAGGTATTTATGATGTATTCTTGGAGAAGTCTTGGATCGTGGAGCTAGATATCTTGTGGAGTGTCTTCCTTCCTAAAGGAGCATTGTATGGTATTTTTCTACCTCAAGGATATAATCAATCTCTATTTTATTGAGTAATTTATTATGTAATTAATTGTGCAATTAATTTATTTGTGGATGCATATTGAATATTTTGATATATTGTTGAAATATATATGGTATTAGAAGAGAGGTTTATTATATTTGGTATGAGAGCAGCGATTTAGACAAAGTGGGTTTGTTTTTTTAGAGCTAGGGTATGTAATTTAAAAAAAACATCACATTTTGTGGAAGCCATATTTTTTTATTTTAGCAGTAATTTTTAGAAGTGTTTTGCTCCATTGTGTAGATAATTTTAAGCACTACAAAAATGAATACTCATTTATTAAATTGTGATATGTATTGAGAATATTATGGCTGTTTGAAGTTGAGTTATTTTTGCTGGTTTTTGGCCACGTGATTTTTTTCAAAATAAAAACAATTGTATTAAATATTTCAGCAGTAATTTGCAGAATATTTTAGCACCAGCATATAGATTCTTTTGAGTACTATAAAAATGACTATGCATTTATGGATTTCTAGTAAGTTATGAGAGAGTTATAGCTGTTTGAAGTTGGGTTGTTCAAACTGTTTTTTGGCTGCGCAAATGTTTCTCAAAAAGAAAAAATTGTATTAATTTTTTTAACACTCATTTTCAGAATATTTTTGCATCAGTATGCAGGTTATTTTGAGTACTAAAAAAATGTTTATTCATTTGTTAAATATTAATAAGTATTAAGGGAGTTATAGTTGTTGCAAGTTGGGTATTTGATGTTGTTTTTGGGTTACCGACAAAAGGGGAAAAAAATTCATAACTTTCAATCCGGCTAAGCAAATCATTTGTCATTTGTTTATTCTGAAGATAATTTTCAGATTTAATGGTTGAAGAAGGACATATATAGGATTTCAAAAAAAATATTTTTTGAGAAATTCGGGTCATTTCAAACCCTAGCTACTTTGAAAAGAAAGTCATGAATTCACAAATTTTTTTTGGAGCAGATGATATTGATGCTAGGGAATGGTTGGAAAATTTAAGTCTTTATATTCTTCTTATTTTAATTCTAATATTTGGCTTTCCTTGCAAGGGGAACCTAGATATTAGTATTCAAACTTTGCTTATCCTAGTCATAATGCATACACATGGGAAGAATTTCAAGTTGCATTTTTAAGCTAATGGGCATCAAAGGAAAAGGATAATAATGCACAGGTTATGGAAACTACACCTTGTGTGTTAGGGCTAAATAATGATAAAAAATATTTGTTTGAATGTCAAAATTCTATTTTGCAAGTTCATGGGTGCATTCAAAATAAATAAATTATTGTTTCCATTAACCCTAGTAGCAAATATAATTTTATCAATATGTCTTTGACTAAGAGGTTGCAAGTTCAAGCATAAAAAATCAAAGACATACAACTTGAGGGAAATAATAATCAAATTTGTGAATATTTAAATCTCACCATGAATGATGAAAGGAGTGAAGAAGCAACATCATTTCATGCCTGACACCATTGCTCTATGAGAGATCTACAAGTACTAGAAGAGAACCAAGTTGCTTTTCATGAAGCTCCCCTTCCAATGCCTAGTTCGTGAGACCGCCTAGGACTTCAATATGGATCTACACTTCTAACCAAAGATATCCAACTGAACCACCGCATTCGAGGAGAGAGGACTTAAATATCACATTTTAGTGTATTAGATTTTTTCTAGGAGGGAGTTAGCGTTTCGAAGGAGCCCAACTGGTGTAGATGAAGATAGCAAGATCCAGATTGCATTCTAGGTTAGGAAGATTTGGCACTTATGGATTTTGTGTGTAGACTAGAATGGTAGAGGAGCCAATGGAATAGGAGCTCATAGGGGCAGGACCATATTTAGATCTCTTGGAGTATTTACAAGAGAGTTATATGTCCATTGATCTGATCGTTGGTCTGATCGTTGCTTGTGGTGAAGCTTTTCTTGTGGATGATGGAGACTCTATGGTGGTATCAGAGTCCCCTGTTCTAGTTTTTTCTAATCCACTATTGTGTAACTAGCTAGGTGGTAGTGAAACATATTTTGTGCCTCACAATGACCTGATATTAGTACTAGAGTCCCTTGGTCTAGTGTTTTCCAAAATGCTATTGTTATTTTGGTGGGTAGTGGACGGGAGATTTTTTTATCCAGGGGTAGTGTTTGGCTACTTTTTTGTTGTTGGGTTCCTTCATTGGGGGGTATTCTATTCTTTTGCATACCAATAGGATTAGAACCCACATGGGTGGGGGTTTTTTCTCATCAATTTTCTATGGGGTTTGAACCCACAGATCCCAAGGTTTTGGTTCCTTTGTAAAACCTTGATCCATGACCCCAAATTTTGTTCTGAGATGGAGATTTGGTATGAGTTGTTCTCTGGAGTTCAAAGGATGGTTGGAATCCAACGAGATCTATGGGATTTTTAGTCTTCACAAATTTTTGATATGGAGGATTTTACTATTGTTGGGGCAATATGTCACAAATCTTCATTTTCGATAGTTGATTTCTATTGAGTTAACTAATCGGGTGATCCAAAGTTCAAATTCTTCTTCTGCACTTAGGTCTTAGTGGTGTTTTTAGGGAAGAACATTTTTCATTTCTGTGGTAATGCATGGGCACTAAGTTTTTTATACCTCAAAGATGAATCATTGATACCTTGAGTCCTGGTTGTTAGGATTTTATGGCACTTTTGATCGGTTGGTTGGTCCCCAACTAGGCAGGATGAGGATAATTTTAATTTTGATTTTGTGTTCAAATTATTGTGTTGCCATTGGATGGGAATGTAAGTTTGATTATTTTTTCTTCCAACAACTTTTCTGTTGAACCTGCCTTTGTGCTATATTGAATATTGTATGTTTTAGCTATTGGTTGACTCCATTTGGAGCTTTATGTACAAGGTTGTTGGATCCTTTCAAAACCATCACCTTTTACCTACCAAAAAAAAGTTCACCATGAATAAATATGTTTTAGATTCAAATTTTCATACTACTAAGATAAATTATGTAGATATTATTCTTGGTTATCCTTATTTATATTCCTTGGGTACTATTAAAATTAATGTGCAAAAGAAATTTATGAGGTTATGGTATCGAAAGAAGAAGATAACATTATAGGATATTTTTTAATGTAAGGAAAAACATGTAGCTATTTTAGGGGAAAAAAATGAAGAGCAAGTAAAAGAATATGAAACTAAATGCCAAAAGGAGATCAAGGAAGAAGTAAAAGAAATGGATAAAACAAATGAAGAAAATAAGAAGACTAAAAAAAGTAGAACATCAAGTTAAGGTTGCACCATATCGCCACCCACACCACCATGAGAGGTAATAATTTTGGAGGTATGGCTTAAGGCAACAATATTATGGTTCTACATGGATTCAACAAGGCACCAACTATGGCAAGGTTTGGCAAAGAAAGCATAGTGAGTTTGGTTTTTAGAGTGGTGTAGTTGCATCACAAAACAAATGGACTCATCATCAAAGTAGATCAACAAAAGCATGGAGCAAATCCAACAATTTTGGCTACTCAAATGGACACATGACATATCAACATCAAGGAAGGCCACCACCCATCAGAGTTCCCATAGGATGGATGGATGATCAATATTGGTACCAATACACAACATGGCTTAAAAGATCCTATTATTTAGCTAATATTTAGAGGATGAAATATTTGTAAGGGGGGTGGAATGTTAGTACCTAGATAGGTATTTAATATTGAATATTGTATTGTATAATGGTATGAGTCATAAATTAATTATTAAGGAAGGCCACATGTCAAAATAGAAATAAGTATATCATAGAATCATATTTGTAACATTTGGGGGAATAGTTTCATATGTAACCACAAGGAATATTGTCATATTAATATGCATTTTGTAACTCATGGAAGGTGAACTATCACACTCTTGTATATAGAGATATGTACCCCCATTGTGAAAGGTATCTATGATATATTATTAGATAAGTCTTGGCTCATGGAGCTATAGATCTTGTGGAGTGGCTTACTTCCTAAAGAAGCATTGTATGGTGTTGCTCTACCTCCAGGGTATAATAAATCACTATTTTATTGAGCGATTTATTGTACAATTAATTTATTTGTGGATGCATGCTAAATAATTTGATATATTGTTGAAAGATATATTGTATGAGAAGAGAGGTTTATTACATGATCCAATAAACAATTTGATATCAATGGGTTATAAATAGAGATAATAAATTTTGATTAATGTGATAAATAATACACATTTCACAATAAACAAAAGGTAAATGAGAAGGTAATAAATAGTGCTAGTGTGGTTGGGTTCATCTAATAGATACACGTGTTACATTCTTCTCAATTTTTAATTACTATGATATAGTTTATATTTGATCTCTCTTTTCCATATTATGGAGTGTAATATGATATGCCTAGATCTAAGTTATAATAAAATATAATTTTTAAGGGGCTATGTGATTCTAAGTTTAATCATTTAAATATTGAGTATACTTAGTTTCATCATGAATAAGGTGATCCTAAGATCCCAGGTTATAAATATTTTATTTTAAAATCATGTTACCATTATATTTTATCTCATACTAAATCGAAAATAACATTATATAAAGGAGTTAGATTTTTTATTATGTTGATGAATAATGATACTTCCATCCCCAATAGATTCAACTATGCTAAGAAGTTATTTTTGTATTCTATCATATATGTTTGCAATAACTCTATATTACAGTGGATTGCATGGTTTAGATTTGATAAGGAAATAATATAGTTACATTTAAAGGATTATAATATTCATCAATTGTATGATTAGAATGAGACCTTCAATACCATCCTAGTGTTGAAAATACATTAAAAATAGTAAAATTAGTATTTTTTTTAAGTTTGAGATTTTATAAAATATATGAATTCTATTATTCTATTTAACTCTTATTATAAAAATAGTTTATACATCAAGGTATTGTTAGAACATAAAATATTTAGGGAATATGATAGTCTAGAATTCTCTTTTGAGGAGATATTGGACTTAATCTAGTCATGATTAGTTAAAAACTAAGTCAAATAGAAGTATTCAGTAGTATTTAACATTACTAGATTAAAATAGACCTACCTAAATTATTCTTAATATATCACATAAAAAAAATTATTATTCATTTCCCTCTTTCTTCCATCATTAAAGAGTACTTCACAATATACTTGTAGTGTATAATCATGATTATGCCTAACTTTTAAACCTTTTCAATAGTGTAAGTTCCATATTTTATCACACAAAAAAAATGTTCAATCATCTAATAATTACCACAAATATTAAACCTTCATATAATTTCCAATAATTTATTACTTTAAAAGAACAATTTAGAAATAAAATCAATAACACTTTAGTTGTTCAATGACATCTTAGCCAAATATTACTATACTATTTTTCATGAAAAAAGCAAAAATTTGGAAGTCTTTACAAATTTGACTATGATACTAATAGTATGATTTTCAACTCAAAATTTATTCATGTAATAACAAGTTTAAGTGTCGTATATCAATATTTATTGTCCATTCACATAACCCAAAATTTGTTGTAGTACTCAACTCATGAAATATCTATATAAGCATTAAAAACTTTTTATTGAGTTTTATACAATAATGAATGGAGTATTTTTCTTCTGATAATAGGTGTAAAATATTTATAATATCGTAGAAATAAAAATTTCATTATTCATCATCCAACTATGGTCTTCTTTGGGAAATCCAAGAATAACAATTTATCTCCCTAAATCCCAAAATTCCTCCAAGCCCCATAAGAATTCCAAAAAACTATATTTTGTAACACTTTTGACTACCAACTTTAAATTGAAATAAACTATGGTAAAACATAAATAGGACTTTATATTTAAGCTTCGAGTATATTCATAACTTATATTGATATGTATGGAAAAACTCTATGTAACTAACACTCCATACACCTTAGGGGTAGCTTAACCCACTCTAGAAAAATTTCAATAATAAATCCTATTCATGCAAATGAAAATTCACTTAAAATTTATAGGATACGCCACCTTTGGAGAAGCTACTACATCACTCAAAAGTTACATATTGTTAGCCTATATTCCATTAAAACAAAAACTATACTCAATTTTAAATGGATAAAATTATAAAATTATTCATACTCATGATAACTTATTATTAGTATACATAATTAGACCTGCATCTCTACTACAAGGGCCCTGTCATTGAGATAATCATACAACTAATGTAATTTAGGTTACAAACACATAGGCCACTTAATCTAATTAATTCACAATAATAATATCGCATACTATGAAAGGGTTTTGACAAAGGAGAAGGATATTATTATTGTAATACAATATATCTTTCTTCATTTTTATGGGAGTTTTAATTAATATAATGATGGATTCCCTCAATACTTAGCATGAAGTTATAGAATTTTATACTTTAAACTTGTAAAACATATTTAGGGAAAATTTATTTTTAAAGTTGCATATTCCTCAGTGTATTGACTCACATCAATATATGTGTCTAGTAATTATCTATGAAGTTATAAGCTTTTACAAACTTCTTTTATTAGATTTAATGCCTCCCTATTATTTGTAACTTTTTACTACATAATGTTACTTGTTAAATCATGCTTGATTATTCTTACAATATAATCCCCATAATATTAGCACTAGGTGCCCTCATTTTTATATCTTTTTTTCCTTTTCTATGATGTGTCCTCCCGCTAATAACCCATCCAATTTCCTCTCTTTTAGAAAATTTCCACCATGCTCTCTAGCTTCATCACTCTATGCCTTGAAATCTCACTAACCACATAATTTTCTTACAAGCTACTACTAGTTGGGGTTATGGATATTTTGGGAAATCATATATTATGTAACATTTCATTCACCAGAAGAGTTCAAAGCGACACGAGAAAATTGAAGGATGTTTTTTTTTAAATTCCCTTATGTTTACACCAATGTTCAATTATATACCATTTCCAAAGTGGCACATTTATTTCCAACTAATTTCAAATTTTAAAACTTTAAGTTCAAAGGCACTATAAGTTTGAAGGCTAGGAGTATTCTCGTCTCTTTTTTGAATTGGACTCACAATAAAAATTATCTGAGTTGTCAGTCTTCGTGGATGCTGCTTGGAAATACCACAAAGACTAATTGGGATAGTCTCAGATAACATGGCTCCTAGTTGTCTTAGTAATTTGAGGTTGGTTGATAATCACAGGGAAGAAAATAAACGACAATATAATACTTCGAACCAAAGCCACGTGGACCACCAGATATCCACCGCCATAAATCTAGCTAGTAGGTTCACTTCTCCAAGGCTGATTGGCCAAGATAGTATGTGGTACCAAAGCATGTCATATACAGAAGAAATCAATTATCAAAGAATTATTAAGAGTAACTGTCAATACAGAGCTTGTGGGAGTTTTTTTTAGTACTCTGCTATGTGTGTCTGCAGCTTTTTGTTTCTCCATTGTCTCAAGGAAAGAATTTGTGTCTATTTCTTTTTTGTAATTATGATGCATGTGTGTTTTCTCGGGGTATACCCAAAATGTTGTATGGGAAGTTTCTTTTTGATAACAGGCTATGTGCCTTACTAGATGTAATGGCTTTGGCGACATGTAGATTTTACATATATAGGATCCTTAGTAAGGATATGTTCATCAACAACCTTGGGATGATTTTTGTAAAAGGTTTTGGGTCAACCTGTAAAACTTGATATTAATGCTATAGTATCTTATCTACCAAAAAAAAAAATTAAACTTTAACCACTTTTTTATTAGTCAATACTCTTCTCTATTATTGTTAAAACAAACTTCTCTACTATATACAATATGTAGATGGTCATCCATATATTTTAGTTCAATGAGGGTTAAAAAAAAATATTACTAGGAGTTAAGAAATTTATATACTATAATGTTGTGTTAATATTGGGTAACATTAAAGTGTTTTTGGCTGGATAATAAGGTGTTGTACTTAGGTCCTACACCGTTGACAAATTACAACTCTCTTTTTTAGATCTTTATATTTTACAAATAGATACACTTCTCATCTCAATTGAGATGCTATAGCTAGAAATCTATATCATTTTACATAAACTGTTTGAATTATTGATTTTCATTTTTTTGAATCTTTTCAAATTTTTGTACAAATACAAATATTCTATAATTCAACACCCTTCTTAAAATTTTATTATAGTAGACTTCATAATACAAAACTTCACCTCTACTATCTATGCTTTGTGTCTTAGTAGAGTAATATTTTTAAAACATTGCACTATCATAGTCCACTTTCGCGACATATCAGAGGAGAGAGAAAATGCTGGCAAAACTATCGTGATTTCGCGACATATCGAAGGAGAGAGAAAATGTTGGCAAAACTGTCACGATTTTGTGACATGTTGGAGGCAAAGAAGCCAAGTGGAAAAACTGTCGCGATTTCGCGACATGTTGGCAGAGAAGAAGGCAAGTAGAAAAACTGTCATGATTTTGCGACATGTTCGAAGAAGAAGCACATGTAAGAAAAATTGTCACAATTTCGTGACATGTTTGAAGAAGAGGCACAGGCAAATAAAACTGTCATGATTTCATGACATGTTTGGAGAGAAGGCGTAGGCAAATAAAACTGTCGTGATTTCATGACATGTTTGGAGAGAAGGCGCAGGAAAAGAAAATTGTCACGATTTTGTGACATGTTTGGAGAGAAGGCGTAGGCAAAGAAAACTGTCATGATTTCATGACATGTTTGGAGAGAAGGTGCAAGCAAAGAAAACTATCACGATTTCATGACATGTTCGGAGAGAAGGTGCAAGCAAAGAAAACTGTTGCGATTTCATGACATGTTCGGAGAGAAGGCACAAGCAAAGAAAATAGTCACGATTTCGTGACATGTTTGAAGAAACGGAGCAAGCAAAGAAAACTATCATGATTTCATGACATGTTTGAGAGAAGGAGCTCGCAAAGAAAAGTGTCACGATTTTGCGATAATTTGCAAGAGAGATAGTACAGACAAAAATGTGTCATGATTTTGCAATAGGTTCAAAGAGGAATATCTCGAGAGAAACTATGTCATGATATCACATGTCGGGTTTTCACGACCCGATGAGAAGAAAAGTGCTAAGGAGAAAATATGTCACAATATCACAACATGTCGGGTTTTCATGACCCAAAGCAGAGAAAAGCACAAGGCAATGAAAGTGTCACGATTTTGTGACATGTTTCGTTTTCATGGGCGAAAGGCAGAGAAAGGCACAAGGCAGCAAAAGTGTCATGATTTTGTGGGTGCATGCTAAGAAAAGTGGAAGGAAGCGAAAAGTGTCATGATTTTGTGACATGTCATGTTTTCGCTAGTGCTTGCAGAGAAGAGTGTACAGAAGCGAAAGGTGTCACGATTTCGCGACATGTCATGTTTTTGCTAGTGCAAGTAGAGAAGAGTGCAAGGAAGTGAAAGTGTCACAATTTCGTGACATGTTCCATTTTCACGGGCAAGAGACAGAGAAGAGCTCAAGGCAGAAAAAGTGTCACGATTTCATGACATGTCATGTTTTCGCAGGTGCAAGCCAAGTAGAGTGTACGGAGGTGAAAAGTGTCATGATATCACGACATGTGTTTTCATGCATACAGGTTGAGAAGAAGACAAAAAATGTTTTTAGAGCTGCAGATCTACAATTAGAGCTATAATATAATTGAAAAGAGTGTCGTCGTAAAGAGTTAAAGTGCCGCTACTGAAATAGTAAATACGTCGTGAGGGCAGTTGCGTGCAAAAGTAAAGTTCGGCTTAGAATTGAAAAGAGTGCCAATGTAAAGAGTTAAGGTGTCGCTGCTAAAAGAGTAAATGCGTCGCGAGGGTAGTTGCATGCAGAAGTAAAGTGCTACTCATAATTGAAAAGTGTGTCACCATAAAGAGGGAAGGTGCCACTGATAAAAGAATAAATGTGCTGAGAAAAGGTTGTTGAAGAAATCTGAAAGATTGTTTCGTGTATAGTAAGTTAGGGTTAGGGTTGAGCTCTGCACGAGGCATGAGTGTTGTGGATTGCCTAATAAAAGGAAAAAGGATCTGTGAAAAGATAGAAGAGTATAGTGCTGAAACATACAGAAAATAGTGCAGTAGAGAGAGAGTGTCTGTTAGTGAGCAGAAGGAATATGTGTTTCATGAATTAAAACAGAGATTGGATGAGCAATAGACCAGTGAGGGTCTTGTAAAAGCGAAGGCATTTTTATGTCAAAATAGATTCAAAATAGAAATCCAAGTTGGTGCTTGAAATCATGGGTTGGTGCTCCTTCTAGTCGGTGCTGGTAAATCAGGGGTTGGTGCTCCTTCTGTTGGTGCAGATAAATTAGGGGTTGGTGCTCCTTCTAGTGGGTGCTGGAAAATTGTTTGTAAAGTTGGTGCTTTGCAAAGGCTAGATTTGGATGGGTGTCCAAGTAGTCTAATTTTTGAGGAGTAGCCAAAATTGGTGAACCTCGTTAAATCGTGTGTTGTGGAATGCTCTCTTGTTTAATTGCTTTATCTATTTTTATGTTCTCCTTGCTTAAGATTTAAAGAGTTGTAGATCTAAATTTAAATAGCTACACTGATTCACCCCCCCATATCAGTGTCATTGTGAGAATATTAATTGGTATCAGAGCGAGGTTCTTGAACAAGCTCAATCAGCTAAGGTGATCTTGGAAGAAACACAATGGTAGGTGGTGAAGGATTTTCATCCAACAAAGCTCCTTTGTTCGATGAAACTAATTACTCTTTCTAGAGACTCAAGATGCAGACATATCTGTGTGCTTTGGGATATGACATTTGGGAGTCAGTAGACAGTGGATACACAATACCCTCTACTCCTCCAATAGATGTTTCTGAGAAGAAAAAGTTTGAGAATAACTCTAAAGCAAAGAATGCTATAATGTGTGGGTTAGTAGAAAGTGAACTGATAAGGATCATGAGCTGTAAACCAGAAAAAGACATGTGGGACAAACTGTAGAGCATTCATGAAGGAGGTGACAAGATCAAAGAAGCCAAGCTACAAACGCATCGAGCTCAATTCAAAGCATTAAAAATGAATGACGATGAGAACATAGAGGCCTATATGCTAAGAGTCAATGGAATCATTAATGCGATTAGAGGACTCGATGAGGAAATGGAAGATGCAATCGTCATGAAAAAGGTACTAAGAACTCTTCACAAAAGATTTGATTCTAAATTTTTTGCTATAGAAGAAGCTAAAGATCTAAATACTTTTAGCATGGATGAAATGCATGGTTCTTTAACTACATATGAAATGAGAATAGGACAAACTAAGCCCTCAGACAGAGAAGCTGCTTTTAAAGCACACAAAAATACAAAAGCTAAACAAGAATCTAAGGAAGAAGAGTATTCAGATGAAATAGAAGAAAAATTTGTTAGGAAACTAATAAAGGGAAAAGGAAAGTACAGACAAAATTTACCATTTAAGTTCTTCAACTATGGAGGCATCGGGTACTTTGCAGCTAACTATCTAATGAATGAGAAAAACAAAAATGTTGAAGGGTCACACCAAGAAAGCAGTGACTAGAAGAAGAAACCACATTTTAGAAAAAGCAACTTCAAGAAGAAAAGTTTAATATCCAAGAATGTCAGCTCTTCTAAATACTGTTCCGATGAGGATTTTGAAGAAGAATCAGGTGAAGCTCCGTTCATGGCATTTGAAGAAAGAAAAACAGAGGAAAAATAGGAATGTAATGAAAAACCTAAGGATGAGGCTGAAGTATATCTGGAAGGTGAGTTGGTTGCTACACTTAAAGAGCTGAGCACAGAAAGGAAAAAGAATAAAAAGGTTTCAAGAAATCTTGAGGATGCCAATGAAATATTAAATAGCTTGAAAGTATAGACAGACAAATTTAAGAAAATGTCTGAAGTTCTCGAAGTACAATTAACTGTAAAGACAGATGAGTGTGACAAGCTAGAAGAAGACATTGTTAGGTTAAGGATGCAGCTAGAGGAGATGAATCAAAAATTGAGTTGTTATCATAAGTTTGAAGAAAGTTCTGTAAATATGGATAAAATTATAAATAACCAAAGGCCTTTAGGCATCAGATTTGGTTTGGGCTTCGATGAATGAGAATCAGCAAAGGGATCAAATGCCATAAATGTAGAACCCATAAATAAAGAAGATAAGATCAGGGTTGATCAAGAAAAAACAAATCATGCCAAAGAAAGCAATAATGCCAGTCTCAAGAGGAGTACTGACAAATATGGATTCACAAAAGTCACATATCCAAGAAGGAGAAGATTCATGGCTCCTACTTCAAAATGGCAAAGACCTTCACCCAGGTTTAATCACTCATTTTTTGGTTATTGTTTTAAATGCAATGCTTATGGTCATAAGATTTTAGATTGCAGTTATAATGCAACACAAAGGAATTTCACCAGTAGAAATGTCTTTTCACCATTGATGGATTATGCAGTAGAATGTTATAACTGTCATAATTTTGGACACATTGCAAGAAACTGTAGAAGAACTTTTGCAACAAATAAATATCAGGGTAGAAAATCTCAACCAAATGGATTGAAACAAAACAAAAAATCTCCTAAAAAATAGGCACAAGCTAATGAAAGGGGAAACGCAAAACAAGTAGCCAAAACTGCTATCAAACCAGAATGGAAAGAAAAGGAGAAACTCCAAAAAGAAAAGGATAAACTCCAGGAAGAAAAGGAATCATTGATTGTTCAGACTACTTTTAACGCACAGAACAAATCTACACCATGGATCCTTGATAGTGGATGCTCTAGTCACATGATAGGTGATAAACAAAAATTTGAGAAGTTACAAAATTACAAAGGTGGTTATGTGAAATTTGGAAATAATGATGGAGCAAATATAGTTGGCAAAGGATCAGTCAAGATCAATGACGGAAAGATCAAATCAAAAGAAGTCTTGTTTGTGATTGTTCTGAAGCATAACTTACTCAGCGTAATTCAAATCTGTGACAGAGGTCATGAAGTAATTTTTAAGAAGCAGGGTTGTGAAGTGAGAAAAGCTAATAGTGGGAAGTTGATTGCTACTGGATCAAGGACTTCTAGAAACCTGTATACTCTCTCAGAGACTTCAGAAGAAGCATGCTTGATTGGACAGGAAGATGAAAATTGGTTGTGGCACAAGAGGCTCGGTCATATCAGCTTTGACAATTTGGTAAAAATAAGCTCAAAAAGAGTAGTAAGAGATATACCCTCCATTGGCAAACCACTAAATAGTATTTGTGCTTCATGCCAAAAGGGGAAGCAAACTAGAGCCACATTTAAATCAAAGGAGTACTTTACCAGCAAACCTTTAGAACTAATACATACTAATTTATGTGGACCCATGAGAACACAAAGTATAAATGGTGACAAATACTTTATGCTGTGCATAGATGACTATTCCAGAATGACTTGGATATTCTTTTTGAAGTAGAAATCTGAAGCTTTTGAAATGTGCAATGCTCCTGATGATGCCTTCATACCAAAACTGGTAAGGAAGCTCTGGCAGCCTAACCCAAATGGGGGTGATATTGATGCTCTATATCTTTGGGTTGAAACTAGCATTCCAGTGCATGATGAACAAGGATCACCTACCAAAGAACTAGGGTCTTCCCATTAAATTCTGGCTGGTATCACTTGGTTTATTCAAGCGAATAATGAAAAATCCTCTAGAGAGAACAATGAGGTCCATGTGGACCTTGGGTTTCCATTTTTACACTGCCCATATCTGGATATATTTTATGTCAGGTCGAGATCCAATCAACTTTATAACAAGGGAAAGTGGTTTTTTTCTCAAAATAGAGGTCGTGACATCATTAGGAAGGTTGAGTTCCTTGAAATCATTAGAAAATGTTGTAATGTTTAATGATGGGTCCGTATGAGCCTGGTGGAGATGCCCTTTTACTTTATCAGTAAAGGAGGTTTTTTTGGTCAAGTGAGGGCTTTGATATAGAAATGACGTGTCTATATCATCAAGGTGCCCAAACAAAGAAACAAAGGGTTCCAATTTAGCACTAGGTCCATATGAGGGATCTCCAAAGAGATATTCATAAGTATATTCATCAATATTCTATTTATAATTGCTACCCGCCTCGAGACCTCTTGTATTGACCGACCCATGACTCCCAAGGATCACCTTGTGATCGCTACGGGAGCTTCCAAATTTCCTACGTCTAACAGTTTCAAAATTCAAATGTTTGCATTGCTCCATTTTACTTCTTCCCTCATTAGGAAAAATACTATCATTAAGAACTTCAGTATCCTCTAATCCTATAATATTTTGATAAAAATACTTTACCTCTTTTCTAATTTCACTTCAATATTCAATCCAAATCCCTTGTATGGATTTAATTCTACTAATTCTGGATGTTTATCAATGTACTATAGTCATTCTATGAAAAAACTTGTTATTTTTATCTCCGTGTTTTAACCATATTTATCTTGATTTTAGTCTCCAAAATTTCTCTTCCTTATTCAAAATATTATGATATTCACTAAGCAACTCCATTTCCCTTGAGCTTGGATTATTATGATCACCTTTCTAGAATTTTGAAATTTTATCTTTTTAATTTTTCTTTCTTCTCAAACATATTTCCAAAAGTGTTCTTGTTTTGTTCCTTTAATATATATGTCATAGATTTAATTTTATTTTTAAGAGCATACAAACCACCATTACCTAAATAATTCCATGTTTGAGCTATCATATCAATAAATTGAGGATGCTCTTCCCACATCTACTCATATTTTAAAATATGGTATTTTTTTAATTAACTTACAACCATTTAAACTCTTATTGGCCAATTATCTGAACCAATCCTTGTTAAGGTATTACTTTTAGCATAAGTTCCTTCATCTAGACAATTATTAGAGAGTATGCATCTATCTATTTTTTTAGCTATTAATTTTTGCCCTCTCCTATTGCTAGTCCAAGTATAGTTTTCTTCTTCAAACTCAACCTTCCATAGATTATTATTTTGAATAAAAGTTGAGAAATATCTCATACTTAGGGTTAATTTCCTCTAATTTTTCATCTACCTTGGTTATGGTATTAAAATATCCTATGATCATGAATCTAGTTTCTTGGTATTTTTTTTCTCATAAAGGATTCAATCCTACACTAAACTTCTAATCTACCTGACTAAGTTGTAGGTCCATAAACATTGATGAGGATAAAATGATAATCTACAAAATAGCAAGTGACTAAAGATGCTATCCAATGCCTATTTTTATGAATGGTTATACAAGAGGCTAGAAGGATTCCAACAAGTTAGAATTACCCTTGCTACTCTTTAGAATCCATAGCATCCCATTCACATATTGCTCATATTGTTTTCATAATTTTTTAAACTTCTTCTTTTGTCATTTTAGTTTCTTGGATACAAAGAATATTAGGCTTATTACTTAAACATAGGTCCCTAATACACCTCTACTTTGAGGGGGCATTAACACCCCTTATATTCCATGAGATGACATTCATGACTTGTTAGGGGCTTTTGGCATTACCTACATATTACCAATATAATTTTTATTATTTGGTAAAGAGAAGTTCAACAAACTTATTTTTTGTTCCTTTCTCTATGTTTGCTCTTTCTTCCATGGATCTTACTTGATAATTTGAGGTTTTTCCACTTTTTACTTACCTATATCATAAGTAGGTCTTATTATTGTATTCCTCAATATTCTTTTACAATTTTATTTTTCATCATATTTTTGCTCTCTTTTCTCTATTACATAGACTTTTGACTTGTCCTACTCATTTTTTCGATATTTCCTTATTAATGGCAAAGGTATTAACTTCTAAAACTACATTTTCTTTACGAGTTTTTTCTTGAATGATGCATGGTACTTCAAGAGAGTCTTCAAAATATTATGAGACACATTCATTAGGTTCATTGAGAATGTTCTTCCTTAAATTAGGATCATACTAAATATATGGTTCATTATTAATAGATTAAAAATATTATATTGTGTCCTCTAAGTTTTGATATACTTTTTATTCATAGGCTAAAGCCTAAAAAGAGTTGGTATTTCTTCCAATATCCTTACTTATAGTCTCCACTATTTATTTCCTTTTATTTTCCTATTTGAGAAAGTACGAGACTAGGTAGTATGAGAGGAGTGGAGAATGGACTCTAGATCTAACATGCAACCCACAAGGGAAACCAACCAATGGAAACCATGCATGGGGAAAACTCCACACTCACCAAAATCAAGTGATTCTCCAATAGGAGAGGATAATGATATAACTAGGCCATGATTCACTTGTTTAAGGGTTTGGGTCATGGTTCACTTGCTTCCACTAGGGCATTTTATCCCAAATCTCGCTTCTTAATTTACAAATATCTATGTGGGTGTTATGATTTATATACCACCATGAGATACATCATGGGATACATATGGTATAATGTATCAAGACTCTCACATTGTTGCTCAAGGTATTTTTAGAATTTATTATTTCAGAAAGTACAAGACTAGGTAGTATAAGAGGAGCAAAGAATGGATCATAGAGCTAACATGTGACCCACAAGGGAAATCAACCAATGGAAACCACACATGAATAGAACTACAAACTCACCACCATGGAGTGATGCTACCACATAAGAGGATGGAGCATGCGGCTGGACCATGATTCACTCGTTTGATGGATTGGTTCATGGTTAGCCTACTTCTACTAGGGAATTTCACCCAAAATCTTACTTCATGATTTATAAAGATCCTTGTGGATGTTGTGCTTTATATACCACCATGAGATCCATCATGAGATACATGTGGGATAATGTCTCAAGACTCTTAAAATATTTCTCAAGGTACTTTTCAATCTAAAACTATATTTTAATATTAAATCATATTAAAATTATTAGTTAGATTTAAAAAATAGTGGAAGGCAAGGGTTCTATTGTAGTAGAGATAGGAGAGATAAATGTAATACGTGAGGGTTTTATTGTGGTAGAATCCCATAGAGATGTATATAGGATAGATTCTATCCCTTTGGATTCATAATCAGTAGATCCAATTATGACAATAGCAAAAAGGTCAAAGGGAGGCACTTCTTGGGCACAAGTTTTATAGAGGTCAAAATTTTCTAGAAGAGATATTTATTTTATCTCTAGATCAAGATGAAAAGGGTTTTACTCTTAAGGTCCCAAAATTTTTGGCTAAAAAATTGATTCAAAAAGGAAAAAATTATTTGATTAAGGAATTTTTGGGCAATAGACCAAATTTAGATACACCGAGGAAGTGGGTTCAAGATAACTAGAAACTTTTGGGGTAGGAAGTAGTGGTGACATTACATAATAATTTTTTTCTCTTTAATTTTGAAAATCTAGAGAATATGGCCAATGTTTTATTGAGGGACCCATGTTGTTTTGGGAGGATAAGGTTATTTTTACAAAAATGGAGCTAAGTATTTAATCTAGCTAGAACCACTCTTCAATTGACACCCTTATGGGTGAGCCTATCAAGGCTTCCAATGGAATTTTGGGATGACAATATTATTCTCAAGATAGATAAAGTGATTGGAAAAATAATTACCTTTGATTCAACTACTAAATCCTAAACTAGAATGATAGCAGCCCATTTTGTGTACAAGCACATTTCATTGAACCGTTGCCTAAATCTATTAGGATTATTTCAAATTACACGTAATGGGAACAAGTGATTCAGTATGAGACTCCCATTCCTTTATGTAACCTTTGTAAAAGGGTAGGACATATTTGGAAAAGATACCAAAAACATCCTACAAAAAAATTATCAATAATAGAACTAGATAACCTTTGAGGGTTTGGAGGAAAAAGGAAACTAAGCAAGGATAAGTTTTTGGGTAGAAAGAAATTCGTAAAATTAATAAGTATCCATTTTCAAATAGCTTTGAGGTTCTTGCTATCCTTTATGGAAGAGAATGGACTTCTACTAGTGATTTAGAAATGGAAAAGGAGGAAAATATATCCATTTATTTTCTAGAAGTAGAAGGAAATATAAGAAGGTTGAATTGGGAATTTTAGTTTCTCAAGGAAATCTTTGTCTTTAAGAATTGAAAACCAAAGCCATTGCTAAGGATGTAGCTAATGGAAAGCAAAGAATTTTGTCTTTGGGAAGAGGAATATTTCCTCAACTTGATAAAAATAAATTTTCTATCTTGAAATATTAAAGGTATGAAGACCTTAACTAAATATAGGATGCTTATAGAGTTAAGAAAGGAGAAGAGGTTTCATATTATTTTATTACAAAAAACTAAAGTTGATAATTCCAATTTTTAGAAGATGAAGAATTCAATTTGGAAAATAGTTCAGGTGGAAATGGTTCTTTTTGATAGTGCGTTTGGGTGTTTATGGAATTTATGGAATCCAAAGTGGTTGAAGGGATAGTGTTTGCAGATTAATGACAAGTTTATTTCCATTGTGTTCACATGTAAGTATACTAATTTTTTCTATGTTATGACTAATTTTTTTGCTCTAAATTTGTTAGTGGGTAGAAGAATATTTTGATATATTTTGAGGTAGTCTCATAGGGTTTTGAATTGGTCTTGGGTGGTTTGTGGTAATTTTATTTTAGTTGTTTATCCTAGAGATAATAAAGAGGGTGTTCAATATTTTTTTGAAAGTATGGATGAATTTAATGAGTCTATTTTGAATTTCAAATTGTTGTATGTTGATTTGAAAGGGGCTAAATATACTTGGTCAAATATAATACTAGGCTCAAACCTTATTCAATGTCAATTGGATAGGTTTTTGGCATCCCAATAGTGGATAGATTTCTTTAATAATTTTCTCTTAGGGCTCTTCCTAGGGTGGCTTCTGATCACTCTTTGCTTCTCATGGAAATTTTATTGAGTGAAGAACTTTGGAATGAATTTTCATGCTATTGGATTGTTATTAAATGCGTTCAGAGAAGTAGAAATCCAATTTCCATGATTGATGGCACCTCGAGAAATCAAGGGAGGATAGCCGACGATATTGAGGGGGGTGAAGTCAGTGCCAATATCAAAAGTGAATGTAGAGAGACCTTGAATGAGGAGTGAGCAATATATCAATGGAGCTCAATAAGATACTACTCTAGAGGAATATGTTGATGTACACCATAGAAAAAAATGCCTAGACAGTTGGAACTGGATCTAGAATAGCAAGCACCTAGGAAATGGCAGTAGGAGTAAGCAATCATTCAAGAAAGGGAGAAGAGGCAAGGAAGCCCCATACAAATAATGACAAGAAGGCAGTAGGAAAGAATGACAAGCAAACCAGTTCTAGAAGTACAAGAAAAGGAATAGTCGAATATAGAAGTGACAAAACTGGATGAGTTGTATTGGACAAAGGTAGAGAGAATCATGCAATCCTCGCAAATATTCCAATATTTTGAGAATATGAGTGCTTCTAAAATTTTTAAAGGATTCTAGGTAGCGTAAGATGGAATAGACACTACCTAGGAAGAAGCGGAAGTAAGAGTAAATACTATGGAGAAAGAGCCCAAGAAGAAGCCTTGTTACAAGTTTGTAACAAGAAGATCAAGTAAGAGAGATGCACTAAAGAATATAGATGCATCACAGGATAAAGAAGATCTTGTTGTTGAACATGTCACAAAAATGAACACCAGGAAAGTTTTGCAAGAAGAAGTGACAAAGGAACAACAGATGGGCAACATTGAGAAAAAAATAACCCAGAAGAATATTAAAGAGCAACAAGTGGGCTCAGTTGAATCAAATAAGGCCCAAGAATAAGTTGAGCAACAACAATATCAAGAGGATATTGTACATATTGAATATAGTAAGGAGAAGAAAATGGTAAAATAGTCTCCACCTCAGGAGAATATCGATACATTGAGGGCACTTCAGGAGCTTGGAGGAAGCTCTAGCCACCATATGGAGGAAGAAGATGTAAGAACTCCTACAGATAAAGAATGACGAGGGATGCAATCTAGTTATCTACTAAAAGTACCTCGATTTACAAAAATTACAATCGAGGAGGAGGCACGTGGAATAGAGGATAAGGTGGAAATATTTTTTTCTCAGTTAGACCATGTGATTAATAGTGACAGATTGGAGTTTTCCATTGGCCATGTGGGATAATTGAAGTTGTGGGAAGAAAAACTGTCTCTCAAATTGGAGAAGATAATAGAACAGGTGAGCAGTGCAGAGTATACGAGGAGGATAGCATATATTCACACACAACATCCATGGAGGTTACCTAGGGAAGAGGTAACAACAATGTTAGGAAGATAACACTTGCCAAAAGGGGTGGTCACAAATTATAGGAAATATCCAAGAATGTACTTTGATAGAGTCAATCACCCAACCTATCCTAAAAATATGACAGAGTTGGAGTACAAGAGGGTTATGAAGGGATTGATTATCACCTTGAGGAATTTTAACTTCCTAACACACTGGATAGAGTGGTTGAGCATAGGATTGGAACAAATATATGAGCTCAAGGAGGTGCAAAAGGAGGAAACTATAGCCACTCAAAAGGAATTGGCCGCAATGGAAGAAGAACTACAAAAAAAAAGAATTGTGGTAGAAGATAAAATAAAGAAACTGGAGGATGATCTGTCAGGCCTTAGAACTGAGTCTGAAGCTAGAATTAACATGATTTAAGAGGAAAAGTGGTAGATCTCATAGATGATAGAGGATAAAATTAAGGAGTTGGAGGTACAACTCAATGCAAAGGAAGAGCAGATGATAGCTCAGTTGGCTAAAACGAGTGAGAAAATAGTAACACAAGCCAAGAAAATAGAGGAGCTGATGAAGGACAATAAATAGTTGAATGCGATGGTCTTGAAAAATAAAGCTCAATTGAAGATTAAAGAATACCATGTTCAAGCTATGTAGGATGATATCAATCACCACCTACAGACCATTACTAAAAATAATGAAGAAATTCAGGTGGCAGTTCGAGTAGAAGCTCACTCGAAGGAGAAGTTGAAAAAGAGTGCCTCAGAATGCGAACAATAGATTATGGAGTTCCTAAAAACTATCGAGAAAGAGGCTAACTTCTACGGAGCAAAAGCAGTAGAAATGGAAAGCTACACAACCAAGTTGAAGAATAAACAAGAAATGTATAAGTCACAAGTTAAGGACTTGTAGGCAGTAGTGGCATATTATGAGGCATAGTGGAAGAATAAGAATGAGTCAGTGAGGACATCGACCAAAGTAAAGAGGAGGACAAATGTAGGCAGTAAATACACCTCCCATAAGAAGTGATAAAAAATAATTTGCTCAATTTTAATAGTTTTGTCATAAGTGACAATTTGCTCAAATTTTGTAAATCGTACAGGTAGGAGCAAACAGTACTATAAAAGGGAAAAACCGTACAACTAGAATGGCAAATCATACAAGGTGTACTGAAAAGCATCCAAATGTAAGAAAAATGTAATTTCAAGGATAAATAATGAATCGATTTGCTAATTAAGGTGTTAGACTTAGTAAAAGGTCAAAATAATGTATTCAGTTGTACATGGACAGTTTTAAATAATGAATTATATCAAGAACCACTTTGGAACGACCTAAGCAACATTATATACAACCCCATTTTCAAAATTATAGGTCTGGTTGCTAGGAGGTAGAAGAAAAGTACTTGTTGGTTGTAATAGCTGACATATATCTGAGTTATTGCAAGAGATTGATAGAATAACCTTGTTGTAATGACACTTATGCTATAATGGAATTGAACTACATCATTACACATAGTGTATGATCCTGGCAATGATGATTGATGATATATATTGGAATCTAGATGTATGTGTGTTTTTTGTTTATTGTTTAACTTAGTTTTATGCATTGTTGCAACTTGTTGATTGAATATGACACTGGTGGAAGGTGAGGAAGGATCTGGCAAAATAGATGCATCTTGGAAGACGTCTTGGACTATGTTGTATGATTTATGGGTGTAATCAGTTGTTAGGAATCTCTCCCAATCCTGATTCAGATGAATTACATGTTATGGAGAATGTATTGACTAACATATTAAAGCATTACCAAACTAAGCAAAGAGATATCGATGTGTTAGAAAAACTGATTTAACCCTTGGCTATACCTTTATTTCATACATATCGTACACCAAAAACCATACAAATCGTACAAAGAAAACTTACTCGATTTGGTAAATTGCACCATAGAGATCGACTTACCTGATTTGGTAGTTTGAGGACATCAAATTGCATAATTATAAAACTGTGTACGGTAGCTTACAAAACTGGTTTTGTTAGTTTTTATAATTGCAATATCATACAATCTAGGTCACTGCATGATTTTGGATCGTACAGTGTGTGTAATTGATAACCGTACAAGTTGATTATTGAGTGTCAACTAATAGTTGTGAGGATTATATGACTGTACGACTGGAAACTAAGTTGGGATTGGTATTTTATTATCCTCATACTTAGAATACACCTCCCTGATGGGAATACTCCACCCTTGTGCTATAATCATGACATCTACATTTGACACAACACCCTTCCCACAGTTGGGGTAAAATTGGTATCACATTTTACATCATTCATATCATCCACATCACATCACATTTGTACAAAACACTTCATCCATTAGGGTAAACATAGACACATCATATCATATTTTACAGTAATACCCTTCACACCGTTGGGGTAAAAATATTATCACATAATTCATCTTTTGCACAAATTTTTCAATTGGCTCGTGAGATTCATCTGTAATCTCATTCGCCAATTGAGGTGGTAAGCTATGCAAATTCTAAAATTATTTATTCTTTTTTCTTCAATAGTGTTTCTCAAAAATACAATGAGAGAGAAGCTTCTTCTACGCCCAGAGCCCAACCAAGTGTCTCATGTTTTTGCACCATATTGTGTCTCATGCAACATGGTATAAAAAGTGGCATCTGTAGACACCAAATCCTAGCCACTTATCCACCATCCCCTTTTCCTGCCATTCAATTGGCCATTCCATGTCTTTCCTACCATCCAATGGCTTACTTTAGCCCTTTCCTACCATTTTATGACCCCTATTTGACTCATTTGTATTCATTTTATATTATTTATATTTAAATATAATATTTTATATTATATTTTAATATATTTATAATAAAATATATCTTTATAAGCAAAAATAATGTCAACCATCCGATTTGATCTAATCTCAGCTGTCTATCATCCATAATTCATGTCACACCTAAATTTTAATATCAAAATTTGTATATGCTTTAATATTAGCCACACGATCAAAAGTGCTAATCTAAAACCCTAAGAAAACCTTAGGCTTGATAATAAATAGGAGAATTCTCAATGATCAACCCCAGAATCCTGGAAAATTGAATGTCGAAGCTTTAATTTACTTGTGAGATCTAACCTTGTTGAGAGCTAGTTTCTTGTGAGTAGGTTGTGCCCTAGCCTATCCTTCCTCAAAAATCCTAGCTTACCCTAGGATTTTTGTATTCCAACCATCTTCGCAACCCATTTATGACACTGCCATTGTCGTTCATCCATCGATCCTTTTGCATCCTCCAAATTTGCTTTTGTAGATTTATCCATAATCCACAAGCATAGTCGAGCACTTACCTCATGCCACATGTGCAGTAGTGTACTTGTTGCATTCTGCAAGTGCAACACCGTGTCTACTGTCCCCACAACCACAAACTAAAGTTTGGTACATAAGATCATCAAGTGCTGCTAGGGTACCCTGCCATCAATCTGCAATGGAGCAATAGAACAATAAAGTAAGTATTTTGTGCATTGTGTTATTAGGTGTTATTTAGATTCTTCATATTTTATTCACTCAAATCTAGGGTTTTTAGTTTACATTTTTGAGGGTTCACGATGTGGAATCCTCATTGTGTTTACTAATGGATTTATGTTTGTAATGTGTGCAGGATCAGGTAGCATTCATCAAGGATTTTTGAGTAGCTATTGAAGCTAGAGTGGCACAATTACAAATAACGAGAAGTCCACTCAACCTATTGTAATAAAGACACATTGGATAAACGACTTATTTTTGTAGCTAGGGTTTCAAAGAACCCTAACATCTGTAACTTTTGTATAAAAATAATTGCATCAAATGGATTTATTGTAACAAAGGAGTTTCTTAGCTCCCCCCCTAATTCATTGAATAAAATCATATTTTTTGCAATTTACTGTTCATTCTGAGTTATTTATTTTTATATTTTCTTTAGTGTCATATTTTCACTTCACAGCTTGTATTTCTTTACCTTCTACAAGTTTCTTAAGGAATTATTATTCCTCCTAAAACTCAAGGGGATTCCCTAGCCATAGAGGTATTAATAATGTCTCACCTTGTGTTCAAAAGTCTAGAGTATCCATTGTGATACCTTTTTTGCACCACCCCTTTGTCTAAACTTGGCCACCCATTTTTCTATGTTTATTGCTTTCTTGCCCATAGGAGTCTACATATTTATTTTATGCATTTACTTGGCCTTAAATGTATCAAAAAAGAGGCAAAATGTAGACACATAAAATTGCCTACTAAGTTGAGTAGTTTTCCCTAGATCCCTTGCTTTCTCTTTGGAAAAATAGGGTCATATTTGAGCCAATTTTTTTGCTAACAAATATTATTATTTCCCCTTGAATATTATACCGTTAGATCAATATTAAAAATATATTTCCAATGGTATATGATTTATCTCATTCTGACACTGTTTGGTCCTCAAAAGTGTAGAAAAACTGCACATGGGTCTAGCCTTAATGGGGCACATTTTTGCCTAGCTAGGGCTTCTCCCTAAGAAACCCTAATTCTTTAAAGTTGATCTTTTAAGGTTAGATTTTATTTGTTTTTTACACTCATTTTATTTTTCAAATCCACTATAAAAGGAGGGTTTGAAGTATTCTTTTCAAACCAAGTAATTTTATTCTTCACCAAACAATTTTAAGAAATTCTCACTCAAGTTCTTTTCTCTAGTGATTTTGAAGTGCTCTCTAAGTGATTTGTTTTCTCTTCTACATGGAATATAACTAACAAGTGTGGAATATAGTCTATTTAATATATGCTTTCTGCTACATTGGATTATTTTTTGATGATATTTATGGATAAGTTTTGAAGCCCTAAAGAAGACTTCTGCTATAGGGAGGTCTCCATCCTTGGATCTACTTTTTCGCTACCACTAGGTTATTTTTTTCATTTACACATTTACACATTAGCTAGATTTTACTTCACATTAATTTTCTCATATAACTTGAGGATTTTTTTTGCCTTTTGTGAAATCACACTTGATAATACCAAAGCCTGATTTTGTCATTCTACGAAATCACGACTGCTTGATGTGGGGTATGATTTCACACAGACCATGTTTGGGAGTAACCTGCTACCCCCAAACCCTAGATATGGGTTATAGATTACATTTAGACAATATTAGGGCATTATATACATTGTTTTCATCATTCTATTTTGTTTCATTTTCTTATGCTTATTCATCTCCCAAAGATCAACTTTCACTTCTATTTTCAAAGGTTAGCTAAAAGGAGCTAGGGGCCTTGACTGCTGCACCTCTAAGTATTATTATACTATGGCCTAAGTAGGCCCCCTAATGCTAATCATATTTTTCAAGTGTTTGCTAAGTTAATTTGTAAGAACAAGAATTTTTGATATGGATGGATGAAAAATAAAAGATTGGATCAACAATCATATAAGATAAGTGCCTTAGTTAATATTTAGGCTATTTTTTGAGTGTTTGTTATTTCTATTACAAACCCTAGATCTGATTTGAAATATATATTTTTAATTTATTTCTAGGCATTTGAATGGAAAATAGCATTTAGTGTGCACTTAGGGTTTTAATATTGTTTGTGCATCTTCTCTTGAGACCTTGCTTGAATATTTTTTGTTTTAAAACCCTAGGGTTAGAAAGCATTCAAACAAATAATAATTCTAGGGTTAGCTCTTATCTTTTTATATTTGTGCATTCTTACATTGTTTATTCATTTTCATAGCTTAGTTTAGAAAGAACACACATAAGTGAATTGTTTTAAAATTGAACATATCAAATATATTCCAACCCCATACTTGGAGCGAGTCCTTACCTCATTGCTTATGAACCCTTCCTCCCCTTTTATGCAATGTGTAGAGAACAACATACCCCCTCTGTCACCTTGTATTCCTAGTAGATCCAACTGAGAATCATACATGGTAGGGCAATTTTCTCCCTCTATGGTCCTATTGGCCAATTTATCAAATTGAGTATGATATTTTCTAATAGTAGAAGTTTATTTCAATTTGGTTAAGGCTCCTATAAAATCCTCATAATCATTACGACTAAAATGAGTGAGTAATTAAGACTCAAAGCCTTCCCAAAAAGGATTAGGAGTCATGTTTTGTAACCATTGATACCATTGTAGAACCTTATATTTAATGTTTAAATATGCCATCGTGACCCATAATAAAAGGGTACATTATGGAGTTTGAAGAACTGATCTACTCAACACAAACAACCATCAATGTAATTTTCATAAAACTTGAGGAAGTCTAATTTATGCATCTTAAATAGTGTATCTATATCAAAAACAGTATAATGGGTTTTATTATCTTTATCACTTGAATTTCCACTCCTTTAATGTTATTATGATGGAATATTTTTGGTCCTTCCTTTAAATGATATTCCACTTTGAAGAATATATCTTCAATCATTGTTTTGACTTTAATATGATCAATTTTCATTATTTGTATTTGATATTTCATTTGTTTAACTTCCTACCCAATGTATGACATTTGGATCATTAGGATACTAAGTGATTGATTTAATTTTTCCATATATTGGATTTTTTCCAACTCCTTTATTGCTCCTCTAGTCCTTCTAGCCATATATATGTGATTTGGACCACTCCAACTGACTTACTAAAAATAGAAGTATTTTTCTAGGATTTACTATGGGTAATTTTGATCATCATCCACATGCACTTTTGGTTGAAAGTACAAAATATTACAATATAAAAAAAAATATTCAAGTATGGTTAATGACAAATATTTCATATTCAAACACACAACCGATGGATCCTTAAAAGCTCGATGCTTGATGGGAGGTGAGATGCATAATTTTGACCAAGTCGTATAATCATTAGAAATTTTGTACCTTAGGTATGTTGGTGTATATGATATTATTTGGTACATGTTAATGTACCACCTTGGGTACATAAATAGAATACGATTTTACCTTAGAGTAAGGTTTGAGTAGTTACTTCATGCAATGTAATAAATGCACAAGTGTTAGAATGTGTAATGATATAAATGTTCATGTAGTCTACATATACATGAGTCATAGGTTAGGTAGATGAAGATTCATGGGTAGATGAAAGTCCAAGGGACTTATATCCCTATATATATATATACACCTGAGATATAGAAGATACAATAGTTGAAAGGAGTAGCATTAGTAGCCAATTAGTATAGTGAGTGCATTGTAGATCCTTCATGTATTTATGGAGCATTCATGTCTTCCATTATATTACATTGTACTAATTTTGTGAGATTTCATTAATAAAATATTTTTGAGTTATTGCAAAAGTTTCTTATATACTTTTCCTACATATTATAGTTTCATTAGCATATATTTATCATTTATTGCTCATTTTACGTCATGGTTGCATTTCCTTTAATATATAACATCAAAAGCTAATAGTGGTATCAAAGCACATGATAGATCAATAGGAAATAGGGAGAGCCATAAGAGAGATTGCGAGGAGATAAAAAATCTTATTTTCAAAATTTTTGAAATTATATTTGACTAGAGTCTTTCCACAAAGTTGAAAAAAAACTTGTGAAGACTAGGACTCAACATGATTCCACTAGATTGACAAATCAACTAGTGAAGACTCATTATTTCAAGTTTTAGATTTTTTCTATCATAGTTTCTCTAGTACTTTGTTGTAGCAAAATGAGATTCAAATAAAGTTGGGAGGCTTCCTACAAGAGATCTAGGAAGAATATATTATTTAGAATCAATACATTACTTGAAGCAACAAGTTAGAGATTGAATATTTGGATGCCTAAGGAAAATATCCCATTGTAGGATTTGCATATTAAAGACTCCATATCTAAATATTGAGAAGAAATGAGGAGTTCAAAGAAGCCACATTGAATATTACAGATCAAGGAGGAAGTTCTAGAAAGAAGGGCCCATTATAGATTGAATATTGAGGAAAAATAGGAAGGAGGTCCTCATAGAAACATGAAGATTATATAATTCATATTGAAGGAAGTAGATAATCTAGAAAAGAGTCCAGGAGAATATTAGAGATTGAATATCTCCATTAAATATTGAAGACTAAATATTACAGAGTGGGAGTAGAAGAAAACAACTCAAGAATCTAAAGAGACCCATAGGATGTCCCATTGAAGAAATTCTAATTTTGGAATATTGGAGATAGAAAAGGACTGACAAAGGTCCTATTAAAATTTTAGAAGTAGAATATTTTAGATATCCAAGAAAGATATCTCATTGTAAAATTTCCATAGTTGAATATTGGAGAGATCAAGGAAGGTCTCATTGAAGTTTTAAGAAGACTAGAGAAGTTGCAATATTTAAAGGTTCAAGGATAATACCTCAAGCTAACTTGAAAGGAGAAATAATGAGAATAGTTGAAGAAGTCCATTGAAGAAGACTTGAGGATAAATCAAGGGAGAAGAGTTCTAGCAAAGAGAAGAACCCAAGAAATAAGTATTTGTGACAATTAACATCATTTGATAACAAACCCAAAAGGATAAGGATTTGGCAAGAAGTTTGCCAAATTTTGGAGAAGATTTACGAAGACCTAAAGACATTCAAATTCTTGAGAAGAAGACCAGAAAATAGGTCAATATTGAAGACAAATTTCAAAAAGGATATTGAAGGATAAATAAGTTAAAATAAACCACCAAATCTAAGATATTTGAAGATTATCTTTAAAATTTTGGAAGGCTAATTTGGAGAAAGGATTTTTTTGATTTTATAGTAGAAAAATGAATATCTCTGAGAAAAATCCTAGTTGTGATTCGAAGGAGTTTCATATAAAATTTGGATATTTGAAGATAGCATTTTGGAGGAGAAATTAGTTTAGTTAGAATATGAAAATTTTAGAGTTACGTGCAAAAAATTAGGTAGCATTGATAGCTTGCTAATTTTACAAGTTCGAGGGAGCATCCTGAAGGAGATTTAAAGCCACCAAACTACATTTTAGGGAAGCAAGTTAGAGGAGTTTTAAAGCTGCAAATTGGTGAGTTAAAGAGCTATTTTGGATAGAAAATAAAGAGCTACAATTTCATCTAACACAAGATAGAAATTAGGTGATTCAAACACCAATAAATACATCATATATGGAGGTTAAAAAGGAATGCAAATTATGTGAAAAAGGTTTATTATTTGAACACTTATATTAAGTTCATTATTAAGTTTCATTAAGCACCACATAAGAGTTTAAAGATGCAAAGGAGAAATTTTCATATTAAGTCTTCAAGGAAGTGCAAAAGATAGTTTCTAAAAGGGTTAAAACCTGCACATAAGAAAGAGGAGTTAGATATATTTTGAGAGGAAGAAAAATATCAACATCCTATCTTCTATTGGAAGTAAAGAAGACATTATTCTAAAGCATAGGTTTCTTAAACCTTGGTACATAGTACAAGTTATATTTAAGAGTTATTAAAAGTGCATTAAGTATTTAGCAAAGGAATAAATATTAGTACAGAAAATAGGATTAGGTTGAAGTGGACAAAGATACTATTGAGCACATAAAAACTATAGCATATTTTGGTGAAGAGAAGACACCAAAAATAGCATTATAACCACCAAGGAATACATAAGAAGCCACCATAGCAAGTCAAGAAAGAAAGATAATTAAATATACTTGTTATGAATAGAGTATATTACATCATTTGGGTCATGTAAATATATCTCCCAAGGTACATAATTAGGACATTATATTACTTTAGGGGGAAGTTATCTAGTTACTTCATGTAATGTAATAAATGCACAATTATCAATGTGCAAGTTGTATATGTGCAAGTTGTTCCTTGTACAACTAGGTAGAGTGTTGGCCAAGGAACCTATTTTTCTATATATAAAAGACCTAATTATAATACAAATATATAGTCAAGGGACATAGTCAGATAGTGTAGCTTATATCATAGTACATTTATGTGTATATCACCATCCATGGTGATGTATGCAATGTAGTTCATTATATTTATTAATGGAGTGTTTATTTCCTCCATAACTACATTGTATTTTTTTATGTCAATTCTATTTACAGCATATTTCAGTCATCTAGTAGATTTACTTTCTTTCATATTATTCTGCATCTTGTGATTGCTATCTCCTAGTGCTCATTACATAAAAAGCTAACAGTGGTATCAAATCCATTGTAGATCTAGCCATAGTAGGTAAAATAGGAAAACCACCATTATTATTGATCCTAATGTTTTTGTCAACCTAACACGTTGTTAGATCAACCATTGTCAAAAAATCTCAAAAGATTCTAGATGGTAGAATTAGGGAGAGTGCATGTGATGACTAAAATAAATCTCGGTTCTAAAAATACTAAGATTACATTTGACTAGAGTATTTTCCATAGAGTTGTAAGAAAAACTCATGAAGACTAGGACTCAACATTCAATCCATTAGATTGATAAATCATCTAGTGAAGATCATCCAGGATATATGGAATTTGCTATCTATTTCCTAAAGTTTCTTTTCTTACAAAAAAATAATTCTTAGAGGATTGGGACTCCTACAATAAAAATCTAGGAGAATCCAACTTTGTTGCCTAAAGGTCGATGTACCTTCATAGTGTAGAGATTAGTTCCTTGTGTAAGAGAAAAATACTATGGAAGAAATTTTTTGGTGAAGATTCTTGGTGAAGTTAGGAGACTGAATATCTCCATTGCTGGATTGAAGAACTTTATAGTTGAATAACATGGCATAGAAGCCTTGATACAAAAAGGTTCATAGAATCCTTGAAGAAAATACCATAGAAGCGTTGAAGAAAAATCCACACAAGTCTTGATACTAAAACAACACAAAAGCCTTAATATTGAAAAGGCCATAGAAGCCTAGATACTGAAAAAGTCTCCATAAGCATTGATCTTGAAGAAGAATTCAAAAATAATATCTAATTTAGAAGTAGATTAAGATTTTAGTACTAATATTTTTTTTGTAGGGAAAGAAGATTTAGTGAGTTAGGAAACTTCCTACAAGAAACTTAGTAAGAATATCTTCTTCAAAATTGACTCATCACCTAAAGAAAAAACAAAGATATCAGGAGAATATCTTGTAGACACCAAAATCTAGCCACTTGTCATCCATCCATAGTTTTCCACCATATTTATCCATTATTTATATATATTTGTTTAATATATATTTAAATAATAATATTTTATATATTATATTTATATATATTTAATAAATATATGTATATATGTACAAATTAATTCCAACCATCCATCATGGTTTAATCCTAACCATTTATCCACCTTAATACATGCCACTTGCTCCACTTTAATCTTCACCTTTCCACACGTTCTAATATTAGCTGCACATTTCGTGTCGTTGAAACCCTAACATGTGTAAGGGAAGATTATAAAGAGGATTAATTTTGACAACTCAACCCCTAAGTCTCCTAAGTTTTCCCATTTTCCTAAAGTCTTGAGTTCCCTGAGACCTTATGCCATAAGTCCTCAAGCATCCAAACATCTTTGTTAATCCCATCCTCCATTGCTTCCCACACCACATCCATTGTCGTCCATATCGTGAATCAGATTTGGTTCTGCAACCTTCCCCTTAGCCATTGAACACCTACCCAAAGCTTCCTAAGCATCCATAAAAGTTTTTAGAGCACCCACCAGATCCTACCAGGCACCTTTGGGCATTTTTGGTTAGTAACCAGCACTCATAGAAGTTTCCCATTCTATTTTTGCAACCCTATGGACCTTGAGTGCCACTAGGGTACATCTACATAACCACCATCTACAACAACAATGAATAAAAAATGATAAGTTAGTGAAGACAAGGTAATTTTTTTATTGCATTCATTTTTAGTATTCTTAGATCCATTTTACAACTTTCTTTATGCAACTAGGGTTTAGTAATTTCTTTTCTGAGGGTCTCATGCAGTGGAGCCCTCATAGATGTTATTAATCCTTTGTTTGTTTGTTGTATGTGTAGGTTTAAGGATCACATTAATTGGTAGCTATTGAAGATTGGGTAGCCCTATCAAGGATATCAGAAGCCTATCACAATATGTTATCATATCAAGCGTGAAGAGACCATAATCATTTGTTAACTAGGGTTTTAGAGAACCCTAGTGTATTATAATAAATTGTATCAAATAACAATATTTGTAAACCCCACATTTAGGGAATTTTTAATAGTAATTTTGGAGATCCACAGGCATTAATAAAAGTATATATTTCATTGTGTAATCATTGGTGTATTTACATTGCTTGTTTATTTCAATATTTCATATTTTTGGTGTTGCTTGATTTTGTATTCACAAATGGTGATCATAGTGGGACCTACAAAGGGTTATACATTTTAAATTATGTTTTCACTGACTTGTGGTTTTCTCTTTTCATTTTACAGGTTTTAAAAAAAATGGATTGCACAAATTTTGTAGAATTAGGGTTTCTAAATAATTGTAGAATTTGCAAAAGTTATGCAGATACCCTATGACACTCGAAGGGTGCCACCCAAAGTTCAGAAGGTAAACTGGTGAATTTATGAAGTTCCCATGGGTGTTTCATAGGGAGGAAGGGAAATACATAGGATTATCTGTAAGTCTTCCTAAATATCCTAACCCCTCTATTTTATGTATTTTTATGTTTTTACAATTTTATTTTAAAAAAGAACATCATTAAATATTTGCTAAAACAAGCATGTTTAATATGCATCATAGGCATTTAGAATATTTTTTACATTAATCATAATTCTAGGAAAGTCTATATTGAAACGACATGAGATGGATAGACAACCTTCCCACACATCTATCATCCACATAGAACGACATATGTGGAGTAGGCATTCCTTTCAATAGAATGAAGGGATGATCAACACTATATCTTTTGGATCCATGAGAGGGATAGGTTGATAAATTGAAAATATACTTAGTGCTCTTGCATTGCTAGAATTATGCAAGTGGTAGTGATGGGTGCGCCTCAAGGAAATCCTAGAGATATTAGCAGTGGTTCTAGTAATAAAAAACTAGGAGCTTTGGAACTATTATAATATGATAAGAAAATATGTTAATAAATATATTTAAAAAAAATAGAATGAGAATTTTTGGGTCATGATATTTGGTATCAGAGCATGGTTCGTAGTGGATTGGATCACTGTGCAAGAAGTAGTTTTAATGTGAGTTTACAAACATATTAGATATTAATAATATTAGAAATAAAATCTAATAGAAGAACAAATTACCCAAAATGACTAGGATGTAGTGGGTAAACAATTAGTAGGAAGAGCAATTTGAAGGGTCAAATGCTAATGAAATACTACTATCTCTTCTACGAGTGGCCAAGAACAATACCACTAAAAATAAAAGGAGGTGTTGCCCCAAAAACAAGGTATACATGAGGAATCAATGTAGAGAATAGAGCACTTGTTGATGGTCTGGAAAATCCTAATGAGGAAGAGAATCTTATCGAAATTGTGGCTCTACATCGGGAATAGGTAGAAGACCAAAAAAAATTGTTGGATGTTGTGCTAACTTGAGAAAAATAATCTAGTAACCCAAGAAGGAGACTAGAAAATGAACCTCTTATAGAGGTACAATTGGTAAGAGTTTTACTGGAAGCTAAGTCGGGCAAGGAGATGAAATATCTAAAATATTCAAAGTTTAATGGAGAGGAATATGGGGATAAGGTTGAGGTTTGGTTGAAGGAGATAGAGATATATTGTAATATGAAGAACTTCTCCTCAAGCACTCAAATATCATACGCTACTTTACATTTGCAAGGATATGGATTAGCTTGGTGGGAAACCCTTAGTGAAGAGCAAAAGCTAGCAGTTGTAGTTGACTTAAAATGGGAATAATTTGTGAAATATTTCAAAGAAATATTTCTCATGGAATATTTTTATTCGCAAAAATTTGATGAATTCCTTTAAATTTGTCAAGAAATTAGAACAATGGAGAAATACTATCAAAAATTTATTAATTTGGTGAAGTATGTTCTCGCTTACACTGAGAAAATGAAGATCCACAAGTTCATACTTGGAGTAGATCCTAGAATAGGACAAAAAGTGGACATGAAAGAACCTAAAATATTGCAAAAGATCTATGAGTTAGAAAGAAAAGCTAAAGCATATATAAAACCTTACTTTGATTATGAGGGGTTAGATGATCAAGGTAGAGAGGCACTAACGAAGAGGAATAGTGCATATTTCATAAAGTGGGAGCGTGAAAAATCAATTAGAATAATTTCAAGGCAATAAGAGAAAGAATACAAGAAATAAGGAAAATTCAAAAGAAAGTTCCAAGGAAACCATAAATAATTTAATCAAGGTAATAGTGGCAATAGATCACCCCAAAGACAGACTAACTTGCCAAAAGAAGAAGGGGCAACAAGGGAGCCAAGATGAAAAGAATATCCAAGACCAAAATAAGGATGTTACATATGTAAGGGATCAAATTATGCTAAAAATTATCTTAAAAAATTAGGTATGGGTTCTAAAGGGAAGGAACCGATGTACAAGGAAACCTTACCTAAGGAACCAATTCATTGGATTTATGTTGCAACAAGAAATCAGAATTTGGATGTCAAGCTACACCACTAGTGATAAGAGGTAAGATATTTGGAAAAAATATTAAAATCATAATTGATAGTGAAGCTACATATTTCCACTAGCTTAGTTAGAGATACAACAAAAAAGGCCAAGAATCTTGAAACACGGGTGAAAGGTTGAGTATTTTTTAGGACAAACCTACTCTATGAACCAGTTCTACCCTATGGTTGAAATTACCTTACCTAGTGGAATGACCTTAGGATGTTTATATGTCATACCATTGTATGCTATTGATATAGTATTGGGAATGGATTGGCTACAAGAGCTTAAATAAATTATTAACTTTTAGGATCAATGGATTGAATATTCAAATTATGATGTACTTGTTTGTAGAGTGAATAGTCTACAAGGAACCTTCCAACCTCAAATCCTTTCGACTATGCAACTTAATAAAGCTATAAAAAAAAGAAGAATAATATATATTGTGAAGTTAAATGAGATATAGAAATGGAATAAGGAAAAGGTGCTTGAGAAACACCCTATTCTCCAATAGTTTAGGGATGTATATTCAAAAAATTTACTCAGACTACTACCTAAAAGATTTTCACTTCTCTATCAAGCTTGAACCTGGAAAAAATCCTATTCATAGGGCTCCTTATAGTATAAAATCCATATAGATGTAGGAACTAAAAGTACAACTTCAAGGATTGTTGGAAAAATGACTAGTTAAACCAAGTGTGTGACCATGGAGTGCACTAGTGTTGTTTGTAAACAAAAAGGATGGATATTTAAGACTATGTATTGACTATCGAATGTTAAATATGACAACTATTAAAATAGTTATCCTTTACCTAGAATTGAAGATCTCTTCGATCAACTCAAGGATACCTCAGTATTTTCAAAGATTGATTTGAAATTAGGATATCACCAATTGAGAATTTGAGAGAAAAATACTCATAGATAGCTTTTAAAATGCAATATGGACATTATGAGTGTATTGTATTGCCTTTTGGGCTAATGAATTCTCTAGTGATATTTATTAATCTAATGAATAGTATCTTTAGAAAATACTTAGATAAAATTGTTTTGGTATTTTTAGATGACATTTTGATATATTTCCAAAATAAGTAGGATCATTATAAACACCTCATATTAGTGTTGGAATTTCTAAGGGAAAAGCAACTATATGGTAAATTATCCAAGTGTGAGTTTTATGTGTCATAGGTGCAATATCTAGGGCACATTATTTCAGCTAAGGTAATTTATGTAGATCCTAAGAATATAGGAGTCATATTGAATTAGTTGTTGTTAATGAATGTAACTGAGGTTTGAATTTTCATGGGCTTAACTAGATACTATAGGTGATATATGAAAGACTACACCAAGATCACCTCACTGATAACTAAACTTAAAAGGAAAGGGAAGGAATTCAAGTGGATAGATAAATGTGAATTCACACTTGATTTACTTAAGTATAATCTTACTACACCTCATATAATTAGAATACTAGATCCATAAGGAATTGTTTTGGTATGTAGAGATGCATATCTAGAGGGATTGAGAGGAGTGCTCTCAGAAGAAGAAGCAATGATAGCCTATGGATCAAGGAAGCTAAAAATGCATGATGTTAATTATGCAACTAATGATTTGGAGTTAGCAGCAATTATTTTTGCTCTCAATATTTGGTGATGTTATCTAGTTGGAAGACCCTTTGAGCTAAATACATATCGTTAGAGTCTTCAATACATGTTCAAACAACCTTTTTGAATGCTAGACATAGAATATGGATGGAATTTCTTGCAAAATATGACTTTTCCATTGAATACATTAAAGGAAAAGAAAATAAGTTTGTAGATGCTCTAAGTAGAAGGAGGCACATTATAGTCTTATCTCGTATTCATGTTGATTTGATGGAATAAGTCAAAGTATATCAAACTCAAGATGATTATTATAATAAAATCTAAGAAACGATGGAAAGGAAACCAAATGAAAACAAAGATTTAACATCAAGGATGATTTTCTATGTTTTAAGGATAGAATAGAAATTCCTATAAGTGGATATATAAGGAATATGATCATGAATTAAGCTCATATATCCCCCTACTCTGCTCATCCAAGAGGAACAAAAATGAGAGAAAATATAAAAAGAACATTCGTTTGACCAGGAATGAAGAGATACATAATTGAATTTATTGCTCAATGCTTTGAATACCAAAGGTTAAAGAAGAACATTGATGTCCTACTATTTTTTTATACCCACATGATGTGCCAATACAAAAATGTAAATTAATATCAATGGATTTCATATTAGGACTACCTAAGACCAAGTTCCAACATGACATAATCCTAGTAGTGGTCGAAAGACTAACCAAGGTTACATACTTTATATCTGGGAGCACCAAGGATGATGCCATGGTTGTGGCTTATAGATTTGGCAAGGAAATATTTTAGCTTCATGGTTTTCTAGAGGTAATTACATCAGATAAAGACTCAAGATTCACATCTAATTTTTGGAAAGCCTTGCATCGAACCATTGGTACTAGGTTGAACATCAATTCAACATATCACCTTGAAACTAATGGAAAAACTAAAAGGGTGAATAAAGTATTATAAGACATTATTTTCATGTAATTTATGGATTAGAAAACCCAACGGTAAGAGTTCTTGCATCTAGTAGAATTTGACTACAATAATGCTCATCATTTGACATTAGGTATGGCAACGTTTGAAGCTTTGGATGAAAAAAGATGTAGGGCACCATTGTCTTGGGATAATCCAAAATATCAAATTGTGCTTGGGTCAGACATGGTCAAAGAAATGGAGCAACAATTAATAACATTTAGATAAAAGTTAAAGGAAGTTACAAATTGTTAAAAAAGTTATGCTGATCTCAAGAGATCACCTAGAGATTTTGTTGATGGTGATAGGGTATTCTTAAGGGTGAAGAAGAGTGCTATAAAGTTAATAAATCTTGATACTTGTTTTATAGGATCCTTTATAATATTAGAAAATATTAGTCTTTTGGCATACCAACTTGTCTTACCACCTAATCTATTCAATATTTAGAACACCTTTCATGTTTCTTTGCTTAAGAAGTATGTTGCTAATCCTGAGCATGTATGGAATTTTTCTAATTTGTAGATGGTTAATCCTGAGTCTATAGAGGTTCAAATAGTAAATATCCTTGAGTTTCTATCCAAATCAATGAGGAAAGGAACCTTGAACCAATGCAAGGTCCAATGGGATCAATATTACAAAATAAATACTACTTGGGATAAAGTAGCAGACATGCAAAAATATTTTCCATTTCTATTTGAGTATGCAATGTAAATATTTGATTAATGTCTATGCTATGATGTTACACAAAGGACTATGTTAAGCATAAGGGGTGGAGGATGTCATGACACCACCCTTGGTAGAATTCATATTTTGATGGAATTATGTTTTGTTGTATTGCTTATGGATAAAATGACTGACTATATCAATTTGATTGTGCAAATTGCTTGTTTCTTATGGAAAATATGATATGTGAATATTTTGGGGTATGTAGAATAATTCCATGTTTGGATATGAGAAACATATATCTAATGTGGGAACATGATGCTACTAATGAAAATTTTACTTTTGCTAGAATAGGCCCATTACTATGGTAGAAGAGTAACCACAAAAAGGGAAATCTTATGAGAAATGTTGTGTTGTTATCAAAATATTGGAGAGGCTTCATTGATGAATGTCCTCTCTTATGGAAATGTATTTTATATTTGTTAAAATAATATATAAGGAAACTATAATTACTGCTTTAACCTTTTTTAAAATAAAAAAATTGGTTAGGCATATCCAAATAAGTTGAAGATGATTATCTTTATTTATCAAATCCTAGTGGTTAGTTTGTGGTGGACTTGCTCCATATTTATAAAGTCTATTTTAGAGGAGAACATGAGATAAAATAAACATATAATCTTTAATCTGGGGGTATGTTTTAAGTTTTTTCCATGAAGTGCTCTTTATGGAAATGGGTATTTATGGCATCCAAGGTCTCAAACTAATTATTGGAGATAAATAATGGTTTGGAAACTGGGTGAATATACCAAGTGTTGGTAATGAAGTGAAGAGACATATAGATAATCAGGAGTGGTAAGAAAAATGGAAAAATAGATGGGAACAGAAAAAGGAACAGAGATGAAGGGACAAATGTTGGAAGGAGAGAAAAATCGATGTTGAATATGAGGTTCATGATTTGAGAGCATAAGAGCAATTATGGACTATAATGGACTACATACTCAAGGTAAGCTTGGAAAAACTAATATAGAATTAGTTAGAGTAATATTTGTAGTTATACATGTTAAAATTATTGGTATTCGCATATGCCATGATGGCTGCCAAGTCTAGTGGAGAATAGTCCAATGTGTGACTTAAGTTGTTCAAATAATGTAGCATGTGTGACTCAAGTTGTTCCATAGATGTAGCATGTGTGACTTAAACTGTCACAATAGATGTAGCATGTGTGACTTGAGTGCATTCCTTTACTTTTTCTTACTATGCATAAGGAAATAGCAGTGAACTGAGGAGCCAAGTTGTATCAATACAGAACTAGATAATTTCAATATGGTGAGTGATATTTACAATCATATTACAATTAATATGTAGATGGAATGAATCTCTTAACTTGCTAGGTTAGATTTCAGGTGTTAGATATACTCAACAATGCAAGTTATGGGATCGAATCCAAAGTGTGTATTTTCTAGTAAAAAATTTAAAGGTAGGTAGTTGAAAATGGAGCCTAAAGCAAACTGCACACCTTGATAGGCTTATGTTAGCAACGTGTATTGCATTGTATCTATGAAAAGTTAGGCTTTGGAAAATTATAGCAATAGGTTTTACTTTGCTAAGCTTTGGAAGAATGTGAGCTAACTAGAATGATATTGATAGTAGGTAGATGTCGAAGGCATCACCGTGTCTGAGGACCTCTGTGCCATAGATGTTTTAGCCTCAACCTGATAATGATAAATGTTGAGGAACATACAATTCTACCTTAGACATCCTTTACTTTTATTTACCTTGAATAGATGCAGTTGAGAAAAAGTATTGGATTAAGGTTATAGACTAGCTAAGGGCTTGTTAGGACTTATTACTTTTATTATAGAAATAGATCTATATTTTCTTGTTATTTTAGCTTTGGAAATACTTATAGTTACCTTATTATTGATGACAACAAAGTTTCTATAAGGAAAATGGGATAGGAATGCAATGATGCCTTGCTTACTATGTTAACTTAGTAGGGTTGCAAATTTGGGTGTCATCTGTTGCCATATTTTTTGAATGCATCATTTATGCTAGAGTAGGAGTCATAGGATTAACCATATAGAGTAGTTTTTCTTGTTTAACTATATATGTGGTGGTTTCTCTTAAGATGGAATAATTTCCATATTATTGAGATACCAAGGTTAGAACAATTTTTATCTATGTTCAGTAATGCTGGAGGAGCAGGAAGTGCAATGTATATCTCTTTTAATATAATTGATATCCCATGGATTGTGGATAAGCTGAGTTGAAAGCAAAACATGGGCAGCGAGATGATGGAAATAAAATGGATTCCTAGTAAAATATATGGGGACTTATAGAAGTCCTATTTCTAACCGTGTTCCAAAAAATAGAATAATAAAAGAGTATGAACTTTAATGTTGGGTTTTCCCCATTCGAGGGTTTCTCCCAAGGTAAAGAAACTATGTTATGTGCGAATGATTCTATGGGTTCTCATGTTGTTTATAATTTTAATTATGATAGTCATGGTATTTTAATGTTGTCCATTTTAGAGTAATTTTTTTATGGATACGTTTCTATCTTGTGTTATGAATATATATATGGATTCTATTGTGAGATGTTATCAATGCAATTTATTTTAGAAAGGATATATCTCACCATTGTGATATGAATAAATGGTTGGGAGTTATGTAATTCAAAAATGAAGTTAATTATTAATGAGTATTCATGAGCACATTGAACAAGTGCTTTCTTAATAAACAAAAGGAACCAAAGTACTTATCTTACTATTTTTTAGTATGGAAGCCTTTTACTACCAAAATGGATCTGATTTAATTGATGGATTAATCATATTGGGGTTTGGTTTTGGAACCCTTTTCAGTGTAATAAGATTGAGAAAATTAATTAGTTCCTTGTATTAAAGGATAGAGGACATTAATGAAACTAGGAACAAGGCTTCTAGGGAAGTCTAGCTCATAATGATAAGATATGGATAAAAAACCCTTCCACACATCTATCATATACATAAAAAGACATATATGGAGTAGAATTCTTAGCTTATATTTAAAAATAATTAAGGAATGATCAACACTAGCTCATTTGGATCCATGAGAGGGATAGGTTGATCAATTGAAAAGATACCTAGTGCTATTACATTGCTAGAATTATGCAACTGGTAGTGATGGGTGTACCTCAAGGAAAACCTATATACTTTAATAGTGGATCTAGTAAATGGAAAATAAGAGTTTTAGAACTACTATAAGATGATAAGAAAACATGTTAATAAATATATTAAAAAAAAATGGAATGAGAATTTTTGGGTCGTGACATGTACAATTGAGCAACTATGCGATGTTTGGTTTGATTTTTTGAAAAATATGGTATTTTTGACATACTATCAATGTCTAATATTAGGTAAACTCATAGATGGAAGAAATGGAATCATCCACCAGAAATAGGGTACTTGAGGATTGTGAAATGATGACTAAGGTAACTCGGGGGTAACATAGATAGATACCTTCATATAGGTATGCATTATCGGTTATGGATAATCATCAATATATAGCCACCTTGAGCCTTAAGTTGATACCCTAGTTGCTATATTAAATTATTGGGTTGAGACAGGTGATTGGGTTGATGTAAATACTCCCTCTTTATCTATTGTATAATATTGATTTATCTTTCACTTCATCACCTACTACATCAATGGTTTGGAAAGCATGCATAATTTAGTTGTCTTTGAAAGCTCCTTGTTTTGCTTAAACCTTTCAATAACATGATAGTAATTGATAAGAAAACCTCTTATTCTATGTTCTATGCATGTGTCCATATGTAAAATGAATCATTATTTTAAATGATAAAAGAATTCATTTATAAATAATAGTTTTTTATTTTAGATGATAATAGAATTTCATTTATAAATAAAATTTGTTTATTTTAAATGATAATAGAGTTTCATTTATAAATAATAATAGATGTTTATTTTAAATGATAATAGAGTTTCATTTATAAATAATAATAGTTGTTTATTTTAAATAGAATTTCTTTTATAAATAATAAGTTATTTTATTTTAAATGATAAAAAATATATATTTATAAATAATAGATAGTTTATTATAAACATAAATCTACTTTTATATAATAAGGGAAGTCGTTGCTGACCATAGTAAGGAACATCTTTATGGCAAAGCTTCTCCTCATAGAAAATAGGATTTTAAAAATTTATTGATCCTGCTCATCCACCGAGAAGATAAGGTGGAATTGAAGGTGAGTGGGTATGGGAGTTGTAGGATGGGATGACGGTAGATGGAAGCAAGTGGAATCTATACCTTATGGGAAGGAGGAGGAAAAAATAAGAAAAGGGGCAAGGATAACGATATCATTTGAGGAAGGAGAAAAATGAATGCAAAGTATTAGAAGGGAAACACTACATGATTCAACACTCGAAGGAAGGGAAGATAGTCAGTCTCCAAATGCTTCAGGTTGGATAATAAATTTTACACCCCTTTTCATTGTTTGAATATATGTTTGGTTTGCATAGAATGGATGCCTATTGTATACCTTCTACCTTGTTGTAGATGTAAGTCTGCTCGACTAGTTTAGTTATGCCTCTCCTAGCTTAGAACTGAGATGTAGTCCTCTCCTTTGACCAAATAATTGTATGGCTAGCATGTTATCAAGGGAGTCCATCCACCTTGAAGGTAAATTTTTATTGTTGTAACCAGATGTTTAGAGGCTTATTTTAATGATCATATTATCTATTCTATGACTGAGGATACTACAAAATAGTAGGGTGTGTGTTGGTTGACATTGGGTGAGGTTAGGTGCTATCTAGAGCTATGACTTTGGTTTGCATCTTGTCAAACCTATCTTCAAGATATCCATTTAAACCATGTTGGTTGTCAGTATTTTTTAAAGTGTTGTAGTGTGCTACTTGATGTCTTTCCTTAGTTTATGTTATTGTTTTACTCAGCTAGGAGTCATCAATTACCTCAATGATGCTAGTGTGGGGTATTCATGATATCTTGTGAACACCCAAAGTTTGAACCCTTCTAAGTTTAGCTCATATTATCCTTGGGAGGCTACCATATACGAAATCTTATGTTCATCACTGGTGCATTAATAACCATGTTAACCCTGCTTGCTCTACCAAACTTTAGTCGCTCACCCTTCTGCAATAAGATACCCAGGTTTCAAAATTGTCATCTTTTCCTGAGTCGATCCCTTTTGTTTGTTTAGGGTGAGTCGTGGGCTCATTTTTGATGAAAATCTTGGCTGAGTACTTCCTCTTGTTTATATTCGAAGTGATAATTTTATTTGGTGAATGAATTTATGATTATACTCATTGGGAAACAATCTGACTTATATTTTATTTGGAATGGGTAAATATGGTTAATAGATTATTTATGAATTAAAGTAGTAAAGCTTTGATTTATTAAATAATGGTAATGGTTTATTTTTATTATTTAGAGGTATGGGACTCTATTTAGTGAAATTAAAATAAAATGGTTTATTTTTATTATTTAGAGGTATGGGACTCTATTTAGTGAAAGTAAAATAAAATGGTTTATTTTTATTATTTAGAGGTATGGGACTCTATTTAGTGAAAGTAAAAGAAAATGGTTTATTTTTATTAATTAGAGGTATGGGACTCTATTTAGTGAAAGTAAAATAAAATGACTTATTTTTATTATTTAGAGGTATGGGACTCTATTTAGTGAAAGTAAAAGAAAATGGTTTATTTTTATTATTTAGAGGTATGAGACTCTATTTAGTGAAAGTAAAATAAAATGACTTATTTTTATAATTTAGAGGTGTGAGACTCAATTTAGTTAAAGTAAAAGAAAATTGTTTATTTTTATTAATTAGAGGTATATGAATCTATTTAGTGAAAGTAAATGGAATTATGGTTTATTTTTATTAATTAGAGGTATGGGACTCTATTTAGTAAAAGTAAGGGAATTATGGTTTATTTTTATTAATTAGAGGTTTGGGACCCTAATTAGTGGAAGTAAAGGAAGTATGATTTATTTTATCTGATTAAAGATATGAGACTTTAATTAGTGAAAGTAAAGGAATTATGCTTCATTTAATTTGTATAGTTGCAATTTGGCAAAGAAATAAGTAAATGCATTTAGAAGCATGTCTATCATGGAACCATGAGTTCCTTGATCCCCTACTATCCTCATATAATGATAGTTGGAACCAATGCATCAATTTGATTCTACTTATAATGATTTACTTATGCTCAAATAGACTAGAATTGTGGGGAGATTTCCCTGATGAAATTGATGTAATATGTTATTCTTTAAGAGTATGGAGGATTTACCATACTTTCTTATATGTAATAATTGTTTAATTATTTGTAATATGTATCTTTAAATTACTACTATGAATTATCTATGTTTTGTATTAATTTCTCTTTCAATTAATGTTTACCTTCTTTTAAATGTTGCTTCCTTCCTAGTATCTTTTGTATGCTTTGTGAATTATGCTTTTTGTTAGATTTAGTAGATATAATTGTTCTTGCTTTCTTGTTAAACATAAAATAAACCTAAGAAACGAGTTATAGGGAGAACGTATAGGGTAACCTAAGGTTTTGATACCCATTAGGGTGAATGTAGGAAGATGCAAGGGATTAGGGATTAAGATCCCTTAGGGATAATTATATATAATTTTAAGGAAAGACTACATCTAAGTTAAGATAGCTCATCGTAGTGATGTTATGGATAGCTTAACTCACAATACACATAGCATACCTACATATATTGACTTGTGTATGGTATGGTTATGTGCATATACCTTTTATTAACTAAGGGTAATATGTTTAGTTCAATAGGAATGATGAGAGGAATAAACATATTTATGGTAATGCATAATACACCTACACAAATAGAATTGTGTGAAGGTATTTTGTGATATGTAGATCTTTGGTAAACTTAGGGATTTTAAATATTAGAATAACAAAAGGTTGTTTAGAGGTTTATGAATCCCTCTCTGTAGTTTAAAAAATATATTTTATTTTTTGTGTGTTTTCTTGTAACTAGATTTTGAGATCATCACATTTGGTATCAAAGCTCTAGGTACATGGGTATAGAGCTTATTGTGTGCTGAGGGGATTTGGATGTATTTCGATGAAGGTTTGCTTAAGATTTAAGCTAGATATGGAAATACCTATAATCTTCTACTTGCTAGAATATAATGGGAACTAATCCAGAGGGTGACTAAAATGTTATGATACTTTACTAATAGTAAGTATGGATGTTGGTAATGAAGTTACACCATAACCTTGGAATACCATCCTAATTATATTATTGATGTTAGCAAGATAACTCTATATTATGGCTTGAGTTAGTAGTTTAGTTCTAGGTAGAACTGTAATATAATCCTATCTTATTGGTTATTAGTAGGATATATGGCACTCGAGATGAGGGAGGAAATACTATTTCCCTTAGCATATAGCACTATAAAGATTATGCTAAATAAAGGATCCAATAAAAGGATTCTTAATACTTAAAAAAATATGTGGAAAAACTCATCACTATCACTATAGTGTTACAAGATAAAATAGAACAATAAGAGGAACTAATAGAATCAACAACGAGAAATAGTTATTAGAATAAAAGTAGTTGAATGATTCCTAGTTTGTAGACCTAAAAAAGAAGTATTGACAACCCCAAAGGTAAAGTGTTGGTTATTTAGGGTGGAGAGGTCAGTAAAAAGAGCATATAATCCAACTCAAACATGTCCAACTAAAGAAAAGTATATCCAAACTAGACTATGGCAATATTCAAAGACAACTAAAAGCATCCCAAGTAGAATGAGTTGTAAATTAGATTTAGGAAGACCTTGAAGGTCCCAAAGAAGGTTTTTATATATGGAGGGACACACTATGCAATAAAATTTCCAAATAAAATATATTTGATTAATTCGATGAATGGAACAACCCCTAAAACTCACTCAATCTTGAGAAAAGAGGAATGGAGAGAGTCACCCCAAATAATGCATTTGGAAAAGGAAATTAGGGAACAAAACACCCCAAGAGAGGGTGATACTAGTGTGGAGGTCCTCATTACGTGATTTATTACCTAAGAAAAGCAATACCAAGCACTCATGCCAATGGGATAATCCCTGGAATGTAGGTAGTAGCTAGAAAGTAATACTGGAAACATGCACCCATGCCACCAACTTAGAAATGTAAATTTTTTTCTCCCTTATAAGAGATGTTTTAAGTTTAGTTAGAATAATTTTATTAGCTTTATTTCTTCTAGTTTATTAAGGGATATACCAAAAAGGCCAATTTATTTGAAGGTCGAGTATGGTTTAAGGTACACCTATTTAGTTAACCAATGTTTTCCAATGGTAGATATCACTTTAGCTAGTATTACCATCGAATGTTGTTTGTATGTATATTCGCTTCATAACTTTGATGTGATCCTAAGTATGGATTGGTTACAGGACCATTAAGCCTTAATCAATTTCCAAGATATATGGATTGAGTAATCAGATAAATGTGATGAAAGAATAAGAATTCATAGTGAGCAAGGGGTATTCAAATCCCATATGTTATCAACTATGTAGTTGAAGAAAGCCCTTAAGAAAGGAGAGATAGTTTATGTTGTTAAAATTAATGAAGTAGATGATCAGAAGAGAGAGGTTCTAGAAAAACATCTAATTTTATAAGATTTTAAGGAGGTGCTTCCATAGGAGTTACCTAGGCTTCCTCCTATGAAGGAATTTGATTTCACTATTGACCTTATGCCAAGACCAGAATCTATTAATAGATCTGCATATATGATGAATCCTATCGAGATGTAGGAACTAAAGGTTCAAATGTAGGGACTATTAGAAAAGGGTTTGATAAAACCAAATGTGTTACACTAAAGTGCACTAATATTATTTGTGAAAAATATAGATGGTTCCTTGAGATTATGTATTGATTACAAAATTCTTAACCAGACTACAATCAAGAATCGATATCCCCTACCTAGAATCAAAGATTTATTTAACCAACTGAGATATGCCATAATATTTACCGATCAAAGTATCATCAATTAATAATACATGAGGATATTCACAAAATGTCATTCAAAACTAGGCATGGGTATTACGAGTTTACAATCCTACCCTTTGGACTAACTAATGCCCTAGCTGCATTCATGAATCTAATGAACAATGTGTTTAGGAGGTATTTGTATTGGTTTGTCCTTGTGTTCCTAGATGATATCTTAATATAATCTCAATATAAATAAGAACATGACAAGCATCTCAATATCATGTTAAAGTTGTTAAGAGAAAACAAACTCTATGGAAATCTAGTGAAAAATGATTTCTATATCTCAGAGTTATGATATCTTGGACATGTTATATTAGTAGAAGGAATTTTTGTAGACCCAGAGAATATTGAAACCATTATGAATTGGCCACCCCCTACTAATGTAACTAAAGTGTGAAGCTTCATGGGGTTAACGAGCTACTATAGACATTATATAAAGGATTACTCCAAGATTGCAGTAGTAATAACCAACCTTCATAAAAAGGAAAAGGAATTTGAGTGGTCGAATAAGTGTGAAACTACCTTTGAATTGCTAAAGCATAAAATAACTACCACAATAATATTGAAAATTCTTTATCCTCAAGGGGAATTTTAATTATGCACGGATGCATCAATGGAAGGATTATGAGGAGTACTCTCTCAAGAAGAGTCAGTAGTATCTTACACTTCAAGGAATATCGATAAGAATGAAGTTAATTATTCTATACATAATTTATATCTAGCTATAGTAGTGCATGATCTAAAGACTTGGCACCACTACTTGGTGGTAAGACCTTTTGAATTAAAAAACTAACCATCAAAGTTTGAGGTATATATTAACCCAACCTATACTCAATGTGATACAGAGAATATGGTTTGAGTTTCTCACTGAGCATGACTTTGAAATTGAGTATATAAAATGGAAAGAGAACATGTTTGTTTATGCCTTGAGTAGAAGGAAACACATAGCAACTGTAACCAGAAGTCACATAAATTTGATGGATCAAGTAAGACGAGCAATATCAGGATGGGTATTACCAAGAAATTCAAGCTAGAATGGATAGAGACCTTGAGGGTAATAAGGAATTTGACATGAAGGATGACCTTTTGTGCTACAAAGATAGGATCATCATACAAAAAGGGGATAATTTAAGGAAGATAATAATTCAAGAAGCCCATATATATCCTTATGTTGGTCATCCTAGGAGAACCAAAATGAGAGAAAATATGAAAGGACCTTCTTCTAGGTAGGGAAGAAGAAGGATATCATCAATTTTATCACTCAGTGCCTTGAATGTTAGAAATTTAAATATGAATGCAAGAATCCTGTAGGAAAATTGTATCCACATGATGTATGTACATAGAAATGACAAGTCATATCTATGGATTTTATAGTAGGATTATCCAAGACTAGGTATCAACATAATGCAATCCTTATGATAGTTGAACGGTTGACTAAGGTTACACATTTCATACGTGGGAACATCAAGGATGATGCTCAGGTAGTGGCTAATCCAAAGAGGTATTCTGTTTGTAAGGATTTCTTGAAGTAATCATTTTAGATAGGGATTCCAAATTTACTTTTGAATTTTAGAAATCTCTCCATTGTGCAATATGCACAAAAATGAACATGAGATTGGCATACCACCCTGAGATAGATGATCAAACTAAATGGGTAAATGAACTACTAGAAGATATGCTTTGCATGTACTACATGGATCATAAGTCTCATTGGCCTACATCTTGTAGAGTTTACCTACAATAATGGACATCACTCCTCTCTAAAAATGGCTCCTTTTGATGCCTTGTATGGGAAAAAATGTATAACATATTTGTATTGGGACAGCATAGAATATCGAGTTGTTATTGGACCAAATATGGTTAGAGAAATGGAGGATCAATTGAAGGCAATTAGGAAAACATTTAAAGAGATTGCTGATAGGCAAAATATTTATGCTGATATAAAGAGAACTCCAAGAGAGTAATTCTTTAGATATAATTTTTTTTAATATTTAAATCGAAGAAGAGCACTATCAAATCCATAAATTTGGATCCTTGATTTGTGGTACCCTTTGAGATCACTAAAAATATCAGTTCAATTGCATATCGAATTGCTTTACCACCTAATCTATCAAGGATCCATGACATCTTCCACATATCTTTGCTTAGGAAATATGTTTCTAACCCTAAACATGTGAGGGGTATTTGATGTTGTTTGGTCTGCTTGTTGTTTCCCTTGTAGGGTTTTGTATTTTAGAGTTCTATTATTTTATAAGATTTCTTAAAGTAAAACATTAATTTATGCATTATTAAAAAGAACATTGAGTGCTTCTTGGTTTTAATTTTTGCATAATAAAAAGAAACCCCCACACCACAATTTATATAAACATCAATGAGTTGGATTTCATTACCAATCATTGATCGAGACAACTGAGAGTGGGCTTCATCTCCATTTGTTGTATTGCACCAGAGCAACCTTAGTGATTAAAAGTGAGTGGCTTTTTGGATTTCATCACCAAAAAGTCCCCTACTCTTGGGTGCACCTAGAGTAGGAAGGATTAGGAGCCCATTTACTATAGGGCTCTTTGAAATAATTAGTGGATGCAACTATTATACTTGTTCATGGTCTAAACACATGGGTTAAGTGAAATCAAGTCTTTGCCTGTGATGACCTCAAAATCTAGTTACAAGAAAACACAAAAAAAATAAAATAAATTAAAAAAAAACTACAAAGAGGGATTATTAAACCCCTAATTGACCTTTGGTTATTCTATTGTTTAAACTCTCTACATTTTTCAAAGAGCTACATCTCACAAAATACCATTAAACAAGTTCATATATATAGGTGTATTATGTGTTATCACAAATAAGTTTATCCCTCTCATTGTTCCTAATGAGTTAAAATTATCACCCTTTGTCAATCGAAGGTATATGCTCATCACCATACCATATACAAGTCAATATGTGTAGGTATGCTACACGTATTACGAGTTAAGCTATCCATATCATCATTGCGAAGGGCTATCTTAACTCAAATGTAGTATTTATTTAAAATTATCTATATTTATCTCTAAGGGTTCTTAATCCTTTAGGTCTTCCTATGTTCACCCTAAGGGGTCTCAATCCCTTAGGTTACCCTCTAAGTTCTCCCTAGAACTCATTTCTTAGGTTTCTTTTATGTTTAACAAGAAAGCAAGAACAATTCTATCTACTAAATCTAACAAAAAATATAATTCACAAAGCATACAAAAGAATGTGGTAAGTGGTGATGGGAATATATTTAGTACCCATTTTTTTTGTTGAAAGAATGTGGTGGTTTGACCAAATTAACCATGTGATTAAATTTTGGTTCTCTAAACAAATGGATCTTTTTAAGAGGGATTTTTGATGAGTACATAATTAGCATTCCTTACAAAAATATTTTCCTTAAATTATTTTTCCAATCCTTCAAATGAATGAAGAATCTTAATGCCCATTTTTTATTTATCCCAGTTATTTTATAATTTGATTGGATGATGGTAAGATTAAAAAAAAATTAAATTATCAAGTAGAAAATATTTTGACTCCCTAACTAATTCACTATAGTTTTTATAGTATTTTTTTAAAAGACAATTTCCAATATTTTCCTTCTTTGAACTTTCTTTTCTTATAAGTTTGTTCTTCAAGGTTTTATTTTTCCTTGACTATCACTTATAGGGATTTGAATAAATAATAGTATTCATTATTTAAAATAAATATTTCTTGCTTCCTCTTTTAGAAATTATTAAAAAAATATTCCTTATGAATTCATTTTGTCTCCCTAATTGTGTTCTTTCAATATTCCAATAAACTTTGGGGAATGTAAACTAAGGTGGGAATATTTTATACCCTATGAAGCTTGCTCAATAATCAATCCTTACATTTACCTTCGGTGTCTTTGCTTTAAAACAAATTCTTCAATAATGTACCTTTAAAAATATTTCTTTAGAAATATCTTTTGCAAATCAAATGTACTTTATGGACTTGAGTATTTGAAAAAAAATCTTTGAAAGAATTTTCCTTCTTAAAAAATGCAAGCCAATATTCTTTCAATAATTTATAGTGTTATTTATTTATATCTATATTGTATTTTGTTAAAACATTTTTTATTATAAAATATGTCCTTTAATAGGTTATGTGTGGCTTCTATTGGGGGCCACTCCCATCAAAATACCATAATATTACATTTGTTGTAACAAATATTTTTATGATGATTTTTTTCCCTCTTAAATATATTCTTCAACTTACTCAAAGTGGTATGTTTGCACAATCAAGTCCTTGACATCATTTTTATTAAGACATAAAATATCACTTGGCCAGTTGTCTTCTAAAATTTGAATATCACAAGGATGTAGATCAACATAATTCACTAATTTATCTTCTACTCGATTTCCTTCTATATAATTATGCTCACACTACCATGAGATTGCATCTAGTAATAGATGATGAACATCAACAATAATATTATTTTTTATCCAGTCTCCACATCCATTTTGGTTAATAGCATTGATGATAATTTGTGAGTCCCCCTCAATTGAAATATATTTCCATCCTTTCTCTGTTGCAATTTAAATCCCAGTAAGAAGTGCCCTAGTCTCTGCATAGTTGTTAGTTGAAGTTCCATATGATTATGAATAAGTGAGGAGAATTTTTCCTTCACTATTTCTGAAAACACCACCTCCACCAAATTTTCATGGATTTCCTTTAAAAGCACCATCAAAATTAATTTTGATAAACCCAATTTTTGGATATTTCCATTTTACCATAGATCTAAGTACATTCTTTGTTTTAATTTCATTGTCACAAATGACTCTTCCATGTATGTTCAAATATTGTAGCTAAATTATTAGTACTTATTTTTTTGCAATTGAGACTTCCCATAGCACCATATTTGTAAATTTATGCAAGAGAGACATTGATACGGTTCCAAACTTGAGCATGATTTTGATATTTATTATTAAAAATTCTATTATTCCTTTCAAGTCATAAATTCAAAAAAATAATGTCATGACTAATCCTCCAAAGAATACATAATGCTTTAGCTTTGAAATAATTTATCCAACATTTTATCAACTCTTTCAATGTTGATGGAGATACCGAATATAATTTCATATTTTTTAAAAGTAACCCCAAATGGTGTGAGCAAAAAGACAATTAATATGTGCATTACCAGATGTAATGGCTTTGGTGGCATGTATATTTTACATATATAGGATCCTTAGTAAGGACATGTTCATCAACAGCCCTGGGCTGATTTTTGTAAAAGGTTTTGGGTCAACCTGTAAAACTCGGTATGAATGCTATAGTATCATATCTACCAAAAAAAGAATATGTAAATGATCTAATGTTTCTAAATCCTTCTCACACAAGACACATATAAATGGTTCATAATATCCTCTTCTTTGTAGACTCTCTCCTTAAATATTCTTACTTTGAACTGCTAACCAAAGAAATGTTGAGGTGTTAAGGAGAGATTCTAATGACCAAACATTCTTCCAAGGAAAATATTTGGAAAAAGGAAATTTTGATTGTTCTAAATCCTCATATCCCAAATTTATTGAGTATCCAACATCCTTTGATAAGTTCCAAACCAACTCATATTTTCATGTAAAAATTGCCAAATAGAACTCTAGAAGCATATTTTGAAGTCCATTTTCCTTTTTTTGAGATCCTCTCCTTCAACCAGGTCACTAAAAGAAATCCACAATTTAGAGTTTTTTTATAATAATATAATATTTAACCTTTGGAACTTTACATGCTAGTCACACTTGAGCCAATGGTTTCCATTTTGATTCAGATATGAGAGGATAAGGCTTTAACCAAACATCAGACCAAAAATTTGCATAACTCCCCTCATTGACTGACCATCTAATATATTTATTTATCAATTGTAAACTCTCTGATATGAAGTTCCATGTTGATGATACTTTGGGTAGATTTCTTTTCCTAAACAATTTCATTGCATCAAGAGAACGTATATATTCTTGAAGAAATATTTTTTTCCAATTCTTTCATTGATCTCCAAATAATTGACACCCAAGCTTTGCTCCTAATGCCAAATTCATAAGTTTACAATTATGCAAGCCCGCTCCTCCAATATTGTGGGAATTTAATTCTAGTGATGATAGTATCAAAAGACATAAGTCTAGACTTGTTGCTTAAGCGTACAAAGATATGAAATTGGTTATCATTAAATGATTGCACCAATAGCAAGGTAATAAATAATTAGAATGGTCATTGCTATGCAATACCAAATGATATGGAGTGTATCATTTGGATGTGAAAAGTGTGTTCTTGAATAAGTATTGAGAATAAGTGCATGTACAACAACCACAAGGTTTTTAGGTTAAATGTAAAGAAGAATATCCATACAAGTTGAAGAAGGTCTTGTATGGTCTCAAGCAATTACCAATGGTTTAGTACATCCAGATAGATGGATACCTTCAATAATGGCTTCAAAAGAAGTAAGAGGGAGCCTACCATCTACACTAATAATTAAGGTAATGATATTCTTGTTCTATTTTTGTATGTATATGATTTTATTTGGATGGGAAGTAGCTCAAAAATGAAAGATGGTTTCAAAAATTCTATGATGAGTGAGTTTGAGATGAAATATTTATGGTTGATGTTGATAGAAAATTCTCTATTTTGGATACAAAGGTTCAAGTTTATCTCATAGAATAATGAAACACAATCTCACATATAATAAATCCATAACTCAAGGTAAAATAGTCATATCATATTCACAAAGATAACAATATTACAAAGTGTTACAGTACAAAAATATGCACTACAATTGCCTAGTACAAAAATCCTCATGTGCTACTTTACAATTATAGTGAGGCTTTTGATATTTCCTCTTCAACTATTTTTTACCTTCTCAAACCTCTCAAACTCTTAGGAGATATGACTCTTCATATTTCTCATAGGAGAAATATATTTACTAAATCCTTAGTTAAAAATATCTTAATGATTACTAAAAGACAAATATTTACAAAGCATTTACAAGATACTTGCAAGGTACCAAATAATTTAAATATACTCCAACACCCCATGTATTATACTATTTGGTACATTTTCAATCTTTGTTTTTGGTTTTGACTTTCTAGCCCTAGTTGTGGCATTGATTTTGGTATTGATTCTAATTCTTGACTTTTTACTTTTGTTTGAACTTTATTCCTAGATCAATTTTTGAATTGTCATTCTCTTTATCTCCTATATGTGTAAATGTTACTTTCTCTACAAGCATAATAATTTTAGTATCCTTTTGATACAAAGCATTATTTATGAATGAACCTATGCTTAATAAGCACTTTTTAGTTTTGCACAAAAATTTCTACTATTCTATTTAATTTTTTCATGCTTATACATCCATAGTGCACATCTATTTTATATTATTTTCTAATTTTTTACTTAGAATAATTATTTTCCTCATAAATTTTACAACAATAGATGTATCAATATTTTTCTTTTTTATGTCCATGTCTATTATAGTTTCTACTTTTTCTTAATTCCTTATTAACAAATTTTGTCTTGTTTTCATTATGACTTGTTCCAACATTCCTTGTTATAATTATGATATTAGTGTTCTCTACCACCAAATCATTCTCACTAGCTTGTCCTATAAATATAAGTTATTTATATTTTGAATTAAGTTCTTTTTTTCTTTTACCTATTTCATTGTATCTTTATTTAGTACCAATTGCTTTTGTGTACCTTTTAAATTCATCATTATCCTAATTTGAATACAATAAGTTATCATTAAAATAGTTTTCACAACTTAGATCATTATTGATAAATTTTAAATGACTTATACCATCATTATCCCTATAATTATTTAAAGACTCCAAATCACTAACAACACACTTTCCATCAACTCTAAATATTTGGCCTAAATCCATACCAACACACTCGGTACAATCAAAGCTTATACACTCACTCCTATGAACACATCTAACACTATAAAACATAGAAATCCTCCAAGAATAATTATCAAGATAAATCCATCTACTGTTATCCTTTTTAACATAAAAAATACATAAATGTTTGTCAATAAACAATGTACTATCACTATAATCAATTCTAGCAATCTAATTTTTATCATGACCATCACATATATTAACTGTCTCACAAACATTTTCTACATAATTTTTTTGACTCATAACCACTCTATGTATCAATATTTTAAAGAGTATTTCTCAAACCATTAGTGACTATCTTTTATGGAGGATCACTATATGCATTACCGCAATCAACATAACGAAAATATATGTTTTTTACACACTCTTTATTTTTTTCATCAATGCTCAAATCTCTTTTGTCTCATGCTATGCTTATTTCTTGAACAAGTTCTCTTGTATGATAAGTATCACAACTACTACCATCACAGACTTTAGATCACAAGCATTTACATTTATCTTTTGATAAAGTTTACTAGTGTTACAACTTACATCTTTAATATTGGGTAAATTTTATAATTTCTTTGCTACTTCTTTGGGTATTTGACATTATTCTTGTAGATCATCAAGTGTGGATAGAGGTATCAGTGATGTATTTTTAATTTCCTTGAAGGAATTGTTTTGAGCTATCCTTTGCTACCTTATAATTTCAATTTATTTCTTTCATCATAAAATCCATATGTATTATGTTGTCTCTTTGATGATTTATACTTCTTGTTTGATATTGCATTTGTCATTGATATTTCTCTCAAGAAAGTAGTTGATTCAATTTTTTATAAGAAAGTGATGTTATATCTAAGAGCAAATATGTCATTTTTTGATAGAACCAATGCCTTCAACCTCTCATATTTTACTAAAGCATTATTTACTTCCATTGACCACCTTGAATTCAATGTTTTACCTTTATGCAGAGATTGTAACACTAATATCATATTATTGGTTAATCCAAGCACACAAAGTACATTTTATTATGTGCATTCAAGAAAAGGTAGGTTCAATGAAACATTCCCTACTTCTTGAACCTAGTAAATTTTATCATCTATGATTTTGATAGGTATGAGTTGTATTACTTTTAAAAAACCAAACCAATTCAGATTACCTAACCTAAATTAATATAACAATCTTTCCTATACCATGTTCCGTTTCAAATTTTTGTTCTAGATTTGTTTTCCTATTTTTTTGTTTTAAGAATGTGATCGTTTGACCAAATTAACTATGCGATTAAAATTTAGTTCTCCAAACAAATGGGTCTTTTTAAGAGGGATTTTTGATGACTACATAATTCCTTGTAAAATGATTTTCCTTTCAAAAAAAAAGGCTGATGAGTAAGTGGAGTGCAACCCCACTGATCTCAGTATTTAATTTTTTAATAAATTAATTTTCGAGACCTCATCTTGTAATTATAAATTGTTACTTATAAAATGGCTTGCACGTAAGTGGGGCTTGTTGATGCTGCCAATTTTTTTTTTCTACCACTTTTAAGATCGAATAACCTCATATTTAGTGTTAACATTGGGGCTGACAGCAACATTGAGAGACACATTACATACGCGCGGTAGCTTCTGTGCCTTGTTCAGATGGACGTTATAGCTCTGTTCTGCCTGTTTGAAGCAAGCGCAAGTAGCCTGTCGGTCAGCCCTAACAGTTGAGAGCCTGAACCGCAGGGCAGCCTGCAGGCGCAGGTGCAGGTGCAGGCGCATTCCCCACCAAGAAGGCCGCGCAAGGCATTAAAGCATTTACCACCTCCTGGCACGTCACTGCAGCATCTACTGGTTTCGATCGACGACCCCATTGCCACCATCCCCATCAACATCTACTGGTTTCGATCGACGACGCCATTGCCACCATCCCCATCAACGTCACTGGCGCAAACGCGCCTCCGAACTTCACATCCATTGTTTTTCCTTAAACGACCTTTTATCTCACTGCTCTCAAGCTACAACACAAAGCGATGCTTTAGAAAATATAGTGCGTAGAGAATCGAACCCCTGTTGTCATGGTGGGTGAGCTGGGCAGGTTCCTTAAGGGCTGTGCGTTCTGCTTTACGACTGTGATTTAATGGCCAGAAGGAGAAATCACCCAGTCGGTACCCCTAGCCGAACCAAAGTTGGTGAACTGTTTATTGGACGGAGGGGCCTCATTAATTTTAGGAATTTAATTATTCAAATCGGTACTGGACGTACATGGTACAATTCTGCCATGCGTTTACTTCGTTTCTGAAATTTGTCACCAGGTTAACTGGTTATGAATGGTAAGAACTCTTGGCGATTGTCCTATGATAAATTATGTATTTGGTTCTTTCCCAAGTTTAAGTTAAAATTATATTTTGTTTGTAATTTTATGTTAATTTTTTATTTATGAATTTAATTTTCATTTCACATTTCAAATCTTAAAAAAAAAGTGAGTCTATGTTTTGAAGTCCTTTGAAATAAATAGCCAACGACTCGTTAAAAAATAAAAAATAGTTTCTTTAAATTTCCTTAGCCGACTACTCATAAAAAATAAAAAATAGTTTTTGTTTCATCGTTTGATTGGAGAACCGAACATTTTACAAGGAAAATCTTTTTACATTAAATTAGGAAAAAATAATACTGAGATAGCTTTGTGACCTCAACCAACCATAACATGTAATTTCAAGCGAGTTTGTTTGAGGGATCAGAGGGGTTGCACTACTTATATAGACTCTTTAGTTGCACTGATTTATTGAAGATTAATTTTGATAAGTTATTTAAATAAACAGGTTTATGGTTTGAATGTTATCAATATATATATATATATATATATATTATTTTTAAATAAAGTTAAGTAATTATAATAAAAGTTACCTTTAAATATTAAGAATTTTTTTTTTTAATAGATTTGAATCAATTGATATTAGAAAGAAATTTTAGTAGAGTCAAGAAAAAAAAACTCAGAAGAGATGGTAGAAGTTTTTGGAGGAGGTCTAAACAATTGGAGGAATGTTGTGATGGCATTGGGCCTGTCAAAGAGCGTGCATGCTAATGACAATTTTCATCTAAAAATGATTGGAAGGAACAAGATTTTTTATTGCATGCCAAGAATCGTTTGTTAAATAACAATGGATGTTTGGAACGATGTGAAGCCAAGCCGATTTTAGTGGTTCAACTAGATTCGGTGGCGAAAGATGTGGAGTATTTGATCAAGCATGCACTTATTGGTAAATTTAAGGGCATCCAAATTTTCCTTTCCTTTGTGGAGGCTTTGATTAGGAAGACTTGGAACCCTGAAGGTGATGTGGAGGTGACGTTGAGTGCGAATAGCTATTTTATGGTGGTTTTATCTTGTGTTGCATATCATAAAAAAACATTTGAATGGGGTCCCTATTTATGTAACCAAGCAGGACTCTTTCTTAAACCCTAGCATGTGGGTTTCAACCCATTAGAGAAGAGGTCGTCGTGGGTTCCAATGTGGGTTTGGCTCCCGTGGCTCCCGTTGGAATTATGAAGAAACGACATCTTATATATGATTGCCTTTGTTCTTGGGAAGTTGGTTGGACCATCACAATAGACGATGGATAAAAAGGTAATATTTATTTCCCGTATCTTGTGTCGAAATTGATTTAAACAATCCTATTCCATATTTTGTTGAAATATAGTTTGTATCAACTACATGGGTTCAAAAAATTGACTATGAAGCTCTTTTATTTTATTGCAATATATGTTACTGTCACCTGCAAAGAAAATACCCTAAGTTTGTCTTTCCCGTGGCTTCAAATCCTGGGCCCTCTCGATCTGCACAAAATCTAGACAAAAGAAAAGTCCCAATAAAGTAAGGGGATCAGGATAAGGAATATTTTGTTCCTGTAAGATCCCAAAATAGAGGAAGAAGAGCAAAAAGAGACTTTAAGGATAGTCAACCAGATGCTCTACTCAACCATTTTGTGATACTAGATGATCTTTATCAGTGTATGGAGATACCTAAAATGTTGCAACTTGATGCAAATATAATAGGGCCAAATCAGATGTCTCTTCTTGAGGTATAACCTAAGCAATCAAATCTAAGGGGTTTAAATTAAGAATAAATTTCTTGGTTTCGAACACAAGTGGTATGGATGGCTCTAGCCTTGGAGGGAAAACTATTTTGGAAAGTGGCACAAATTTAGTTATGCCCTCTCCTACTCATATATTGATACAGTCATCCTTGGACTATAAAAATTCTATGATGTTGGGATTGCAGTAGATAATAATTAAAAAAAGGGCTTTGGATAAGAATATGAAGATGGGTTGAAAGAAAGACTAGGAGAAAATTAAGTTAATAGGGGAGACTTTGGTGGAGTCAGGATTGGTGAGAACATTGGACTCCCATTTTTCTAACCCCCAGAAATGATTATCCTTTCATGGAATGCAAGGGGATTCAACAACATCCCTAGACAAAATTTTGTTTATGATTTGGTTCATGTTCATTCTCTAGATGTGGTGTTTATTCAGAGACTAAATTGGCTACTGATAGTATGTTCAGTATTACTCCCAAGTTGTGGAGAAGGGGTCAATGCCATTGTATTGGTGCATGTGGATATGCTGGTGGCATTGCTTGTTTATGAAATTCGGCTAAGATATCTCCTCTTACTTGCATTTCAAACAGATGGGCTATTTCGATGATCGGACATGATAATAAATTTGTTGAAACCATTCTACTTACAAATGTGTACGCTCCTATTGATTACAATGGTAAAGTGAATTTGTGGAAGCACATTGGCTTTGTGAGAATTCTAGCTCCCCTATACCCTTGGATTTTGACTGGAGATTTCAACTCTATCACTTATTTGGAGGAGAAACACAATGGGGTTGATCATCTTGAGCTTTTTTCTTCTATCTTCAATGCTCATATCTAGGCCTTGAACTTGGTTGACATCAAGCCGGATAATGGGATCTTTACCTAGCACAATAGAAGATGTGGGGAAGATTCCATCTCAAAGATACTGGATAGGTTTTTGATCTCTAGTTTTTGGATTGGTAATAAGATAAGCACTAGTTCTATGATTTTGAAGGGTAGGAGATATGATCATTGGCCTATCAAAATCTTTACTCTTGAGTCTGGGCTAAATAATAATTATTCCTTTAAGTTTAAACATAGGTGGCTTCGGGATCCTAAGATTCATGATTTCATGCAAGGTTGGTGGACCAATGACAAACCTTCTCATGGCACCGCTATGTATTCCTTTATGAAGCGGTTGCAATTCATTAAGCATAAATTGAAGAGGTGGAATAGTATAAATTTTGGGAACCTTTCCTTGGCTAAGTTGGTGGCTATTAGGAAGGTGGAAGAATCTTGAAGGAAGACCAGAGATCATGGACTCACGAAGGATCTTCTCATTGAGAAATCTGAGGTTGTGAAATACCTTGCTGAATGGGAGTTGAGGGAAGAATTGTTTTGAAAATAGAAAGCTCGAGTCGATTGGATCTAGGAAGGGGATAGGAACATGACCTTCACTTTTAACTTAGTTAAGGCTCACTGTAATGGTAACCTGATTTCCTCTCTTGTGAATTCTCAAGGTACCCTTATCTCTTCTTTTAGGGATATTTCAGAAGAGACTAGGAGGTATTTTTCCTCTCTCTTTAAGGAGGACTCCCTCTTAGAGGAAGAGGTTGAAAAGCTTATTGTAAATTGTATTTCCTCAATTTTTTCTAGAGAAATGAATGAGCATTTGATGGGTTCAATTTCCCTTAGCCCATGGGGGATTGGCTAAGGATAAAGATGTGCTTGCTCGTATTATTACAGGGAGACCCTATTCTTCATTGAGGGGTAAAGACAGTTTGGCTTGGAATCCTAATCCCAAGGGAACCTACTTCATAGCCTATGGCTACCAAGTTCTTGATATGTAGAATTTCAAGAGCCTCCTTGTCACATGGTGGAAAAAGGTGTGGAACAAATTTGCTTGGCCTAAATGTAACTTCTTTCTCTGGATAGTAGCTCGAAATAAATGCCTCACTTGGGATAACTTGAGGATAGATGGGATTTCAAGGTCCCTCTATTTGTGTCCTTTGTGATAATAATGAGGATATCTCTTCTCATTTATTTTTTCGATGCTCCCTTACCAGAGACATTTTTCATCATTGGTGGAGTACCTAGAACCATCGTTGTTTTCATGTGCTCTCTCTGGTGGAGTTTTGGAGTAGTATGGGAAGACCTTCGGCCAATACCTCCTTCCTCTATGTGGCTTGGAACTTGGGCCCTTCTTGCATCATCTAGAAGATTTGGATCTAACGAAACCATTGCATCTTTCAAGGTAGTCATTTTGCTATTCAAAATTTTTTGAAAAGGATCTAGAGTATTGGTTCAGAAAACTATACATAGTAAATACAATGTGAACCCTCTTTTGGACTCTAGGGAGGAGAAGGTACGATAGGCCCTTGGTCTCTTTGGAGTTGGAGTAGACTCTTATTTCCCTAGTAGGGCTTCTCAACTTGGCAAGAAATTTAGGAGAGATGGTAGGTGGAGGTCATCCTGTGGAGGATTTTTAAAAATTAATACCAATGGGTCGTCAAGGAGCAATCCTGGATATGCTGGAATTTGCGATGTTTGCAGAGACTCTGTTGGCATGGTCATATTTATCTATTCCATTTATAAAGGTATTTGTAGACACCAAAATAGCACCAATCCGATTATGTGACAACAAGCGCTGATCGCATTGACACACACAGCCCCTAGGGCAGCCCCTAGAGGTTAAACAGTGGTCCTAACCACTTCCAAAAGCAATTTTAGAGGTCAGAGGTCAATTTGGCACCTTTTTGGCACCTTGCTCTCTGCTCGTCCCACCCAGGGACGAATACAAACTGGCATTCGTCCCACCCAGGGACGAATAGCAGCATTCGCCCTAGGGTGAGGCGAATAGCAAGTTTGACTGGCAAAAAGTCAAACCTCGGTAACTCCGCCAGTTAACTGAGGCTTCAGGCCATGCAATTGTGAGGAATAGCTTTTATTCAAGAAGAGAGACTTCAATTATGAGTGTCTTTATTTTAGAAACCTCATGCAAGGAGATTCTAAATCAGGGAATTAGCTTTTCTCTGAAAATAGGAAAACAACTCAAGTGGCGCCCTCGCATGCGCAATTCAAACAGAGAGACCCTAAGGTCTATAAATTGGTGAGTTTTCTCACCCAAAAGATATATAGAGAAGGAGCATTTGAGCAACGAAGTGCTGCCAATTTACATACCTACTTGCGATTTGTGCTTTTACATCCTTAATCTCTCATTCGAAAGGGAGGTTATTGGGTGACTATTGGAAGCGCGAATCCGGACCCAAAACCCAATTTTTGGCCACAAAGATCCACAAAATTTGTCGAAAACACCCCATAACCAGTTTTGGACCCATCCCAAGTGGATTGGTGCCAAAAAAATGCCTCAAACGGTGGGCGTCCTGCCCTCGGGCGCTCCCCAAACTGTCACAGTCCTATTCGCCCCCCCGGGATGATTAGAAATATGTGATATATTTCTCTGGTTTTTCTTTTGCATTGTGTTCTAGATATGTTAAATAGGTTACAGTTTAAATTTCATTTCATTCTGAGCAATATTGACCAGGTTTTTGTCATTTCCCGCCTTCACTAACTTGCAGATGGCACTAGAAAAATCTGGGTCCTAGAGGCAAAATTGGAGAAATATGACCATCTGGGTCTTCCCAAAACACCCCCAATTAGCTAACCCCAACTTTGCAGGTCATTTGGAGCTTCCTAAGTAGGACATTGAAGAGGGTGCTTTCTGACAAGTTCTTGTAGGCCTATTCGTCCCACCCTGGAGCGAATACAAATATGTGAGGAATTTCTAGACTGTTCTTTTTGCAGTGGTCTTCTGTTAACATATTTATGCTACTGTTAAATTTTTAGGTCGATCCGAAGTCATTTCATTATCGTTTTAATATTTTCATGCATTTACTGACAGTAGGCCTTGGGAAATACATGCTTTATTCCGTCTGCAGGTGCTACTAATATTTTCTGTTTCTTTGAATGCAGGTTTCCAACATAAGAGGAGCAGGAAAGAGCAAAGAATCACATACACAAGCGGCGGTGACATTTTGGTCCGCCCATCTTACATGTGGGCACGCGGAAGAAGGATTGTTATCCATGGATGTTGTGACAAGAAACACATTTGACGCTCCTATCCCCTAAAAAGGAAGGAGACGTATTGTAACACACTTTAAAAAGCGTATCAATAAAGAGATTACCATATTTCATATTGCTTTTATCTTGTGTCAATTTGTATATGTTCTTTCTTGTCCTTTCTTGTGGCATATTCCTTTTTGTTTCCGTATCCTCGTGCTTTCAGTGGCGATCACGGTGGGACCTCTGTCCCTTGATTTTTAAGATTAAAATTCTGATTAAAGTTGCTTGTTATTTTGCTTATAGGTACCAAGTTTCAAACGCTGGACTATTTCAGAGCAAAAATTCAGAGACATCCGATTTGGGCAGAGAAGAGGTAGAGGTCTTAAACACCTTTTGTCAATTCTTTGCTTTATGTTCTCTGGTTATTTGCTTGCATAGGAGAGTTTGAATGCTTGTTTGCTTCATTTATGCAACTTAAAAAGAACCCCACACACCACGTGGTAACTAAAACAACAAGGAGTTGGTCGTAAAACCCCAACCCTTGAGCAAGACCAAAGGTGGATCTCATTATCACTTTGGCTTGAGATACTGCATACATTACCCCGATCGTGACTGTTGCTAGACGTAAATCCTGATGAAAGCTGACCAAGTGTAGCGGGGGTGATTCCCAGTGCATGAGGATAAGTCTTCTATGGTAGGTGTCATAAACAGAGCGATCCCCCTTCAGTACCGCCTATGTTCCACGTACCATCTGCTCTCACGTACCAATAGTTTCCCTCACGTAAGGGCGGGTATATAGAGAGGTTGGTATATCGGTCTGGCAACGGTATATCGAAGGGGCGACCATTTTTTTGGGAGTCATAAGAGCCCTCATTTTGCATTTAAACGTTCTTTCAAAAAGCTTTCAAAACAACATCACAACACACTAAACCAGATTCTAGGGCGCACTTTTAAATCTTTAAACGAGATAACCATTGCGTTGATTGTGTGTTTCCTTTCTGTTTAAGTGTAGCATAAAAAAATCCTAAAAAAAGATAAAAATCTACGCATCTTTAGGAGCACATCACCATGGTGTTCACTCGTAGCCGAGCCCAATCACGGGCAAGCGCTCTAGAGAGTGCACCAAGGGGGACAAGTCACCTCCGATATAGTCCTGAGGACTTGGTCATCCCGCCTTGGTGGCCTGACACACAAGAGAGTCCACATCATGCCATAACAGAATAGGACTATAGAGGCACCTCTTGGAGAGGTACCCCCACTCAGCAGAGGCCCTTTCAAGAGGATAACCTACACGTAGCACTTAACGTAGACAGGAGACCTCCCTTAGAAGCCCGTTATGGGTGGCCTAGTGATGAAGTGCTAGAGCAACAGAGGGTCCAAACGGAGGGGCCACAGGATTTCTTCATCCCTCCTCTACCCCGCATTACTATTAGAAACACTAGACAGTATCCAGAGTATCAAGCTTTCCAGACAGGGCAAGACAATTCTGCCCGCACCTTTTATGCATATGAAAGAGAGGATGAGGAAGAGTACCACATTCCTCAAGAGTAGCACACAGTACGGGAGCGATGTACCTCCACGCCTGCCATGTATCAAGATCACCCATTGAGGCTACAGCCTCGGGTTAATGCAGCTAACCTTGATAGAGGAAAGCAACCCATAGAGGTCTCGGATCACCATGACCGAGATAGATATGTAGGAGAGGCATCTAGGCTTCCTAAACAAGAGACGATGGAACAAATCGACTTGGTGATTGCCAAACATGCCACCCGCCAAGCGCAAATCATGTAGCTTAGGCAAGATCAAGAACAATTAGAGCATCTTTGTCGTTAATAGATAGCCAAATTGCTGCATAACAATGTGCCTGTGAAGGTTCCAATCCCTCGCACGCAGAAAGTAGAAGTATATGAGAGGCCTGACCCCTTGGTACGAGACAGGTCCATGCGACCTTATCAAGTATTGCCTCCGAGACCTCCTAGACCTGAGCGGGAGGCCACTCCCCGAAACAATGATGGGCACCCTCCGCGGGCACCCACCCATGTGTATAGGTCTCGGCCAGCCACTCCTCAGGAAGCCTATGAGGAATATGAACAAGAAGAAGAGCGGGCTGAAATGCTCTATCAAGGCAGAGGGGGTGCTATCCAGCTACCTCTCAATAGGCCTCAAGCTCCCCGTAACCCACAATGGGAGCAAACTAAGGAGGAGGAAATTAAATCCTCTGATGCATACAAAGCACTGCTAGAGCGCTTAGAGTCTATGGAGATCAAGACTTATGGGCCCCAAAAGCCCACTTTACGCCAACTCCGTAGTCATCCTGTGCATTCGTCAGTGTCGGCACCTCCATACCCTGAACACTTTAAACTGCCCTAGTTGGCACTCTTTAGAGGGGAGGAGGATGCCCAAGAGCATGTGACTAGGTTCCTGAGCCAGTGCTTTGGCATTCAGGACAATGATGCTTTGTTATTAAGAACATTTATAACCACATTCGTAGGCCCTGCCTCGGATTGGTTCACCCAATTACCGAAACATAGCATCAGTAACTTGGATCAGCTAGTGGACGCGTTCCTCGAATGCTTCGCCTTCAACACTAAGAAGAAGGCATCATTAAGTGACCTAGCTAGCCTCAAGAAGTATGAGGAAGAGACCATGGTGGCATATGGGAACCGGTGGAGGACGTTGCTTTCAAAGCTGTCTTACCTCCCTCCCATGTCAGATTTGACCCAAATGTTCTCAAGAAGCTGTTTGAGATCAATCTTCATGCTATTGCAGCTGCAACAATATGCCAATTTAGAGGAAGCTCTGGTGCAAGCCAGAGTCATTGAGGAGATTAAGATACAGGATGGCGAGATTGCCAAACCTAAGAAGAAAGAATGGACAAAGAACACTAAACCAGGGACCACGCAACCGAAACCTGCTGCAGTTAATCAGGTTGCCATCAACGTCCCTAAGCCTGCACAAGCAACACAGCCTCAAAAGGCTAACTATCAGGTGGTGCCTCCTAACAACTATGAGAGAGAAAACCAAAGGTAGGAGCAAAATTAGCAGCATCGCCCTAGGCGACAATTTACTCCTTACATAGAGTCCAGGGATTCTCTATTTGACCGCTTGTCAGCGGTGAACTTGATCAACCTTCCAGAGATTCAAACTATAGACCCCAATGCACCGAAGCCTAAGGGGTACCGAGAGGATTTGTACTGTAGGTTCCATAGGTGTAAGGGACATGATCTTAACGCATGTTGGAAGTTCAAAGGTTTGGTACAAGATCTCATTGACAACAAGACATTGGTGGTGGACAACCCCGTAGCGCCAAACAACCAACATATGGGAGTATTCAGAGACCCCTTGCCTGCCCATGAGGCATCGACAAAACCCCTTCAAGTCAATGAAGTACAACAGAATTGCCCCATGCAGGGGTATGTAGGGATGATAAGCATAGTGACTAGGAACAAGAGGTACCCAGGAGCTGCCCCCGCGATAGCCACAAGAGAGGTTCCATCGACGTCACAACCTCAACAATCCCCTACACAACTTCCCCCGCCTAGACCAGTGGCCACGATTCGGACTAGACTTACCCAAAGTCTAAGGACCACGTCGGCTAGGCTCTCCATATACGAGCTTATTCAACAATCAGTGCCCCATCGGGAAGCTCTAATGGAGATTTTAAAAGCTATCGAGCTACAGCCCCATGAAGCGAACTCTTTCAACAATTTTGTGGGGCATGTAAAACAATGTACAGAACCAGTCATCACCTTTAGAGAAGATGAATTGAAAATAGTGACTGGTGATGTGGTGGATCCACCCCTACACGTTATTGCATGGGTCAACGAGATTCCGTATAAGAGAGTGTTGGTGGACACTGGCTCATCCAATAATATCATCACTACAACAGCTCTGAAGCATTTGAAGTTGCCAGCATCTCACATCGTGGCCTCCACTTACACACTATGAGCATTCAACGATGCAATCTGCTCGACAGTTGGCACAATTGTCCTACCTATCCAAGTGGGACAAAAGACTATTCATACATTGTGTCACATCTTGGAAGGTGAGATGGCTTATAATATCCTGTTGGGCCGGCCTTGGATTCGGGACATGAAGTGTGTCCCTTCAATAGCTCATCAATGCCTAAAGTATACATTTGAAGGACAGGTGCATGTAGTCCTAGCAGACTTGGAGCCCTTCAAATACTGCAATACAGTGCAATTCATGCCGCAATCGACTCTTCCATCAACACATTTGGATTTTCAGTTGAATCCATCTCAACAGGGTCCGATTCCATAGGCATCTCCAGTGATTAATCCATCGAGTCCTCAGCTGGGTCCATCTTCTTTCGCTAGTCCTTCAACAACGATGCCACCTACGGTGGCCACATCCAAGGACAAGGGAAAGAAACCCATAGAAGAGGAACCACCTCTAGTCTCAACCATCTCGACAGAAGAGATGCCTAGCAGAATGGAAGTCGAGATGCCTAGTTCACCCCACATGGAGTGGACTCAGGAAGGACTCCCATTCGCTTCCCCTCAACCGCCAACGGTCACCGTTGAAATGGCCAACATGGGCCTAGGGGAGTATCTAGTGAGGAACATTGTAGCAACACCCACGCTTGAGTCCATGCAAGATATGGGGAAGCCTCGACTCCCCATCGGCTCTGTGGTTCCTTTAGGCTACCCACCCAATCAGACAAACTTTGTTTATGGGGGCCTGGATAATGGCGTTGAGATTTGTATGCAAGAAGACGAAGATGAAGAACCCTTTGTTGAGGATGTCAACTATCTATCCAACCCTGAACTTTGCTTTGAGATATCTAGGCCAATGCAATTGGCATGGATATGGGTTGGGTAGGTATGAGCAAGGAGTGCGTGTTCTTTGCCAACCAAGATATCAAATGCCTTATGACAAGTCAGGAGTAGGGTTCAACCACCCCTTGCCCCTAGACATCTTGGTGGAGAACATGCAAGGCCTAGGGATAGGCAACAAGGATGGGTTGGCATCAGATCCATATGCCAATCCTAACACAAACTATACATTGGGAGATTATCTCCCATTGCTCACAACCAACCTTGTTGACCATAACAACCCCTTCCCTTCGGTCGAACAGGGAGAAAATTCAAGGACTCACCCACAAGAGGGATATGGACAAGACCAAGAAGGGTCTTCAGAAGATGAGTCGAAGTACGAGGTAGCACCTTGGGATCCTTTCGAGTCTGATAGCAATCATTCACAAGTATATCCCATGAATGATGATCAGGAAAGCTTCCTGACAATGTTCCCATTGGATGCTCCAATTGAGCATATGCCACCTCAAGAGAATCAGGTCCCCCTGTAGAGAGCGGAACAACCTCGATGGGACCACATTAATTTGCTCGAGCAAGATGAGCCTCATATGTCGCAAGCAGCTGTTGGAGCCAATGAAGGCCTTTGGATCTCTGACAGTGACTACGAAGATGAAACTGAGATGGCTTATCTCAATCATATGCGACAGATGCAACAACGATACCCTTTGGACATAGATGACATGTTTGAACATTTACACATAGGTCCAAGACATAGGTGGCACCTCAACCCGATGTAGTTATAGCAATTACTGCACCCGCCACTCCAGGCACATAGAGAGCATCTTTCGCCTGGAGACCCTATACAACCATCAGTGCCTAGGGCGGACCCTATCTTTATCTCCATGCATAGGGCTGATCCATTTGTGCCAGTGCCCACAGAGCCAGATCCAAAGCACAAAGATCATCTAGGATGTCCGAGCAATCACACCCATGGTAATGGAGACCACAATCATTTCATCAACATGATCTCCATTGATTTAACCGCCCCCATCCATGATCCAGCCGACCCGACATGGTCATTGTATCTAGACCTAGATGCTATCGACTGGGATCATGCTGACACACCACCATCCCCATCAGAGTACTGGCCTTGCGATGGGATGTTCCATTTCACCCCAGGACAGACTCAGGATGTCTTCCATGCTGAAGAGGAACCTGATGTTCCAAACGATGATCTAAATTCAGCAAATGATATCCATTTGATCCCAACTCCACACCAGTTGGAGGACGGGTCCCACATGTCGATCGAGGAGACGACTGACGTAGACATCGGCTCAGATCCAGTGAATTTGCAAATCATCAAGCTAGGGGTAAGTCTATCCCCCGAAGAGCAAGCCGACTACATTGCCCTTCTCAAAGAGAAGAAGGAGGTTTTTGCATGGTCATACAAAGACATGTCGGGACTAGACCCATAGCTAGTCATGCATAATCTAACGCTTGATCCGATAGTCAAGCCAGTAAAGAAAAAACTACGTAAGATGCACCCAACAGTGGCCTTAATGGTCAAAGACGAGCTACAAAAGCTGTTGGATGCACAGTTTGTCATCTGCGTGGATTACCCGCCATGGTTGTCTAACATGGTTCCCATCAAGAAGCCCGATGGGAGGATTCGCATATGCACCGATTTTTGAGATCTAAACAAAGCGAGTCCTAAGGATGATTTTCCCTTGCCGAGCATCGACGCATTGGTAGACGCTACAATGGGCCATGAAATGCTTTCCCTCATGGATGGTTTCTCGAGATACAATCAAATTCGTATCAATCCCGAGGACCAACTAAAAATGGCATTCACAACGCCTTGGGGGACATTTTGTTATAAGGTCATGCCTTTTGGCCTTAAAAATGCTGGCGCCACCTACCAACGTGCCATGACGTACATCTTCCATGATTACATGCACAAAACTTTGGAGGATTACATGGATGATTTGTTGGCCAAATATCTTTTGCGCCCAGATCATCTCGATGACTTAAGCAAGATCCTCGATCGCCTCATGGAGCATAAAGTCAGACTAAACCCCAAGAAGTGCGTCTTTGGCATCACATCTGGAAAGCTCTTGGGTTACATAGTCTCTAAACGAGGAATCGAGGTAGACCCACACAAAGTCAAGGCAATCCTTGAAATGCTTCCCCCAACTACCATCAAGCAGCTCAAGAGTCTGCAGGGAAAGGTCACGTCGATCAAGCGCTTCATAGCGCAGCTATCTGACAAGTGCCGACCCATGAATAAATTATTGCACAAGGGGGTAACATTTCACTGGGATGACGAGTGCCAGTCAGCCTTTGATGACATTAAACAATACTTGGCTTCGCTGCCAGTATTGGCACCACCTAGACCAGGAGTGCCATTCTATTTATACATCTCAGCTACTGAGGTGGCACTGGGCGCCATGCTGTCCCAAAAAAATGAACTACACAAAGAACAGGCTACATACTATCTTAGCCGCACCCTAGTCAGTTATGAACTTAACTATGCATACGTTGAGAAGCTCTGCTTGGCGGTGGTGTTTGCTACCAAAAAGCTATGCCACTACATGCTCAGCAATACGACGTATGTTGTGTCTAAGGAGAATCCATTGCGATACATGATGAGTCGTACTTATCATAGTAGCCGCACGACGAAATGGATCATGTTGTTGACGGAGTTTGACATAGTATTCATTGGACAAAAATCCATAAAAGGTCAAGTCATCGTCGATCAACTGGCAGAGGCTCCTCTTGAAGACGATCAGCCTCTGACCGTAGAATTACCAGATGATGGGGTTTTTCATGTTTCAGAATCGCCAGATTCTGATGAGCCTGAGTCACAAGCTGACATGACCCTATTCTTCGATGGTTCTAAATGTGAGCAAGGAGGTGGCATGGGAATTGTATTCTTCACTCCACAAGGGGCTCCAATGCCTCTGTCATTTAAATTAAACTTCCCGTGCACCAACAACAATGCAGAATACGAAGCCTTGCTCATAGGTCTTCAGACAACAATCACCATGAACATTAAACATTTAAACATCTTTGGTGATTCGTTGTTAATTGTCAATCAAGTAAAGGGGATATTCCAATGTAGATGTCCAGTTCTATAGGCCTACAAAGCCCTTGTGGACAAATTCTTGGCACAACTTGAATGGTATGACATCGAGGCACTCCCTCGATCATCGAACCATTTTGTGGATACTATGGCCTCCTTGGGGTCACTAATCCCGCAAGACCCTTCTGGTGAAATGACAACCATTCAAGTTAAAACATTATCGCAATCCATGATGGAGCGTGCAAGCTCTGATCTAATGCCAAGAATCCACTTGATCCAGATTGAACCATCTCAGGATAGGTTCTCTCGAATCCATGATTGTTTGACTCGAGCCAACTGGGGGTCCTTGTTCTCCTCGACCCCTCTTAATAGCAACACAATGCTATTTTTACAAGTTCTTTCCCACTCAGCTTTTGCTAGGGATGAACTTCAAGAGGGATTGGTCGTTCATACCATCGAGGTTTCTGATCAGCAAGATTGGTACACACCCATTAGGGATTACCTCAAGTTAGGTAACCTCCCACTTGGATTGACACAAGCCGTGAAATCTTTAAAAACGTCTTGGACATAAGATCCTTTAAACAAAAAAGAAAAATTTTTTTTTGGGGTTTGTATCGTTGGAGCTATGAAGGAATCCTCCTCCATTGCTTGGACCAGCAAGAGTCCGCTTGGGCGATCACCCAAGCACACGATGGTACCTGTGGTGGCCACTTCAGCGGTATGGCCATCGCAAAGTGCATTCTTCGCATGGGCTATTATTGGCCATCTTTAGAGCGAGATTGTTGTGCATATGTAAAGAAGTGCGTGAAGTGTCAACACCATGCTAATTTGACACATGTACCTTCTCAGGCCTTGCAACCGATCCAATCGGCTTGGCCTTTTTCGTAGTGGGGCTTCGATCTAATTGAAAAGATCTCCCTTGCATCGTCGGGTCATCACACATTCATCATAATGGCCACAGAGTACTTCACCAAGTGGGTGGAAGCAATTTCGCTAACCTCTACGACTGGATCCCGCATTGCGGAGTTTATTTTGCATAACATCATATGTCATTTTGGTATTCCATCCAAGATCCTGTCGGATAATGGGACACCATTCAAGAATAAATATGTGCGTGCTTTGACCATAAAGTACAAAATTCAGCATAGTTTTTCAACACCCTATTATCCACAGGCAAATGGGCAAGCAGAGGCGTCAAACAAAATGCTAGTCGCCATCCTCAAAAATACAGTTGCAGACAGTCATAAGGATTGGCACATTCAGATCCCGCTTGCCCTATGGGCTTATCGCACTAGCATTCGGATGCCCACTAGGGCAACTCCATTTTTGCTGGTGTATGGCTCCGAGGCAGTCATGCCTCTTGAGTTGGAAATCCCTTCCCTACGCATTTCAATGCAAGAGTTCATCGATGATGACACTGCGCGGCAAGCCCGGTTAGACCAACTGACGTTGCTCGATGAATGATGCGTCAATGCTCTCGAGCATTTGCGTATCTATCAAGAGCGACTTAAGAAAGCATACAACATGAAGGTCCACCTAAGGGAATTTTAGGTTGGTGACTTGGTCTTAAAAGAGAACCAACAGAATTCTAATTTGCCATCCCATCTAAGGGACAAGTTCATGGCAAACTGGTTAGGTCCTTATGTCATTGATAGTAGAATAGGACCTGGAACATACCGGCTTGCCTCTCTTGAAGGAATCAAGGAAACAGAACCCTTGAACATCAGTCATTTGAGGCCATTCCACATCTAGAGAGCCATAGTCCAACCAAAAGCTCCAAGGATTCTCACAATCGCTTGGTCAACCCAAAAAAAATGCCCCAAAGGTATCTATAAACCCTTTGGTCAACCCAAAAGCTCCAAGGATTCTCACAATCACTTGGTCAACCCCAAAATGCCCCAAAGGTATCTATAAACCCTTTGGTCAAACCAAAAGCTCCAAGGATTCTCACAATCGCTTGGTCAACCCAAAATGCCCCAAAGGTATCTATAAACCCTTTGGTCAAACCAAAAGCTCCAAGGATTCTCACAATTGCTTGGTCAACCCCAAAAATTCTCCAAAGGTATCCATAAACCCTTTGGTCAAAACCAAAAGCTCCAAGAGTTACCATAACCGCTTGGTCAAAATAAATATTCAAAAACAAACAAAAACAATAAAATCATAAAAAATAACAAAAAAAATTGCATTTCAATTCCATGCATACTCATAAAAATCAAAATACAAAAATATAGGTTGCATTAGGCATCGCATCCATACATTGCATATTTGTTAGGTCATACAAGTCAACAACACCATAGACTGTCATTACTTGGCAAATCCATCATTTTCCACATCAAATCCATTTCATAAATGCATACATCCAGAATAACACCATCGCCATTTTTAGCATAAGTCAGTTGTCTCCTAATGTATATAGGGTTTTCGTCATTCAACTGTCTTTAAATTGCTAGCCAAAAACTGTACAAAGTTAAACAGATTTTACATGAGAAAGTTTTACTTGGATCACGCCTTGTTACGTAGCATCCCAACACAAATTAAAACACATAAAATAATTCCTAAGTTGTGTGAATGCAAGAGAAACCTACAAAGCAGTCTAGGGTACCATCGGTGAAAGATTAGCCTGTTCATCCCCCTGTGCGAATGGTTCTAGAATGCTGAGAATTGACAAAAGGATGAGCTCTTCCCCATCAATTCCCCTTAATAAATAGTGGTTTTCACCACTACCAAAATCCCAATCACCATTGGTCCCCAAAGTTGTAAGGATTCGTACTACACGTCCCTGCCAAGGATGGGTAGTCATCCCCAAGACCTAAAAGGATCAATGCCATTCACAAACAAAATTCCAACAAACCATCATCACAACCATCTCCACTCACCTTTGGTCTCAAAGTTGTAAGGATTCATACTACACGTCCCTGCTAAGGATGGGTAGTCATCCCCAAGGCCTAAAAGATCAATGCCCTTACTTCATAATCTCCATCATCCCCTTGGTTCCCAAAGTCGTAAGGATTCGTACTACACGTCCCTGAATAGGATGGGTAGTCATCCCCAAGGCCAACAGGATCAAGGCCATTCACAAGCTCAAACTTACAAAGCTCAAAATACAAAATCAAATAACAGTGGTTATCACCACTATTCAAAATCCTTGCTCAAAAAGAAAAACAAAGAGAAAAATAAATAGTGATTTTCATCACTATATAGACGAGCAAGTATCCTATACCATTGAGCCAACACACAACCTGAACTTGAATCTCTGGCATTCTCAGCATTCAAAAACCATCTAGGTGATCCTCATTACGGGTTTGGTGGACAACCTACCTGGCAATGGCGGTATCCTAACCGCATGACGATATGTCTGTCACATTAGCTTTGCATGTGCGTAGACCAATGTTTGCATGTGGATGAGCTAGCTTATGGTACCTTAGATTGTCCCATGGATTAATCTGGCTAAGTACAACAATGGAGTTAGTGGAGCTAATTAGGTGATCCTCAGTACAGGTTTGGTTGATAGCCTATCCGGCACTGGCGGTATCCTGACAAATACCACATAAACGAACTCAATTGCACACACAAGGATGTGAAATAACTTGGTTAAATTCAAGTCAGATTTATACCTTGTTCAAAAGTCTTGCGAGATAAATGTACAGTCTTGGCTAGTTAGTTAAAATATCTGAATCTCAAAAAATCTTAACTACATTTTAAAACAACTAGTACATTTCATTCCGTACATCACCATCAAAAAATATGCAAAATACAAAAATAAAGTTTTCACATGCAAAGTCATTCCACAAAGTCATCCCATTAGTACAACAAGTCAGTCAAATCTTGCATAGTCTATGGTGCCATCGACAAGTTATCAAAAACTCATTTCATTCATTCCATATGCATACATCATACAAATTAGAAACATCGCATTCATAAAAGCATTTGCATACATCAATGTAAATACATGTACATAAAAACAAACCATGAAAAGTGCATAAACACCAAAAAAGAGTCATCTATATATATATCATCAAAAATGCCCGTAGGCTACAATGAACCGGTCCTCTAACCCCGCAACAAAAGCCAAAAACTCAAAAACCCCCAAGCCTAGGGCATCGACCACCATGATCATGCAGGATCGGTGCGACGGGAACTACCCCCCATGGTGTGGGTCCTATGGGACCTCTCAGGGTGACTATTGCTCACCCTTGCATCATGCCCACTAGTGCCTCCCTCATCTAGCCACCTGCGATGGGACGATGTTGACTGCTCAGTATCATTGTCTCTCATCCGACGTGAAGAGCCACCTCCAGGGGGCTTAGGTATCCGCCCACCAAGGCGGATAATCTCTCCCTCCATATCCATCCGATGTCGACCCCACTCTACCTCCCATCGAACCCACTCTGCCTCCCGTCGATGATAGTAGGCTACTACGTCGTCGCATTGTGCTAGCTGCATCCGCAGGAGATCCCTCTCCCGAGCAGCATCGGTATCCCCCTCTTGCTAGTGGGATGCAGCCCATGCATTCTCCCGCTCTGCCAGCTGAGTCCGTAGGAGATCTCTCTCCTACAAAGCCTCTCCCAGCTCCCCATCTCATCTCCATAGCAGGTCCTCCAATCATGCTATCTCAGTGCCATATCTTGCCTCCACATCCTCCGAACCTGCCTGAGGCATAGGCGAATCCGAGACAATAGCCTGCTCTGGCTCCCACTGCTCCGAGACGTCCTGCATCTCCGGCTGATCTGGAACCCCAAACTCCCCTCCAACATCCTCAACCTCCACCATGTCTGCATCATCACGTGGAGCACCCCAACCCTCATCTGGTGCCTCTGTATCCTCATCCCCTGCTGCTACCACCTCTACACCGCCTAGAGGCCCTTCGCCTCGCCATCACCGTAGAGTCCACCACTGCTCATACTCGGTAGTAACCCCGATGTCATCCACATCTAGGATGTCAATAGCCATATCTGAATCCTCGCCAAGTGGTGCAACGACTGGCCGATCCAGAGTCCTCTCATCCCCCGATGTCGATAGACCACGGGCTCACCAGGCAACCCCTGGTGCACCCCAAACTATCGGGTCACCCGACCATATGGGAAGAACTCCTGCTCAGTCCCATGCCTCCCAATCAGCCACCGCCCCCTCCATACCCTCGGAGCCACTCTCCAGCCTCAAGCCAGGCTAGACAGTCCCGATAGGGGCGCCAGAACACCTCCCCTAGAGTAAGCCGAGCGAAGGCATCGACATAGTGCCCTACGACACCTGCCCATCGTCGAATCTGACCCTGCTCCTCCGACCTCCACCATAGTACCCCATATCCGATCTCTCGGTCTGCCATCTCTGCCCAAGTCATCCAGGGCAGCCCCACCGGCCTCTCCACTACTATGTGCTGCCAAGCCCAACACTGCAACAAGAAGCTGCAACTGATCCCCTTCCGCTTTCGGTAGCGGACCTCGTACAGCTCATCATAGAGCTATGCTAGCAGAGTCTATCCCCATATCATAATCATCGGAGCATCTGTCGGACACTCCACCAACCGAAACACCACCTCTAGCAGGTTCCACGGGAACCTCGTGCCCGACGAGTCGGGAAGCAGCATGTTGGAAATGAGGCCCATGAGTAATGCGTGCCTCACTCCCAACACACCCTTCTCTAACCACCATCGAACCAGTATGCCACCAATCTGGCAGTCGCTCTCCGCCCTCTCCATGGGGCTCTCCACACCCAACTCCTCCCCATGCCCGAAATAGCATATCAGTACTGTTGTCCTCCGATCCCGTGATGTCATCCGGATCGGTAGTCCATCTATTGGAATCCGAAGAATCCGATAGACATCCTCCAAGGTCACCGTCATCTCCCCTATTGGGAGATGGAAGGTATTGGTCTGGGGATCCCACAGGTTGATCAGGGCCATCAGATAGGCCCGATCCCCGACCACCGGCTCCAGTCGAGTCACTTGCTTGAGCCCAAGGGCGTCAAGCCAGTCCCAGTCAACCAAAGTCAGTGTCGCACGCACTTCAATAAAAATAGTGGGCACCCGATACCGGCTCTTCACAACCTGCAAAAGAAAACAACATAAAAACATTAAAACAATAAAAAAATTGTACAACACTAACACTGAAAATACAACAATGCAGCAAAATGTACAACACAAAAACAAAATAGTAATAACAAAATTCAAAATTAATTTTTTAGATCTAGGGTTTTTAACTCTAACTGATTAATTAACAACAAAAACAATTACAAAACACAAAACATAATTTGTCAGATCTAGGGTTTTTAACTCTAACTGATAAATTCAACAAAAAAAAATCATTGGTCAGTTCTAGGGTTTTTAACTCTAACTGATCAATTAAAAAACAAACAAAAAAAATCACAAAATAATTTTTTAGACCTAGGGTTTTTTTAACTTTAAACTAGAAAATTAAAAACACAAAAACAACAAATAACTAGGGTTGAGCTACGTTTTTACGTTCAGTTTTACCCTACGTTTCTCACCTAAGTTTTGTACTTTGGTCAATTCGGGTTAAGTGAGGTTTTAAGTTAGGTTCTAAACTAAGTTTTTTAGCTCAGTTTTCAATTAACTTTTGATCTTTGTTTGACTAGGGTTATACTAAGTTTCAAACCAAGTGATTAATTTTGATAGACTAGGGTTTCATTTTTAACCGTAAACAACAAAATAAACAAAAACACAAGTAATAAACAAATTGCAGTTTTCCAATTGCAACACAAAATAATAAAGAGGAAGGGCACTCACTGGTATCGCTTCGGCTCCACCGCTCGATCCGGTGTGTGCACTCATGGTCGCAAGAAAAATTCAGCAGTGCTTCGCTTCACAGAATTGACCTCCTCCTCCTCAGAGCTCCAAATCGCCAAGAACAACAAATGCAAATGAGCCCAAAACTCAGTTTTGGCCTTTAAAAAGGATTTTTGAGCCTGTACTCGTTCCCCCCTGGGATGAGCACTCTGGTTAGTGCTTCTCCCACCCTGGGAAGAATACTAAATAGGAATTCGTCCCACCCAGGGACGAATATAGAGCAAAAATTTCAAAAATAGCAAAAAAATGCACAAAATGCACCAAAAACAAGCAATAAAAGTGTCCGATGAGAGTGCTTTTGCACTTGACATTTCGGGCATGCAAAATAGATGTCGGGGTCACAAATCCTCACTATCCTACTCCCTAAGAAGGCTACCATAGCCGGACCGCTCCACGGGAAGACGGATTTTTGAGAATTTCATCCCCAAACGACGTCACCAAAATGGGTCAAAACCCATCCAAAAATAGCAATAACATTGCCGAACGAAGGCGCTTTTGCGCCTGACATTCTTGGCATCCAAAATAGACGTTGGGGTTACAAATTGTCCCTATCCTACTCCCTAAGAAGGCTACCATAGCCGGACCGCTCCACGGGAGGACGGATTTTTGACAATTTCAGCTCCAAAATGCGTCACAAAAAGGGTTCACACCCACCAAAAATAGGTCAGAATGTTCGAAAATTGCTTTCGCATTCAATGGTAAACAACTGAAGGCACCCTTACCTAAGTCATCTTGGGTCAAGCGACTCATCGCTTTTCTCATGTCGGTCATTCCCTCATCGATTCGTCGCTTGAGGGGGTAGTCACACTTAGTCACCAATCAACAAAAACATACCCAATCAAGGAAATGACACGCATTCAAAGGATCATTGACAAAGACAATCATGCCCCCGCTTGGGGCAGCAAACAAGCAATAATCACAAGCTGATCAAACACTTGGCATTCATGAATCATGAACTCAAGGTTCCCATAGACAAAAGGTTGCGCCCTTTGCCTATTCATGACTGATCAATGTCCAAGTTCAAGTAACACCTCACCGAACAAGGTTAACACTTGAATGAAGTTCCTTAGCTCGTCAGAAGCAAGGATTCAAGAATGCATGCCCTTTCCATACTTGGGGCATCAAGAGTTGGTTAGGTTACTGAGAAACCCTAATCATTAGTGCTTTGGTTATCTATTTTTGCTCGATGCTGCGCCTTGCACAGCGCTTCCCAAAAAGGGGCATCTGTAGACACCAAAACAGCACCAATCCGATTATGTGACAACAAGCGCTGATCGCATTGACACACACAGCCCCTAGGGCAGCCCCCAGAGGTTAAACAGTGGTCCTAACCACTTCCAAAAGTAGTTTTAGAGGTCAGAGGTCAATTTGGCACCTTTTTGGCACCTTGCTCTCTGCTCGTCCCACCCAGGGATGAATACAAACTGGCATTCGTCCCACCCAGGGACGAATATCAGCATTCGCCCTAGGGTGAGGCGAATAGCAAGTTTGATTGGCAAAAAGTCAAACCTCGGTAACTCCACTAGTTAACTGAGGCTTCAGGCCATGCAATTGCGAGGAATAGCTTTTATTCAAGAAGAGAGACTTCAATTATGAATGTCTTTATTTTAGAAACCTCATGCAAGGAGATTCTAAATCAGGGAATTAGCTTTTCTCTAAAAATAGGAAAACAACTCAAGTAGCGCCCTCGCATGCGCAATTCAAATAGAGAGACCCTAAGGTCTATAAATTGGTGAGTTTTCTCACCCAAAATATATACAGAGAAGGAGCATTTGAGCAACGAAGTGCTGCCAATTTACATACCTACTTGCGATTTGTGCTTTTACATCCTTAATCTCTCATTCGAAAGGGAGGTTATTGGGTGACTATTGGAAGCACGAATCCGGACCCAAAACCCAATTTTTGGCCACAACGATCCACAAAATTTGTCGACAACACCCCATAACCAGTTTTGGACCCATCCCAAGTGGATTGGTGCCGAAACAGTGCCTCAAACAGTGGGCGTCCTGCCCTCGAGCGCTCCCCAAACTATCACAGTCCTATTCGCCCCCCGGGATGATTAGAAATCTGTGATAGATTTCTCTAGTTTTTCTTTTGCATTGTGTTCTAGATATGTTAAATAGGTTACAGTTTAAATTTCATTTCATTCTGAGCAATTTTGACCAGGTTTTTGTCATTTCCCGCCTTCACTAACTTGCAGATGGCACTAGCAAAATCTGGGTCCTAGAGGCAAAATTGGAGAAATCTGACCATCTGGGTCTTCCCAAAACACCCCCAATTAGCTAACCCCAACTTTGCAGGTCATTTGGAGCTTCCTAAGCAGGACATTGAAGAGGGTGCTTTCTGACAAGTTCTTGTAGGCCTATTCGTCCCACCCTGGAGCGAATACAAATCTGTGAGGAATTTCCAGACTGTTCTTTTTGCAGTGGTCTTATGTTAACATATTTATGCTACTGTTAAATTTTCAGGTCGATCCGAAGTCATTTCATTATCGTTTTAATATTTTCATGCATTTACTGACAGTAGGCCTTGGGAAATACATGCTTTATTCTGTCCATAGGTGCTACTAATATTTTCTGTTTCTTTGAACGCAGGTTTTCGATAGCAGAGGAGCAGGAAAGAGCAAAGAATCACATACACAAGCGGCGGCGATGTTTTGGTCCGCCCATCTTACATGTGGGCACGCGGAAGAAGGATTGTTATCCATGGATGTTGTGACAAGAAACACATTTGACGCTCCTATCCCCTAAAAAGGAAGGAGACGTATTGTAACACACTTTAAAAAGCGTATCAATAAAGAGATTACCATATTTCATATTGCTTTTATCTTGTGTCAATTTGTATATGTTCTTTCTTGTCCTTTCTTGTGGCATATTCCTTTTTGTTTTCGTATCCTCGTGCTTTTAGTGTTCACTCCAATAATTTTATGGAAGCTCTTGAGATTATCGAGGCCTTACAAAGGGGTTTTTATCTTGGCTGGCGTAGGAGCATCTACGAGTTCGACTCTCAAATTTTGGTTAATATTTTAAACAACAAAATTTTGGAGGGTTAATTGGTAGTTACCCTCTATGGCTGTTCAGATTCTCAGAATTAGTGGAGAGTTTGAATTCATCTCCTTTGTGCAAATTCCAAGGGAATCGAATGAGGTTTCTAATTATTTTGCCAAAATGACTTCTGAGCTTTAGGGTCCTTGGATTATGGATAACTGGGAGAGTCTCATGTCTAGGAACTTTCAGCGCCTCTAGGAGTTGATCAAAAAGGTTTTTCAGACTTAATGTGGTTTGTTCTTGCTATCTTCTTCATGTTTTGACCCTGTTTGGTGGTTTTAGCTTGTTTTTTTTCTTAATTGATCCCTAGATGGGGGCTTTGTTGTACTTTGTAATCTTATATTTTTATCAATATATTTTTACCCCTTTATTTAAAAAAATATTAAAAACTCCTAGATAATTTTTTGATGTGTAGATGCTCGTAAATGAGTAGAATGTGGGTTACCTAAAGAAATGAAATTTGAATGCAATGCAAGCAGGATACATCACATCATTGGTTGTAGCAAACCGTGGGCTTCAAACTAAAAATGTTCATGGGTTGAAATAGCAGATGGCTAGAGCACGTGTTGTATGTCATGGTTCTCAATATAGTAAATTGCATGGACTAGAGCAGGAAGGTAGCCCGTGGGAGGAAACACGAAGAATGATCATGGGCTGGAGCAAGATGTTCTGGCCCATGATTTAAAAAGTGCATGCACACCTTTTTAGGTGCAACGAAAGTGGGTGGGAGAAAGGTAGATATCCCATGTGACACAACACAAAAAGTGCCCCAGGATGATGCACAACTTTATCGTGGACTTAATCACAAGATAAATTCATGGGATGGATCATATAAATTTTAAAGAGCAAAAATGATGTGGATTATAACAAGGAATAAGTCCACAGGGTACAACTTGAAATAAAAATATGTTCTACGCCACTAAACTGAATTGCCAGAACAATTTACAATGCAAACTACAACATGGACTAGAATATGCTTGTTCTACGTTGTGAAGTATTGCAAATATTTTCTAGTGGGATAGAGCACATTCCAAACTGTGAGTTTTAAAAAAGGATGCTCATCAAGATGGAACATGAACATCAATAATGTAAAAAAAAATAATCCTAACTTTGCTAAGTTAGATTAAATCATGTAGAATATTATACGAAGGGATAAATACACAAATGTTATTTATATTGCTAAATATTGGAAATACATCCACATACATATCTTGAAAATATATTCATAGATAAATGCAAGTTGAAAATATGTAGTGTACATTCACATAGGAGTTTTTGAAGGCTACGACTTTAACTCATGGCTTCGATCCACGCTTTTTCTGTATTGCTCCACTCTTGGCTTCTCTACTTTTTTGCTTCACTCTTATGCTACTATTTTAGGGATAACATCAACTTATATAGCTAGAAATTATAGGGAAAGGCTTACCAGCATTCTAACATGCATTAAATTCAAAAATAGGGTTTCCATGCAATTGTTTAATAACTACATCTACCAACAATAAATTTGGACAATTTAAAATACGATGATCAAATGCAGAAGATAAGACCTAGTAGAGATCTATCAGGTGTGAAATTTGGTTTAATTTATAACATCCTCCTTTAAATTAGATTTCACAAAGAATTTGACACTTAGAATTCCCTCAACCTTTTAAAATCTTGCTTCGTAAAATGTTTTGTGAATATATCCGCAATATAGTCTTTAGACCTGCAAAATAATAACATAACTTCATTAAATTTTACAAGCACTCTGATGAAAGGGTAACATATATCAATGTGATTACTATTCACATGAAACACTATATCCTTTAATAGTGCTATGGCTAAATTGTTGTCATAATATATTGTTGGTGTCCCTTCCTGGTGATTATTGAGCTCACCCAAAATTCTTCGCAAAAACTGCATGGCATGTGGCTAAAGTGGCGACAACATACTCTACCTCTGTAGTTGATAATGCAAAAATTGGTTACTTCTTTGATGAAAATGAAACAACACCCGATCTAAGAAGGAATACATAACCAAAAGTGCTCTTCCTATCATCTATACTGCTAGCCCAATCGCTATCTGTGTAGCCAACAAGTTCAAGCTGGTATTTTATTACATAAAATATTCCATGATTCTTGGTCCCATTGACATAACGTAGAATTCTCTTGTTTATATGCAAGTGAGTGTTCTTTGGTGCTTCCATAAATATGCTAATCATACTCATTGCAAACATTAAATCTGGTCTAGTTGCTATAAAACACATAAGACTTCCAACAAGTCTTTTGTAGAATGTTGGATCAATATTACTGTTGTAATCTATATTGCTCAATTTTAAGCCTATTGTAACTGGCATGATTACTGGTTTTCTATCCTCCATTTTGAACCTCTTTAAGACATCTAGTGCATACTTACCTTGAGAGATGAAGATAGCATCCACATATTTGGTAACTTAAATGCCAAGAAAGTATTTCATTAGGCCTAAATTCATCATCTCGAATTAGTTACCTCATATATATCTTACAAGATCCTTATATTTGATGGTATCTTGAAGTTGGAGATTTCGCTTACAATTGGAGGTGATCGTAATGATGAGGTAATGTTGCTACTGGTACCAGTATTACTGCTTGAAGCTATAGGTGGATGCACTTTGCTTTCATCCAAGTCCTCAAACTCAATAATTACTGGCTCTTATTGACCAGTATTGGATTTCCAGTTCCAAGATTCATCTCTCATGAACTTCACATCTCAGCTTATAATCAACTTCTTTGTTATAGGGTTATACAACCTATAAGCCTTTGATTAGTCACTATATCCAGTGAAGATGCATTTTTCTACCTTATCATCCAGTTTATTTCTATTCTCATATAAAATGTGTGCATATGCTATGCAACCAAAAACTCTTAAGTGATCAACACTCAACTTATGGTTGCTCCATGCCTCTTGAGGAATTATATCCTTTACACTCTTTGTGGGACACCTATTTAGTAGATAAACTACACAAACTACAACTTCTGCCCAAAACTCATGTGGCAATCCTTTTACCTTTAGCATACTTCATGCCATTTCCATTATGTTTTTTTTCTTCCTTTTTGCAAAAATGTTTTGTTGTGGTGTGTAGCTGGTTGTGAACTATCTTCAAATTCTATTAGCTTTGGCAAAAATTATGAAATTCATTGGATATGTATTCAGCTCCTCCATATATTTTGAGAGTCTTCACATAATAGTTGCTTTGTTTTTCAACCAAAGCCTTGAACTCCTTGAATTTTTCAAAAGATTCTAACTTTTTCTTGATGGAATATACCCATGTTCTCTGATTGATGTCATCTATAAAAGTTAGACAATATTTGTTACCAAAAATGTGTTGGTTTGCATAGGATCGCAAATATCTAAATGCACTAGCTCCAATGGTTGTGAAGCTCTCCAAGAGTATCATATAGGGAACACATCGCTGTGCTACTTGTCGAGTAGACAACCTTCACATAATTGATTAGTTTTCTCTATGAGGGGTAAACCCTTCACCATTTTTTTCTTGTGTAGCAGGTTTAGGCCATTGAAAATTAGGTGACCGAATTTGAGATGCCACAACCATGTAGCATCATTCACAACTACACTAAATGAAAGCAAATATTCATTTTGAATATGTAGGGGAAACATCTTGTTCTTTTTCATGGACACAGTTGCAATGAGCCCATTCTCCTTGTCCCATATGATATAGGCTCCATTTTTAAATTGCATAGTGTACCCCTTTTGCACAAGTTATCCAATGCTTAACAAGTTATGTTTCAACCCAGGCATATAATGCACATCAAGGATTTGCTTCCTTTCACCTTTCTTGGTGCAGATAATGATGTTCTCTTTCCCCATGAAAGGTACCTTGTTGTTGTTCCCCATATTTACCTCAGATTTTATGATTTCATCCAACTGTGAGAGCATTTATTTGTTCCCAAAAATGTGGTTGTTGTACCTACTATCAAGATACCAAGTATTACTTTGGCTCTTTTCATATGTACTACAAGTTAAAAACTGATTCCCACATGAATCTCTACTTTCTATATTTTCATTTTGTTTGTATAGTGGGCTTGTTGTTTATTATCCTTGTCTAGATTCTTTCTACACTCATAGTTGTAATGACCAAATTTATTGTAGTAGTAGCATTGGATATTTGATTTATCATACCTATGATTTGATCCTCCTTTTTGATGTCTTTCATTGCCTCTTCCTCCTGATTGATGAAAGTTGCAATTGTTCTCTCCTTCATTGGAGTTGGACCTTCCTCCTTGCTTGTTACCTCTTCCACGCTTACCTTTATTGCTCTGTCCTCTTTTTCCTTGAGAACTTGAGACACCTTGGTGGGATTCATATCTTATATGGTTGTCTCAGAATGATACCTACATCTTAAACACTTGCTTTAAGGAGGACTGAGATAATCGGCTCAACCTCTGCTCATGTGTTTGTAGAGAACCCATCAGCTCATCCACTAAGATGGTTGTTAAATCCATAGATTATTCAATTGCTATCACCACTAAGTTGAACCTGGATGGTAGGCTCCTTAGTATTTTCTTCACAATTCTTTGGTTCTCCACATTCTTGCCATTCAACCTCATTTTGTTGATGATACCCATTGTTCAAGTAAAGAAGTTGCTCATGGTCTATGAATCACTCATCTGCAAATTCTTGAATTTCCTTCTGAGCATCTGCAACCTCATCAACTTCACTTTATTAATACCTTAAAAGGAGATGGATAGAATTTCCCATGCCTCCTTTGATTTGGTTGCTGCTATAATTCTCGAGAAAATTGTTTTCTCAACTACTTGCATTATGTAAAATAATACATTTTGATCCTTCTTTCGATTCTTTTTCAACAGGTCTAACTCTGCTTGGGAGAGAGCGTTCAATGTTGCTACATCTGTTGGTTCTAGATAACTATTCTCAACCAGGTCCCATAGCTCCTAAGACCCAAACATTATTTTCATCTGAATGCTCCAGTAATCCTAGTTCTTGCCATTGAAACATGGGATCTGCAACTGCAATGAATTTTCACTGAAAGTCATTGCTTTTTATCTTCCATAAATTATGGTGCTTTTGATACTAATTTGAAAGTTGAGTGCAATGCGAGCGGGATATAGCACACTACGGGTTGCAGCAAGCCATGGGCTAGAATAACAATGAGCTAGAGCACATGTTTTATGTCATGGTTCGCAACACAAGAAATCATGCGGACTTGAGCAAGAAGGTAGCCTGTGGGAGGAAACATGAAGAACATCATGGGATGGAGCAAAATATTCTAGCCCATGATTTAGAAAGTGCATGCATGCCTTTCTAGGTCCAATGGGAGCGGGCAGAAGAAAGGTAGATATCCCGCAGGACACAACACAAAAAGTGCCCCGGGATGGAGCACAACTTTATCGTGGACTTAATCACAAGATAAATCCATGGGATGGAGCATATAAATTTTAAAGAGCAAAAATGATGCCGATTCCAACAAGGAATAAATGCGCGGGCTACAACATGAAATAAAAATATGTTCTACGCTGCTAAGCTAAATCGTCGATATACTTTACAATGCAAACTAAAGTGCAGACTAGAACATGCTTGTTCTACGCCGCGAAGCATTGCAAAGTTTTTCTAGCGGGATAGAGCACGTTCTAAACTGCATGTTTTAACAAAGGATGCTCACAAGGATGGAACAAGAACAACAAAAAGTAAAACGAAATAAAGCTAACTTTGCTAAGTTAGATTAAAACATGCAGAATATTATACGGAGGGAGAAATACACAAATGTTATTTATATTTCTAAATATTATAAATACATCCACATACATGTCCTCAAAATACATCCACAGATAACTGCAAGTTAGAAATATGCAGTGTACATTCATTGAAGAGTTTCTAAAGGCTACGGTTTCAACTCCTTGCTTCCATCTACGCTTTCGCTACACTGCTCTACTCTTGACTTCTCTACTTTTCTGTTTCACCCTTTTGCTACTGTTTTAAATATGAAATCCACTTATATAGCCAAACATTGGAGGGAAAGGCTTACCAACATTCTTACACACGCATTGAATTCAAAAATAAGATTTCCATCCAATCGTCAAATAACTGCATCTACCGATAATAAATTTAGATACAAAGATCAGATTTAGAAGACACATCTGTTAAAGTTCTATCATGTGTGAAATCTGGTTTAATTTCTAAACAAGAATTTGAAGCAGTCTTTAAAGATTGGACTGTTTTCTGGGCTGTATGGAAAACGTGGGCGTCGATTATTGGCAAAATATCCACTATCTACCAAGTTTCAGAGCTTCAGATGTGATGTCCAGAAAACTTTATGGTGGCTGACCTGGTTTTCTTATTCATCAAGCTTTAACGTTGTGCGTTCATTGTTCCCTGCACCATTATTTAAACTTTTTGTTAATACCATGTTTATCCTTTTATCCACCGTAATTTAAACTGTTTCTAATTACTATGACGTTGCCTTCACATAGTGAGCATTAGTGGGCACATGGGTGAGGATCATTTGTAATCTTGTAGACATGATAGGCGTCTTATGCTTTCATGACAATTTACTTATTTACTATTGAATTTTATATACGATCGTTCAACATAACTTACAATCTAATCTATTTTATTTAAAGAAAATAACACATGATAGGCTTTTTAATATTTTGCACATGATAGCGTGATAGCGTCTTAATTGCTGTCATCTCGACAATTTACTTATTTAGTAATGAATAAATTATATACGATCGTTGAATATAACTTACAATCTAATTTATTTTATTGAAAGAAAATAACAGACAATTTAATATATTTGGAATAGTTTAATGATTAAGATATATGAATAATATTTTTTTATTAAAGATTATTAAATAGATTATATAATTTCATGTAATTAAATTGATTTGGGGTCTACGATTCTAACTGTGGCCTGAGCAAGTGTGTGATGGGTGTGCTTGTGTATGGTTGTGTGTTTGGTTTCAATTGATAAGTTCAGTTATCACCCTTATAAGAGGTTATGGTTGGTATGGGGATGCCAACTATGAAATTTAACACTAACCAAATAAAAAATATATACATGAATATGTATTTATAATAAAATTAGTTAAATTAATTTTTTATTATTTCTTTTTTATATAGAAGATACAATATTTTTAGAATTTCAGAAAGATGCATTATTTTTTTCATTGAAGTTTCTATTTTAAAAAGATACATAATTTTTTTCAATGGAGTTTAGATTATACAAGTTTTTATGAGGGGTTGTGGTCCCCTTATACTAAGTGGGGTTTGAACCTTGAACCTCTCAAAGATATACAATAAGCTTACAACTAAAAAATGTATAATTTTAATAAATATTTATTTGCTTTTAATTGTGAGTGATTATTTTATATATTTATTTTTAAATGCTTAAATTTCTTTGGGAAACCTCGAAAGGTGTAAGAATGTGAACCACATGGATTCTTTGTATTTTTATTTTTTAATGAATAGTTATCTATATTATGACCTTTCAAAATCATCTAAAGTAGTGATAAAATTGAGACATAGGAATTCTGAAAAATGTGCATACATTTTAGGGATGTGAGATTTTATTACAAGAAAGAATGAAAATGTGCACAAGTCCAACCAAGATTTGTATGGGATTTTCATATTGATTATTGGAAAAGGGCATATAATTAAATAGTTTATTGAATAGTGGTATATATTTTAAATAAAGTGTTTAAGCATAAAAAAATAGCATATTCTAAGGATGATATTGAGGTAATATTTTCTTTTATATGTGGAAGGAAAAATTCTTTTAGAATTTAAAAAATGTTGCACTATTTCATGAAATATTTGTTTACTTGTAATTCAAAGTGATTTTTTATACATTTATTTGTAAATTATCAAATTTCTTCCAGAAACCTTAAAAGGTGCAAGAATGTAGCCATATAGATCCTTTGCATTGTTATGTTTTAATGAGTAGGTCAAAATCATCTAGAATAATGATAAAAATAAAACAGGAATTCTAAATAATGTGCATACATTTTCGAGATGTGTTAGTCCAATACAACGAAGAATAGAAATATCCACACGTTCAATATTTTTTATGAAATTTTTATGTTGATTATTGGCAAAGGACATAAAATTAAATAGTTTTTTGAATAGTGGTATATATACTACATGAAGTGTTTAAGCATAGAAAATTTTCATTTTCAAAGGATGGTATGGAGGCAAGGGTAGGAAATTAAGTCATTTTTCTATTTAAATATTAGTTTATGAGTATTCTTTACATTGTGTCCTTGTAACATGTTACATGTAGCTGTGTGAAGGGAGATATAAATGAGAAAATAGGATACCATAATGGGAAATGCAATTATGGTGAGACTATTATGCATAGTGATATGATACCAACTAGTATGAATATCTTATGAAATGTCATTGTGATTCTTAGCTACAATCCAAAAGAGGTGGAATTTTCCAAGCCACAAACAATCATACTCAATCATAGAATAGATCATTCATAGGTACATAAATTGACCAAAGTACTTTACTATATTTATGACTCATACCCCATATAATCAATATTGTCAAATATGAAACCTAAGGATTAACAATAAATCAAAGCATTATCTTATTTTCCACTCTAAAATCTAGATAGAGTAGTGGATCTTAAAGTACCATGAGAGAGACCTCACAACAAAGGGAAAAATAAGCTAGAATTAGAAGTAGGATAGCCACCATGGCTACCACTTGCATAAGAGGGTTTGTCTTTATAATCCATCATGAACCATGCCATGGTCAATGAAATACTACAAATAAAATAAGAATACTAAAGGTGCTAATAAGTAATTATAATAAATAGGTAAAACTTAACTCAATACTTGTAAGAACATCAAAAATAAAGACAAGAGCTATGAGGGAAATTATGATTTAATAGTTTATAAGGATATAGTATGATAGTGATTATAGATTTCCTTCTCCTTTTCCTTCTCCTTTTCCTATGATCATATGACCATTTGCTAAAAAACACTAAGAGAGCACATTTATTGAGATGCTTTGTAATTGGTTTTAAACTTGTATTAATCAATGGGATCCTTATTAGGTGCCTCCTTTCATGGTAAAAAATATTGAACTTTTTTTTATCCTTGTTTTTAGGGGTTAGGAACAATCCCTACACCTTGAGCACCTATGATACTCCGTATAGTGTGATTTTTTTCTTGATTGTGGCCATGTATCATACCCTATGTATTTCTTGGAGCGTCAATATTGGGAAGTCTATGGAGCATGGGATGTAGCTCCTTCAAAAAAATCCAAGAGTGTTTACCAAAGATAGCTTCTTGTCTTGGCTTAATCTTTGATGTGCTTCCTCCAATACTAGCATAATCTATAATGTGCCTTACTAGGAAAAAGGAAAAGAGATAAAGTAGTAATTAAAATGACAAAGAAGTAAACCTAAATAACCTAACTAGTGTAAGATATGGGTGGTGATGCACCAAATATTGTGGTTGCCATTCTACATCTTAGTGGTATGAGTGAACATGTGAACAAAGCATGATAGCATAAAGTGAATATAGTTCCAATTACATAGGATTGAAAATCAAACAATCCCCTATGGAATACAAGATAAAAATGTTGGAGTAGTCATAGCCCCTACAAAAAGATACACATACACTAAGACTAGGAAAAAATGCTAAAATAGTCACAACTCCTTGTATTCATGTTTAATATCATTATGTACATATAAAAATAGGAGAGGCTCAATCACCTATACATATAATAGCTCAAGGCTCGAGTCTAGACTAAAAAACAAAATGGGAAGAGGAGAAAAAATTGCTCAAGGTCAGATATTAGACATGATAACAATTCATCCTCCATATCCTAGGCCTTAAAATGATTATTTATAATATTTATATCAAAGTTTGAAATTCACAATTCCCTCCATTGGATATATTAAGAGGGAATGTTAATATCTTTGAGTTATCACATCTAAGGCATTGCACTGCAATTACTTTAGGTAGGTCTAAATTACTTCAAAGTCCAATTACCATAAGTGTTGCTTTGGAAGGAGAGCCTCCTTTGCAGTGTCATAAATTGGTATCCTCTTTATCCTTATGGGGGAATATATGTTTGAACAATATTATTAATGGACTATTTACTTTGCTTATGCTCTAGTGTTGGTTAGTCACCTTGTTGTTTTTTAACTAGGTCTTTTGGCTACTTTCATCAACTACTCTTATCTTCAACCTTCAATGATCAAGGTCTCCCATATAGTATGGCCTCTAGTTTTTTATCTTTTGCTTTGATCACATGATATTTTATCACATCTTTTTTGGGACACCAAACTCTAGAGGTTTTTTTCACCTTAAAGTTGACTTTGGAAGACCAATTGTTGCTTGTAAATAATTCTTTTATCTAGTCAATGTTGATTTTACCATATTTTGATCTATTACTTGATTATTGATGCTTTGGTGTTATTTTTTATAGGAGCTAAAATATTTTTGACGTACTTGAATTCCATATTGTCATCTGGTTTTATCTCTTATATCTTTCTTTTGCATTTTACCATGAATTTTGGGGAGAACTATTTATGTAGCTAGGCAATCCTTGACAAGCTTGTCAAAACTAATCTTGTAGGAATTTTCCCTCTTCTTTCCTTCCTCTTTGGTTCTTGGGTTATAATATCTAGGTCTACTATTGGTGCCATTTTGTAGTAAACATAAGACTTTAGCTTATTTGGATCCCAATTTTCAAGAGAGGTTGATTTTATTTTAATGCTCCATATTTAGTTTGAGGGATGGGCCTGGTGCCATAGAGAAGGTAGAACCTTTACCCACAACTAAGCCTTGTTAGTTATCACCATAAAGACTCTAATTTCTTTGTTTGTGTTAGGAATTATCTTAATTATCACTAAAATGACTAATATTCTTTATTTGAATGATTTGGATGACTAACCTTACCTCATGGTACAAGGAGCTTTAAAATAGTTAACATGTTTCAACATGGGTTATTTATTTATGGTAATTTTATTTTCATCTTGGAACTAGCTTGGAAATACGTAAAACAAATCTTTAGTCCTCTTAATTTACTTAGCATTGGACAATGACCTTAAGCCAAGTACTATTTCCTGGTAATTTTTGATTGATGTAATGAGGACTCACAATAGTTTGGTAGCTTACATGGGGATCATTCTTGCAAGAGTCAGCGAACCCAAAAGCTAAAGTCTTATCTATTGGGTGTGGAGTCTAGGGGTGACCCTAAGAAACTTTTGAATTCAAATGGAGATATCTTGAAGGGTGGAAAATAATTAAGGATTTATGAAGTGAATTAAGGGATACTCTACCCTTATGTTGTCTTCTCTTGCGTGAAGTACTCCACTTTGTTGTGTCTACATAATATTGGTGATATTTGCTTCCCTTGTTCTTGTTATTATAATAGAGGATAATTGTGTGACTTTTTGTTGCTTTTTCTTTAGTTCACTAGTGATAACTCTTTTTATTAGGTCATTCTGCTACCTCTAGTTCTTTTAAACTATGACACTTTCCTTGGATGTACATATGATGGTACATTTTCAAAAATTAGCTTCTTATGAGCACTTGTCCAACTTTTCCTTCCATATGTGCTACTTGCTCAAAATGCAAGTTTTGCAACACTTGGTTACCACCTCTCCTATTATAAATACCATGTATTTACACTATCATACATTATGTTGGATGTTATATATGCTAAGTTTTTCATATTGTATAATTTTATTAGGATCTACAATACCTAGACCATATTTCCCCAAATTTTAATTGCTCGAACATGTAAGTTATTTTGAACATATGACTTGTATTTTGCAGTTGGCAAGAATATGTCTTTGAGAAGTGGCAAGTTCCCATGCATATGAGATATTTTAGACCATAGATAAGTGTAGGGAATCCAACAGTTAGTTAGGGCTTACTCACCATATCATCCCAATGTCTTGACTTGTGTTGGGTTACCATATGGGAAAACTCATGAGGACTATTTGTCAAGTTGGCACCAAGCCCAATCACTCCCAACTTGTGAATTTCTCGGGCCCTTTATTTTTCTTATTGATAATAGCCTTCTTTACAAGTTGAACTAGGGATAATTTGTTTGAGTGGTTGGGATGTTTCTATAACCACCTTTTGAATTACCTCTAAGGGTAAAAGAAATCCATGTAGTGCCACCTAGAAGTATTTGTTATTTCTTGATAGGTATGATTTGTATTGCTTGAAAAAAACCAAACCAATTCAGATTACCTAACCTAAATTAATATAACAATCTGACTTTCCTATACCATGTTCGATTTCAAATTTTTGTTCTAGATTTGTTTTCCTATTTTTTTTTATTTTAAGAATGTGGTCGTTTGACCAAATTAACTATGCGATTAAAGTTTAGTTCCCCAAACAAATGGGTCTTTTTAAGAGGATTTTTGATGACTACATAATTAGCATTCTTGTAAAATGATTTTCCTTTCAAGATTGATGAGTAAGTGGAGTGCAACCAGCAGTGCCACCCCTCTGATCTCAGTATTATTTTTTTTTATAAATTAATTTTGGAGACCTCATCTTGTAATTATAAAATGGCTTGCACGTACGTGGGGCTTGTTGATGCTGCCATTTTTTTTTTTCTACCATGTCCCTTATCACTTTTACTTGGTGGACTATTTAAGATCGAATAACCTCATATTTAGTGTTAACATTGGGGCTGACAGCAACATTGAGAGCAACATTACATACGCGCGGTAGCTTCTGTGCCTTGTTCAAATGGACGTTATAGCTCTGTTCTGCCTGTTTGAAGCAAGCGCAAGTAGCCTGTCGGTCAGCCCTAACAGTTGAGGGCCTGAACCGCAGGGCAGCATGCAGGCGCAGGTGCAGGCGCATTCCCCACCAAGAAGGCCGCGCAAGGCATTAAAGCATTTACCACCTCCTGGCACGTCACTGCAGCATCTACTGGTTTCGATCCACGACCCCATTGCCACCATCACCATCAACGTCACTGCCACAAACGCGCCTCCGAACTTCACAGCCATTGTTTTTTCTCAAACAATCTTTTATCTCACTGCTCTCTAGCTACAACACAAAGCGATGCTTTAGAAAATATAGTGCGTAGAGAATCGAACCCCTGTTGTCATGGTAGGTGAGCTGGGCAGGTTCCTTAAAGGCTATGCGTGCTGCTTTACGACTGTGATTTAATGGCCCGAAGGAGAAAGCACCCAGTCGGTGCCCCTAGCCGAACCAAAGTAAGTGAACTTTTTATTGGACGGAGGGGCCTCATTAATTTTAGGAATTTAATTATTCAAATCGGTACTGGACGTACATGGTACAATTTTGCCATTCATTTACTTCGTTTCTGAAATTTGTCACCAGGTTAACTGGTTATGAAGGGTAAGAACTCTGGGCGATTGTCTGTATTTGTATTTGGTTCTTTCCCAAGTTTAAGTTAAAATTATAATTGGTTTGTAATTTTATGTTAATTTTTTATTTATGAATTTAATTTTCATTTCAAGGATTCAAATATTAAAACAAAAGCGAGTCTATGGTTTGAAGTCATTTGAAATAAATAGCCAACTACTCATCAAAAAATAAAAAATAGTTTCTTTAAATTTCCTTAGCCGACTACTCATAAAAAATAAAAAATAGTTTCAGTAAATTTCCTTAACCAGCTTTGTTTCATCGTTTGATTGGAGAACCGAACTTTTTACAAGGAAAATCTTTTTACATTAAATTAGGAAAAAATAATACTGAGATAGCTTTGTGACCTCAACCAACTATAACATGTAATTTCAAGCGACTTTGTTTGAGGGATGAGAGGGGTTGCACTACTTATAGTGTCTCTTTAGTTGCACTAATTTATTGAAGATTAATTTTGATACGTTATTTAAATAAAAAGGTTTATGGTTTGAATGTTATCAAATAAAATTATATATTATTTTTAAATATAGTTAAGTAATTATAATAAAAAGTTATCTTTAAATATTAAGAATTCCTATTTGTAATAATCTGAATTAGTTGATATTAGAAAGAAATTTTAGTAGAGTCAAGAAAAAAAAAACTCGGAGGAGATGGCAGAAGTTTTTGGAGGAGGTCTAAACAATTGGAGGAAAGTTGTGATGGCATCGGGCCCGTCACAGAGCGTGCATGCTAATGATGTTTTTTCATCTAAAAATGATTGGAAGGAACAAGATTTTCTATTGCATGTCGACAATCGTTTGTTAAATAACAATGGATTTTTGGAACGATGTGAAGCCAAGCCGGTTTTAGTGGTTCAACTAGACTCGGTGGCGAAAGATGTGGAGTATTTGATCAAGCATGCACTTATTGGTAAATTTAAGGGCATCCAAAATTTTCTTTCCTTTGTGGAGGCTTGGATTAGGAAGACTTGGAACCCTAAAGGTAATGTGGAGGTGATGTTGAGTGCGAATAGATATTTTATGGTGGTTTTCTCTTGTCTTGCATATCGTAAAAAAACATTTGAAGGGGGTCCTTATTTCTGTAATCAAGCGGGACTCTTTCTTAAACCCTAGCATGTGGGTTTCAACCCGTTAGAGGAGCGGTCATCGTGGGTTCCAGTGTGGGTTTGGCTCGCATGGCTCCTGTTGGAATTCTGAAGAAACAACATCTTACATATGATTGCCTTTGTTCTTGGGAAGTCGGTTGGACCATCACAATAGACGATGGATAAAAAGGTAGTATTTATTTCCCGTATCTTATGTCAAATTTGATTTAAACAATCCTATTACATATTTTGATGAAATACAGTTTGTATCAACTACATAGTTTCAACAACTCGACTATGAAGCTCTTTTATTTTATTGCAATATCTGTTACAGTCACCTACAAAGAAAATACCCTATGTTTGTCTCGCCCGTGGCTTCAAATCCTAGGCCCTCTCGATCTGCACAAAATATAGACAAAAGAAAAGTCCCAATAAAGTAAGGGGATTAGGATAAGGAAGGTTTTATTCCTGTAAGATCCTGAAACAAAGGAAGAAGAGCAAAAAGAGACCTTAAGGATAGCCAACCAGATGCTCTACTCAACCATTTTGAGATACTAGATGATATTTATCAGTGTATGGAGATACATAAAATGTTGCTACCTAATGCAAATATAATAGGGCCAAATCAGATGTCTCTTCTTGAGGTATAACATAAGGAATCAAATATAAGGGGTTTAAATTAAGAATAGATTTCTTGGTTTCGAATACAAGTGGTATGGATGGCTCTAGCCCTGGAGGGAAAACTATTTTGGAAAGTGGCACAAATTTAGTTATACCCTCTCCTACTCATATACTGATACAGTCATCCTTGGACTGTAAAACTTCTATGATGTTGAGATTGCAGTAGAAAATAATTAAAAAAGGTGCTTTGGATAAGAAGATGAAGGTGGGTCGAAAGAAAGACCAGGAGAAAATTAAGTTAATAGGGAAGAATTTTGTGGAGTCAGGATTTCTAAGAACATTGGACTCCCATTTTTCTAACCCCTAGAAATGATTATCCTTTAATGGAATGCAAGGGGATTGAATAACATTCCTAGACAAAAAGTTGTTTGTGATTTGGTTCATGTTCATTCTCTGGATGTGGTGTTTATTCAGAGACTAAATTGGCTACTGATAGTATGTTCAGTATTTCTCCCAAGTTGTGGAGAAGGGGTCAATGCCATTGTATTGTTGCATGTGGATATGCTAGTGGCGTTGCTTGTTTATGAAATTCGGTTAAGATATCTCCTCTTACTTGGATTTCCAACAAATGGTCTATTTCGATGATCGAACATGATAATAAATCTGTTGAAACCATCCTACTTACAAATGTGTATGCTCCTATTGATTACAATGGTAAAGTGAATTTGTGGAAGCACATTGGCTTTGTGAGAAGTCTAGCTCCCATGTACCCTTGGATTTTGACTAGATATTTCAAATCTATCACTTATTTGGAGGAGAAACATGGTGGGGTTGATCATCTCGAGCTTTCTTCTTCTATGTTCAGTGCTCATATCTAGGCCTTGAACTTGATTGACATCAAGCTGGATAATGGGATATTTACCTAGCACAATAGAAGATGTGGGGAAGATTCCATCTAAAAGATACTGGATAGGTTTCTAATCTCTAGTTTTTGGATTGGTAATAACATAAACACTAGTTCTATGATTTTTAAGGGTAGGAGATATGATCATTGGCCTATTAAAATATTTGCTCTTGAGTTTGGGCTAAATAAGAATTATTCCTTTAAGTTTAAACTTAGGTGGCTTCGGGATCCTAAGATTCATGATTTCATGCAAGGCTGGTGGACCAATGACAAACCTTCCCATGGCACCACTATGTATTCCTTTATGAAGCGGTTGCAATTTGTTAAGCATAAATTGAAGAGGTGGAATAGTCTAAATTTTTGGAACCTTTCCTTGGCTAAGTTGGTGGCTCTTAGGAAGGTGGAATAATCTTGAAGGAAGACCAGAGATCATGGACTCACTGAAGATCTTCTCATTGAGGAATCTGAGGTTGCGAAAGACCTTGCTGAATGGGAGTTGAGGGAAGAATTGTTTTGAAAACAGAAAGTTCGAGTTGGTTGGATTTAGGAAGGAGATAGGAACATGACCTTATTTTTTAACTCAGTTAAGGCTCATTGTAATGGTAACCTAATTTCCTCTCTTGTGAATTATCAAGGTGTCCTTATCTCTTCTTTTAGGGATATTTCAGAAGAGACTAGGAGGTATTTTTCCTCTCTTTAAGGAGGACTCCCTCTCAGAGGAAGAGGTTGAAAAGCTTATTGTAAATTGTAATCCCTCAATTTTTTGTAGAGAAATGAATGAGCATTTTATGGGTTCAATTTACCTTAGCCAATGGGGGATTGGCTGAGGATAAATATGTGCTTGCTCGTATTCTTACAAGGAGACTCAGTTCTTCATTGAGGGGTAAAGATAGTTTGTATTGGAATCCTAATCCCAAGGGAACCTACTTCATAGCCTATGGCTACTAGGTTCTTGATATGTAGAATTTCAAGAGCCTCCTTGTCACATGGTGGAAAAAGGTGTGGAACAAATTTTCTTGGCCTAAATGTAACTTCTTTCTCTAGATAGTAGCTCAAAATAAATGACTCACTTGGGATAACTTGAGAAAGAGGGGATTTCAAGGTCCCTCTATTTGTGTCCTTTATGGTAATAATGAGGATATCTCTTCTCATTTATTTTTTCGATGCTCCCTTACCAGAGACATTTGGCATCGTTGTTGGAGTACTTAGAACCATCCTTGGTTTCATGTGCTCTCCCTTGTGGATTTTTGGAGTAGTCTGGGAAGACCTTCGACCAATACCTCCTTCCTCTAGGTCACTTGGAATTTGGGCCCTTATTGCATCATTTGGAATATTTGGCTCTAACGAAACCATTGCATATTTCAAGGTAGTAATTTGGCTATTCAAAAAATTTAGAAAAGGATCTAGAGTATTGGTTCAAAAAACTATACATAGTAAATACGATGTGAACCCTCTTTTGGACTCTAGGGAGGAGAAGGTATGATAGGGCCTTGGTCTCTTTGGAGTTGGAGTAGACTCTTATCGCCCTAGCAGGGCTTCTCAACTTAGCAAGAAAGTTAGGAGAGATGGTAGGTGGAGGTCACCCCCTGGAGGATTTTTAAAAATTAATACTAATGGGTCGTCAAGGAGCAATCTTGGACATGCTGGATTTTACGGTGTTGGCAGAGACTCTGCTGGTATGGTCATATTTTTCTATTCCATTTATAAAGGTGTTCACTCCAATAATTTTATGGAAGCTCTTGAGATTCTTTAGGCCTTGCAAAGGAGGTTTTATCTTGGTTGGTGTAGGAGAATCTGCGAGTTCGACTCTCAAATTTTGGTTAATATTTTAAACAACAAAAGGTTGGAGGGTTAATTGGTAGTTGGCCTCTGTGGCTGTTTAGATTCTCAAAATTAGTGAAGAGTGTGAATTCATCTCCTTTGTGCACATTCCACGGGAATGGAATGGGGTTGCTAATTATTTGGTAAAAATGACTTCTGAGCTTTTGGGTCCTTGGATGATGGATAACTGGGAGAGTCTGATTTCTAGGAACTTTTAGCACCTCTAGGAGTTGATCAAAAAGGATTTTCAGACTTAATGTAGTTTGTTCTTGCTATCTTCTTCATGTTTTGACCCTATTTGGTGGTTTTCACTTCTTTTGTTTCTTAATTGATCCCTAGCTGGGGGCTTTGTTGTACTTTGCAATCTTATCTTCTTATCAATAATTTTTTACCCCTTTATTTAAAAAAACATTAAGAACTCCTAGATAATTGTTTGACGCATAGATGCTTGTAAATGAATAGAACATGGGTTACCTAAAGAAATGAAATTTGAATGCAATGCAAGTAGGATACATCACATCGTCGATTGTAGCAAACCGTGGGATTAAACCTAAAAATTTTCATGGGTTAGAATAGCAGATGGCTAGAGCACATGTTGTATGTCATGGTTCTCAACATAGTAAATTGCATGGACTGGAGCAGGAAGGTAGCCCACGGGAGAAAACACGAAGAATGAACATGGGCTGGAGCAAGATGTTCTGGCCCATTATTTAAAAAGTGCATGAACACCTTTTTAGGTGCAACGAAAGTGGGTGGGAGAAAGGTATATATACCATGGAACACAACACAAAAAGTACCCTAGGATGAAGCACAACTTTATCATGGACTTAATCACAAGATAAATTTATGGGATGGAGCATATAAATTTTAAAGAGCAAAAATGATGTGGATTATAACAAGGAATAAGTCCACAGGCTAAAACTTGAAATAAAAACATGTTCTACACCACTAAGCTAATAGCCAGAACACTTTACAATGCAAACTAAAGCATGGACTAGAACATTCTTGTTCTACGTTATGAAATTTTGCAAAGATTTTCTAGTGGGATAGAGCACATTCCAAATTGGGAGTTTTAACAAAGGATGCTCATCAAGATGGAACATGAACATCAATAATGTAAAATAAAATAAACCTAACTTTGCTAAGTTAGATTAAATCATGTAGAATATTATACGAAGGGATAAATACACAAATATTATTTATATTGCTAAATATTGGAAATACATCCACATACATATCTTAAAAATATATTCATAGATAACTGCAAGTTAAAAATATGTAGTGTACATTCACATAGGATTTTTCGAAGGCTATGACTTCAAATCCTATCTTCAATCCACGCTTTTGCTATATTGCTCCGCTCTTGGCTTCTCTAATTTTTTGCTTTGCTCTTCTGCTACTATTTTAGGGATGACATCGACTTATATAGCTAGATATTGGAGGGAAAGGCTTACCAGCCTTTTGACATGCATTGAATTCAAAACTAGGGTTTCTATCCAATCATCGAACAACTGCAACTACCGGTAATAACTTTGGACACTTTAAAATACGATGATCAGATTTGGAAGATAAGATCTATCAGAGATCTATCAGGTGTGAAATCTGGTTTAATTTCTAACATCCTCCTTTAAACGAGATTTCACAAAGACTTTGACACCTAGCATTTCCCTTAACCTTTTAAAATCTTCCTCCTTCAAAGGTTTTGTGAAGATATCCGCAACCTGGTCTTTGGACCTGCAAAACAATAACACAACTTCATTAAATTTTACCAGCTCTCTGATGAAGTGGTAGCGGATATCGATGTGCTTGCTCCTGCCATGAAACACTGGATCCTTTGATAGTGCTATGGCTGAATTGTTGTCACAATATATTGTTGTTGCCCCTTCCTGGTGATGATTGAGCTCACCCAAAATTCTTCGCAGCCAAACTGCCTGGCATGCGGCTGAAGTGGCGGCAACATACTCTGCCTCAGTAGTTGATAATGCAACAATTGGTTGCTTCTTTGATGACCATGAAACTACACCCGATCCAAGATGGAATGCATAACCGAAAGTGCTCTTCCTATCATCTATACTGCCAGCCCAATCGCTATCTGTGTAGCCAACAAGTTCAAGCTGGTCTTTTCTTGCATAAAAGATTCCATGGTTCCTGGTCCCATTGACATAACACAGAATTCTCTTCCCTGCTTGCAAGTGAGTGTTCTTCGGTGCTTCCATAAATCTGCTAATCAGACTCACTACAAACATTAAATCTAGTCTAGTTGTTATCAAGTACATCAGACTTCCAACTAACCTTTTGTAGAAAGTTGGATCAATATTACTGTTGCAATCTATCTTGCTCAATTTTAGGCCTATTGCAACCGGCGTGATCGTTGGTTTGCTGTCCTCCATTCTGAACCTCTTCAAGACATCTACTGCATACTTGCCTTGAGAGATGAAGATACCATCCACAGATTGGTCAACTTCAATGCCAAGAAAATATTTCATCAGGCCTAAATCTATCATCTCGAACTCCTTCTTCATGGCATATCTAAATTGCTCAAATAACATATTGTTATTGCCAGTATAAATCAGATCATCTACATACAAGCAGACAATTATCATCTCCCCCTCTACATTTATCTTCATGTAGAGAGTGTGCTCATATGGGCATTTGATGAACCCATTCTCCTAAAAATAAGCATCAATGTGGCTATACCAAGCCCTGGGTGCTTGCTTCAACCCATACAAGGCCTTCTTCAATTTTAGGACCTTGCCTTCTTGCCCTTCCAACTCATAGCTGGGTGGTTGGTCTATGTAGACCTCTTCTTCCAACACTCCATTGAGGAAGGTAGACTTGACATCCATCTGGTAAACATTCCAACCTTTCTGGGCTGCCAATGCTAGGATCATTCTGATTGTGTCAAGTCTCGCTACAAGTGCATATACCTCATGATAGTCAATCCCTAACTTTTGCTTGTAGCCTTTTACAACCAATCTAGCCTTATGCCTATCAACTTCACCTTGGGCATTAAACTTGGTTTTATATACCCATTTTACTCCAATGGTCTTCTTGCCTGTTGGAAGATCCATTAACTACCAGGTCTGATTCTTCTCTATGGCTTCTATCTCATCATCCATAGCTTTCACCCATTTTCTATTCTTAATTGCATCTTCAAATGAAATTGGATCACACTCAAAAAATAAAGCAAAATCAGAATGTTCTACTTCGTCAATTTCATTTCTAGTTACCTCATATATATCTTGCAAGCTCCTTATCTTTGATGGTGTCTTCAAGTTGGAGATCTTGCTTGCAAGTGGAGGTGACCATGATGATGAGGTAGTGTTGCTACTAGCACCAGTATTACTACTTGAAGCTACAGGTGGATGCACTCTATTTTCTTCCAAGTCCTCAGACTCAATAATTGTTGGCTCTTGCTGACCAGTCTTGGATTTCCAGTTCCAAGCTTCATCTTCCATGAACTTCACATCTCAGCTTATAATCAACTTCTTTGTTACAGGGTTATACAACCTGTAAGCCTTTGATTCTTCACTATAACCAGTGAAGATGCATTTTTCTACCTTGTCATCCAGCTTCTTTCTCTTCTCATCTAGGATGTGTGCATATGCTATGCACCCAAAAACTCTTAAGTGAGCAACACTCGGCTTCTGGTTGCTCCATGCCTCTTGAGGAATCTTATCCTTCACACTCTTTGTGGGACACCTATTCAGTAGATAAACTGCACAAACTACAACTTCTACCCAGAACTCATGTGGCAATCCCTTTGCCTTCAGCATACTTTATGCCATCTCCATTATGGTTATGTTCTTCCTCTCTACAACACCGTTCTGTTGTGGTGTGTATCTGGTTGTGAACTACCTTCGAATTCCATTTGCTTTGTAAAAATTATGGAATTCATTGGAGATGTATTCACCTCCTCCATCTATTCTGAGAGTCTTCACATAATAGTTGCTTTATTTTTCAACCAAAGCCTTGAACTCCTTGAATTTTTCGAAAGCTTCTAACTTTTTCTTGATGGGATATACCCATGTCCTCCGACTGAAATCATCTATAAAAGTCAGGAAGTACTTGTTATCGATAAATGTGTTGGTTTGCATAGGATCACAAATATCTGAATGCACTAGCTCCAATGGTTGTGAAGCTCTCCAAGACTATCCTATAGGGAATGCATCCCTGTGTTGCTTGTCGACTAGACAACCTTCACATGCTTGATTGGGTTGCTCTATGAGGGGTAAACCCTTCACCATCTGTTTCTTGTGCAATAGGTTCAGGCCATTGAAACTCAGGTGACCGAATCTGAGATGCCACAACCATGTAGCATCATTCACAACTGCACTAAATGAAAGCAACAATTCATTTTGAATATGTAGGGGAAACATCTTGTTCTTTGTCATGGATACAGTTGCAATGAGCCCATTCTCCTTGTCCTAGATGATACAGGCTCCATTTTTAAATTGCATAGTGTGCCCCTTCTGCACAAGTTGTCCAATGCTCAGCAAGTTATGTTTCAACCCAGGCACATAATACACATCAAAGATGTGCTTCCTTTCACCTTGCCTAGTGCGAGATTATGATCTTCCCTTTACCCATGATAGGTACCTTGTTGTTGTTCCCCATATTCACCTCAGATTTGATGGTTTCATCCAACTGTGAGAACATTTCTCTATTCCCAAACATGTGGTTGTTGCACCCACTATCGAGATACCAAGTATTCCTTTGGCTCTCTTCATATGTACTACAAGTTAACAACAAATTCCCACATGCATCTCTACTTTCTATATTTTTATTTTCATTTGTATAGTGGGCTTGCTGCTTATTATCCTTGGCCAACTTCTTTCTACACTCATAGCTATAATGACCAAATTTCTTGTAGTAATAACATTGGATCTTTGATTTATCATACCTCTGATTTGATCCTCCTTGCTGATTTCTACCATTGCCTCTTCCTCCTACTTGATGGAAGTTGTAGTTGTTCTCTCCTTCACTGGAGTTTGACCTTCCTCCTCGCTTATGGCCTCTTCCATGCTTGCCTCTATTACTCTGTCCTCTTCCTCCTTGAGAACTGGAGGCACCTTGGTGGGATTCTTCTCTTCTACTATTGTCTCGAAATGAGACCTGCATCTTAAATGCTTGCTCTAATGAGGACTGAGATGATCGGCTCAGCCTCTGCTCATGTGTTTGTAGAGAACCCATGAGCTCATCTACTGAGAGGGTTGTTAAATCCCTCGATTCTTCAATTGCTATCACCACTGAGTCGAACCTTGCTGGTAGGCTCCTCAGTATCTTCTCCACAATTCTTTGGTTCTCCACATTCTCGCCATTCAACCTCATCTGGTTGATGATACCCATTGTTCGGGTAAAGAAGTCGCTCATGGACTCTGACTCACTCATCTGCAAATTCTCAAACTCCCTTCTCAACATCTGCAACCTCACCAACTTCACTTTATTGGTGCCTTGGAAGGAGCTGGATAGAATTTCCCATGCCTCCTTTGATTTGGTTGTTGCTGCAATTCTCGAGAAAATTGTTTCCTCGACTGCCTGCATTATGTAGAATAATACCTTCTGATCCTTCTTTCGATTCTCCTTCAACAGATCTAACTCCGCTTGGGAGAGAGCGCTCAATGTTGCTGCATCTGCTGGTTCTGGATAACCATTCTCCACCAGGTCCCATAGCTCCTGAGACCCAAATAGGATCTTCATCTGGATGCTCCAGTAATCATAGTTCTTGCCATTGAAATATGGGATCTGCAACTGCAATGAGTTACCACTAGAAGCCATTGCTTCTTATCTTCCACAAATGATGGTGCTAGCTCTGATACCAATTTGAAAGTTGAGTGCAATGCGAGCGAGATATAGCACACTACGGGTTGCAACAAGCCATGGGCTAGAACAACAGTGAGCTAGAGCACGTGTTGTATGCCACGGTTCTCAACACAGGAAATCATGCGGACTTGAGCAGGAAGGTAGCCTGCGAGAGGAAACATGAAGAACATCATGGGTTGGAGCAAAATGTTATGACCCATGATTTAGAAAGTGCATGTGTGCCTTTCTAGGTCTAGTGGGAGCGGGCGGAAGCAAGGTAGATATCCCGCAAGACACAACACGAAAAGTGTCCCGGGATGGAGCACAACTTTATCACAGACTTAATCATAAGATAAATCCATGGGATGGAGCATATAAATTTTAAAGAGCAAAAATGATGTCGATTCCAACAAAGAATAAATCCACGGGCTACAACATGAAATAAAAAGATATTCTACGCTGCTAAGCTAAATCGTCGGCACACTTTACAATGCAAACTAATGCGCAGACTAGAACATGCTTGTTCTACGCCGCGAAGCATTGCAAAGATTTTCTAGCGGGATAGAGCACGTTCCAAACTGCATGTTTTAACAAAGGATGCTCACAAGGATGGAACACGAACAACAATAAAGTAAAACGAAATAAAGCTAACTTTGCTAAGTTAGATTAAAACATGTAGAATATTATACGGAGGGAGAAATACACAAATGCTATTTATATTTCTAAATATTAGAAATACATCCACATATAACTGCAAGTTAGAAATATGCAGTGTACATTCATTGAAGAGTTTTTGAAGGCTACGGCTTCAACTCCTTGCTTCGATCTACGTTTTCGCTACACTGCTCTGCTCTTGGCTTCTCTACTTTTCTGTTTCACCCTTTTGCTACTGTTTTAAATATGACATCCATTTATATAGCGGAACATTGGAGGGAAAGGCTTACCACCCTTCTTACACGCATTGAATTCAAAAATAAGATTTCCATTTAATCGTCAAATAACTGCATCTACCGATAATAAATTTAGATACGAAGATCAGATTTAGAAGATACGATCTGTTAAAGTTCTATCATGTGTGAAATCTGGTTTACTTTCTAACAAAAATTTGGATTAGTCTTTAAAGATTGGACTGTTTTCTGGGCTGTATGGAAAACGTGGGTGCTGATTATTGGCAAAGTGTCCACTGTCTACGAAGTTTCAGAGCTTCAGATGTGATGTCCAGAAAAAATTATGGTGACTGACCTGGTTATCTTATTCATCAATCTTTATGTGCGTTCATTGTTCCCTGCACCATTATTTAAACTTTTTGTTAATACCATGTTTATCCTTTTATCCACCGTAATTTAAACTGTTTCTAATTACTATGACGTTGCCTTCACATAGTGAGCATTAGTGGGCACATGGCTGAGGATAATTTGTAATCTTGTAGACATGATAGGCGTCTTCATTGCTTTCATGACAATTTACTTATTTACTATTGAATTTTATATACGATCGTTCAATATAACTTACAATCTAATCTATTTTATTTAAAGAAAATAACACATGATAGGCTTGTTAATATTTGCACATGATAGCGTCTCAATTGGTGTCATCTCGACAATTTACTTATTTAGTAATGAATAAATTATATACGATCGCTCAATATAACTTACAATCTAATTTATTTTATTGAAAGAAAATAACAGACAATTTAATATATTTGGAATAGTTTAATGATTAAGATATATGAATAATATTATTTATATTAAGGTTTACAAAATAGATTATATAATTTCATGTAATTAAATTCATTTGGGGGAGGTCTACGACTAGAACTGTGGCCTGAGTGAGTGTGTGATGGGTGTGCTTGTGTATGGTTGTGTGTTTGGTTCCAATTGATAAGCTCAGTTATCACCCTTATAAGAGGTCATGGTTGGGATGGGGATGTCAACTATGAAATTTGGTAGGTTTCTCACACTAACCAAATAAAAAATATATACATGAATATGTATTTATAATAAAATTAGTTAAAATTAATTTTTTATTATTTATTTTTTTATATAGAAGACACAATCTTTTTAGAATTTTAGAAAGATGCATAATTTTTTTCATTGAAGTTTATATTTTAAAAAGATACATAATTTTTTTCAATGGAGTTTAGTTTATACAAGTTTTTATGAGGGGTTGTGGTCCCCTTATACTAAGTGGTGTTTGAACCTTAACCTCTCAAAGATAGGTCAAAGCCCTTACTACAATAAGTTTACAACTAAAAAGATGTATAATTTTAATAAATATTTATTTGCTTTTAACTCTGAATGATTGTTTTATATATTTATTTTTAAATGGTTAAATTTCTTTGGGAAACCTTGAAAGGTGTAAGAATGTGAACCACATGGATTCTTTGTATTTTTATTTTTTTATATTATGACATTTCAAAATCATCTAAAGTAGTGATAAAAATGAGACATGAATTATGAAAAATGTGCATACATTTTAGAGATGTGAGATTTTAGTACAAGAAATAATGAAAATGTGCACAAGTCCAACCAAGATTTATATGGGATTTTCATATTGATTATTCGAAAAGGGCATATAATTAAATAGTTTATTGAATAGTGGTATATATTTTAAATAAAGTGTTTAAGCATAAAAAAATATCATATTCTAAGGATTATATTGAGGCAATATTTTCTTTTATATATGGAAGGAAAAATTATTTTAGAATTTAAAAAATGTAGCATAATTTCATGAAATATTTGTTTACTTGTAATTCAAAGTGATTTTTTATACATTTATTTGTAAATTATCACATTTCTTCTAGAAACCTTAAAAGGTGCAAGAATGTAGCCATATAGATCCTTTGCATTGTTATGTTTTAATGAGTAGGTCAAAATCATCTAGAATAGTGATAAAAATAAAACAGAAATTCTAAAGAATGTGCATACATTTTAGATATGTGTTAGTCCAATACAACAAAGAATGGAAATATCCACAGGTTCAATAATTTTTAATTTTTATATTGATTATTGGCAAAGGACATATAATTAAATAGTTTTTTGAATAGTGGTATATATACTACATGAAGTGTTTAAGCATAGAAAAATTTCATATTCAAAGGATGGTAGTAGGAAATTAAGTCATTTTTCTATTTAAATATTAGTTTATGAGTATTCTTTACATTGTGTCCTTGTAACATGTTACATGTAGTTGTGTGAAGGGAGATATAAATGAGAAGATAGGATACCATAATGGGAAATGCAATTATGGTGAGACTATTATGCATAGTGATATGATACCAACTAGTATGAATATCTTATGAAATGTCATTGTGATTCTTAGCTATAATCCAAAAGAGGTGGAATTTTCCAAGCCACAAACAATCATATTCAATCATAGAATAGATCTATCGTAGGTGCATATATTGACCAAAGTACTTTACTATATTTGTGACTCATACCCCATATAATCAATATTGTCAAATATGAAACCTAAGGATTAACAAGAACTCAAAGTATAATCTTATTTTCCACTCTAAAATCTAGATAGAGTAGTGGATCTTAAAGTACCATGAGAGAGACTTCACAACAAAGGGAAAAATAAGATAGAATTAGAAGTAGGATAGCCACCATGGCTACCACTTGCATAAGAGGGTTTATCTTTATAATCCATCATGAACCATACCATGATCAATGAAACCCTACAAAGAAAATAAGAATACTAAATGTACTAATAAGTAATTATAATAAATAGGTAAAACTTAACTCAATACTTGTAAGAACATCAAAAAGGAAGACAATAGCTATGAGGGAAATTATGATTTAATAGTTTATATGGATATAGTATGATAGTGATTATAGATTTAATTCTCCTTTTACTATGATCATATGACCATTTGCTAAACAACACTAAGAGAGCACATTTATTGAGATGCTTTGTAATTGGTTTTGAAATTGTATTAATCAATAGGATCCTTATTAGGTACCTCCTTTCATGGTAAAAATATTGAACTTTTTTTTATCCTTGTTTTTAGGGGCTAGGAATAATCCCTACACCTTGAGAACCTGTGACACTCCATATAGTGTGAATTTTTTCTTGATTGTGGCCACGTATCATACCCTATATCTTTCTTGGAGTGTCAATATTGAGAAGTCTATGGAGCATGGCATGTATCTCCTTCAAAAAAATCCAAGAGTGTTACCAAGGATAGCTCCTTGTCTTGGCGTAATCTTTGATGTGCTTCCTCCAATGCTAGCCTAATATACAATGTGCCTTACTAGAAAAAAGGAAAAGAGATAAAGTAGTAATTAAAATGAGAAAAAAATAAACTTAGCTAACCTAACTAGTGTAAGCTATGGGTGGTGATGCATCAAATATTGTGGTTGTCATTCTACATCTTAGTGGTATGAGTGAACATGTGAAAAAAGCATGATAGCATAAAGTGAATACAGTTCCAATTACATAGGATTGAAAATCAAACAATCCCCTATGGAATACAAGATAAAAATGTTGGAGTAGTTATAGCCCCTACAAAAAGATACACAAACACTAAGACTAGGAAAAAAATGCTAAAGTAGTCACAACTCCTTGTATTCATGTTTAATATCACTATGTACATATAAAAATAGGAGAGGCTCAATCACCTATACATATAATAGCCCAAGGCTCGAGTCTAGACTAAAAACAAAATAGGAAGAGGAGAAAAAATTGCTCAAGGTCAAATACTAGACATGATAACAATTCATCCTCCATATCCTAGGCCTTAAAATGACTATTTATAATATTTATATCAAAGTTTGAAATTCACAATTCCCTCCATTGGATATATTAAGAGGAAAAGCTAATATCTTTGATTTATCACATCTAAGGCATTGCACTGCAATTACTTTAGGTAGGTCTAAAGTTGCCTCAAAGTCCAATTACCATAAGTGTTGCTTTGGAAGGAGAGCCTCCTTTGTAGTGTCATAAATTGGTATCCTCTTTATCCTCATGGGAGAATATATGTTTGAACAATATTATTAATGGACTATTTACTTTGCTTATGCTACTTCCATCAACTACTCTTGGCTACTTGATGCGGGACAAAAAATTGCGACCCAAAAATTCTAGTTATCTCATTCATTAAACTTGGAAAATCTATACACATAATAGCCCACAGGCTTTACACAACCAGCACACGACTTGGTTAACTGAAACTGGCGCATGGCTTAGATTTCTAAACTCACTCTACGCAATTTCTATCCTTCCTACCCTGGAAGGAAAATCCATTCACGAGCCGGTAATCTGCCCTCGGCTTCCTCAACTCGACTTCGTGAGTTTCGTCTACAGTTCTCTAATACTGCAATCTGCTATTTTCCAACCTCCCTAACCTATTACATTACTAGGTTTTTATAGAGGTCCCGTCCCTCTCAGTTATCATTACAAAAAATGCGGATCTCATAACCGCTGCATGCTTCCACTCTGCACGGCCTCTGTTACTGTCGGCTAACTCCTGTTCACTGTCAGGTTACCGGGCATGACTCTTCGTTTTCATTCCTCCACTGGTCATTGTCGTCTTCCCCCACTGCTTCGCTTGCTTCCTCTGCATTTCATGCTGCCACGTGTCCCTGTAACGGCCTCTGCATCCGCTTGCTCTTCTCACGTCGTGGGCCACGTGTCATTCTGTAGTAGTCCCTAAAAATTTTGCCGCCTGACCTCTGTTGCCTTCTTCCTCCAGCTGCACTGTGACAGGTGTCGCGATATCGTGACATGTCGCGATATCACGACATCTTTCTCTTCCTGCCCCTTCTCTTCTTTTTTGGTCGTGATATCGTGACATGTCACGATATCGTGACATTTCTCTCCTTCTTCCCTCTCTTCCACTTTAGGTCATGAAATCACGACATGTCGCGATTTTGTGACATCTTCCCTTCCAGCTTCCTTTCGCTCCTGCGGGTCACGATTTCGTGACATGTCACGAAATCGTGACATCCTCTCATTTTGCCTTCTCCTTCCTCTTTGTGTCGTGAAATCATGACATGTCATGATTTCGCTACATCTTCTTCCCTCTGTGCCTTCTCGCTCTTTCGGGTCACGATTTCGTGACATGTCATGAAATCGTGACGTCTTTGCCTTCCGCACTTGGCTTCTGCCTTCGGGTCACGATTTCGTGACACGTCATGAAATCGTGACGTCTTTGCCTTTCGTACTTGTCTTCTGCCTTTGGGTCATGAAATCATGACATGTCGCAATTTCGTGACAGCTTTTCCCCTTGGCACCGATTCTCCAAAAGTGTCGCGATATCGCGACGACTTTGCCCCTTGGTGCCTTTTCTCCAAAAGTGTCATGATATCGCGATAACTTTGCCCCTTAGTGCCTTTTCTCCAAAAGTGTCACGATTTCGTGACAGCTTTGCCCCTTGGCTTCTTCGCTTGCCCGTTGGTCGCAAAAATGCGACACGTCACGATTTCACGACATCTTTGCCTGCAGCCTCCTTCTTCTTGTTTGGGTCATGATTTCGTGACATGTCACGAAATCGTGACATTTTCTACCTGTTGCCTCCATTCTCTGCTTCTGGTCACGATTTTGTGACATGTCACAAAATCATGACATTTTTGGCCTACGCCTTCTCTCCTCATCGTGTCGCGATATCGTGACACTTTTTCTGTCATGATATCACGATAGAATTTCCTCCTCACCCTCTTGGCCTTTTTTTGTCGTGATTTCATGACATGTCACAAAATCACGATGTTTTTCTTCCTTAGCCATTTTTACCGAAGTGGCCCTCCTGCCTTCTGATGCCTCTACTGTAGGTGCTACTGGATTCTCCTGCATTAGGCACTCGGGGTTGGTGGAGAAGTGATCCTCACTTTTGCACTATTTGGCTACTGACTCCTGCAGCCTCAGCAGACTACTCCAACCCCTTCTCCTGGTTCACATTACTTCTGTCTTCTTCCAGACAGATTTTCCCACTACTGCATACTTCTTCTGTAGCCTACTTGCACTCCTCTTTTTCTACAGACTTTAATGGCTTCAACTTCCGAAGCACTCCATATTTTCTCTTTCTCTGTTTTTCCTCACACTGTCTGCGTAGCTCCCTTTGCAGGGCTTTCACTTGCCTCTGCAAATCTCTCTTGAGCAGCTCCTCTTGCATGGCTTGCACTTGCTTCTGCAGCGCCTTGAACTCTTTCATTGTCATCATTTTTCACTTACGCAGAACAAAAAAATCATGCGGTCACACTCCACGGATTCCAAACTTTCCTCTCAGCACCCTCCCACAGATCCTGGTGCAACTGCCTCACGTTCGATGAATCTGCTGTGCACTCAGAATCACTGGCTCTGATACCACTGATGCGGGATAGAAAATTGTGACCCATAAATTCCAGTTATCTCATTCATTAAACTTGGAAAATCTATACACGTAACAGCCCACAGGCTTTACACAACCAGCGCACGGCTTGGTTAACTAAAACTGGTGCATGACTCAGAATTCTAAACTCACTCTACGCAATTTCTATCCTGCCTACCCTGGAAGGAAAATGCATTCATGAGCCGGCAATCTGCCCTTGGCTTCCTCAACTCGACTTTGCGAGTTTCGTCTGCAGTTCTCTAATATTGCAATCTACTATTTTTCCCCTCCCTAACCTATTACATTACTGGGTTTTTATAGAGGTCCCGTCCCTATCAGTTATCATTACATAAAATGCGGATCTCTTAACCGCTACATGCTTCCACTCTGCACGGCCTATGTCACTGCCAGCTAACTCTTGTTCACTATCAGGTTACTGGGCACGACCCTTCGTTTCATTCCTCCACTGGTCGTTGTATTCCCTTGTCGCTTCGATTGCTTCCTTTGCATTTCGTGCTGCCACGTGTCCCTATAACAGCCTCTGAATCTGCCTGCTCTTCTTGCATCGTGGGCCACATGTCATTCTATAGTAGTCCCTAAAAATTTTGCCGCATGACCTCTATCACCTTCTTCCTCTAGTTGCACTGTGACAGGTGTCGCAATATCATGACGTGTTGTGATATCGCGACGTCTTTCTCTTCCTGCCCCTTCTCTTCTTTTTTGGTCATGATATCGTGACATGTCACGATATCATGAAATTTATCTCCTTACTTCTCTTCCACTTTAGGTCATGAAATCATGACATATCATGATTTTGCGACATCTTCCCTTCCAACTTCCTTTTGCTCCTGCGGGTCGCGATTTCATGACATGTCACGAAATCGCGACATCCTCTCGTTTTGCCTTCTCCTTCCTCTTCGCATCACAAAATTGTGACATGTCATGATTTCGCTACATCTTCTTCCCTTTGTGCCTTCTCGCTCTTTCGGGTCGCAATTTCATGACATGTCGCGAAATCGCGATGTCTTTGCCTTTCGCACTTGGCTTCTGCCTTCGAGTCGCGATTTCGCAACACATCGTGAAATCGTGACGTCTTTGCCTTCCATACTTGTCTTCTGCCTTTGGGTCACGAAATCGTGACAGCTTTTCCCCTTGGCACCGATTCTCCAAAAGTGTTGCGATATCGCGACGACTTTGCCCCTTGGTGCCTTTTCTCCAAAAGTGTCGCAATATCACAACAGCTTTGCCCCTTAGCACCTTTTCTCCAAAAGTGTCATGATTTTGCGACAGCTTTGCCCCTTGGCTTCTTCGCTTGCCCGTTGGTCACGAAAATGCAACACGTCACGATTTCACGACATCTTTTCCTGCAACCTCCTTCTTCCTGTTTGGGTCGCGATTTTGCGACATGTCACAAAATCGTGACATTTTCTGCCTGCTGCCTCCATTCTCCGCTTTTGGTCACGATTTCACGACATGTCATGAAATCGTGACATTTTTGGCCCATGCCTTCTCTCTCCTCGTCGTGTCACGATATCGTGACACTTTTTTTGTCATGATATCGCTACAGAATTTCCTCCTTGCCCTCTTGGCCTTTTTCTGTCGTGATTTCGTGACATGTCGTAAAATCATGACGTTTTTCTTCCTTAGCCATTTCTACCGAAGTGGCCCTCCTGCCTTCTGATGCCTCTGCTGCAGGTGCTGCTAGATGCTCCTGCATCACTACTTCCATCAACTACTCTTATCTTCAACCTTCAATGATCAAGGTTTCCCATATAGTGTGGCATCTAGTTTTTTGTCTTTTGCTTTGATCACACGATATTTTATCACCTCTTTTTTTGTCCACCAAACTCTAGAGGTGTTTTTCACCTTAAATTTGACTTTGGAAGACCAATTGTTGCTTGTGAATAATTATTTTATCTAATCAATATTGATTTTACCATATTTTGATCTATTACTTGATTATTGATGCTTTGGTGTTATTTTTTATAGGAGCTAAAATATTTTTGACGTACTTGAAGTCCATATTGTCATCTGGTTTTATCTCTTATATCTTTCTTTTGCATTTTACCATGATTTTTAGGGAGAACTGTTTATGTAGCTAGGCAATCCTTGACAAGCTTGTCATAACTAATCCTATTGGAATTGTCCCTCTTATTTCCTTCCTCTTTGGTTCTTGGGTTGTAATATCTAGCTCTACTATTGGTGTCATTTTGTAGTAAACATAAGACTTTAGCTTATTTGGATCCCAATTTTCAAGAGAGGTTGATTTTATTTTAAGGCTCCATATTTAGTTTGAGGGATGGGCTTGGTGCCATAGAGAAGGTAGAACCTTTGCCCACAACTAAGCCTTATTAGTTATCACCATAAAGACTCTAATTTTTTTTTTTGTGTTAGGAATTAGCTTAATTATCACTAAAAAAACTAAGATTCTTTGTTTGAATGATTTGGGTGACTAACCTTACCTCATGGCACAAGGAGCTTTAAAATAGTTAACATGTTTCAACATGGGCTATTTATTGCTGGTAATTTTATTTTCATCTTGGAACTAGCTTGGCAATACATAAACAAAATCTTTAGTCCTCTTCTTTTACTTGGCATTGGAGAAAGACCTTAGGCCAAGTACTATTTCTTGTTAATTTTTGCTTGATGTAATGAGGATTCACAATAGTTTTGTAGCTTACATGGGGATCATTCTTGCAAGAGTTAACGAACCCAAAATCTAAAGTCTTATCTATTGGGTGTGGAGTCTATGGGTGACCCTAAGAAACTTTTGAATTCAAAGGGAGATATCTTGAAGGGTGAAAAATAATTAAGGATTTATGAAGTGAATTAAGGGAGACTCTACCCTTATGTTGTCTTCTCTTGCATGAAGTACTCTACTTTGTTGTGTCTACATCATATTGGTGATATTTGCTTCCCTTGTTCTTGTTATACTAATAGAGGATAATTGTGTGACTTTTTGTTGTTTTTTCTTTAGTTCACTAGTGATAACTCTTTTTGTTAGGTCATTCTGCTACATCTAGTTCTTTTAAACTATGACACTTTCCTTGGATGTACATATGATGGTACATTTTTAAAAATTAGCTTCTTATGAGCACTTGTCCAACTTTTCCTTCCATATGTGCTACTTGCTCAAAATGCAAGTTTTACAAAACTTGGTTACCACCTCTCATATTATAAATACCATGTATTTACACTATCATACATTATGTTGGCATGTTATATATGATAAGTTTTTAATATTATGTAATTTCATTAGGATCTACAATACCTAGACCATATTGCCCGAAATTTTAATTGCTCGAACATGTAAGTCATTTTGAACATGTGACTTGTATTTTGCAGTTGGCAAGAATCTATCTTTGGGAAGTGGAAATTTCTCATGCATATGAGATATTTTAGACCATAGATAAGTGTAGGGAATCCAACAGTTAGTTAGGGCTTACTCACCATATCATCCCAATGTCTTGACTTGTGTTGGGTTACCATATGGGAAAACTCATGAGGACTATTTGTCAAGTTGGCACCAAGCCCAATCACTCCCAACTTATGAATTTATCGGGCCCTTTATTTTTCTTATTGATAATAACCTTCTTTACAAGTTGGACTAGGGAGAATTTGTTTGAGTGGTTTGGGTGTTTCTATGACCACATTTTGAATTACCTCTAAAGGTTAAAGAAATCCATGTGGTGCCACCTAGAAGTATTCGTTCTTTCTTGCATCATAAAAAAACATATTTTTTCTATGGGTTTTTCTTAAATCCATAATAGACTACAAATAGGACACTCAAGCTTACCCAAAAGCTCTTCTACAAAAATATTGGATGTTTTTGTTGATCTTTTATATTTTTGAGCCAGTTCCTTGGTGATTTATTTGTGCTTCCCATATTCTCTTATTGGTATTATAGTGGGGATACCAAGTCAATATTACATTTTATTATCATTTTTAATTCTTCCTCCACTAGGCCCAACATAGAATCTAGTTCTTAGTGTTTTTTCTAGTAGCTTGGATTTAGAATTTGAGATAGTATTTAAAGCATGACTTGAAGTAGTTAATTATGGGGTAATGGGATTAGGTCATTGATAAGGTATTTGGGGAATTTTGTAAGGGGACAATTGTTCCATGGAGGAATAATGTTGTGGGATGATATTTTTGGGAAGAGGTGAGTTGGGGAAAATATTCCAATTTGGATCAAATACTTTTTGGATTGGGAGGCTATTTGATAGGCTTTTAGAAGGGTGTCTCCTCCCTTAGATTCTATTACCATAGAAATATCTATAGGATATTATTTTATATAATGAAAAAAATCCATACCATGGAGGGGCTTGACCTAATTATAGATGTTGCACTAGGATTCATGGAATATGGTATTGAATTTATCCATAACTTCTATGGGATGCCTTCTATAGTAGCTAGTTTCTCCAATGTTTACATCCCTTATATTACTTTTCCAAATTGGTCTATAAAAATATTAATGAACTAATACCAATTATTTATGGAGTAGGGGGGAAGGGTTATACACTAGTCTTTTACCTTTCATGCGAAATAGTATATGCGAAGCCTAAATGCTATATCTAGTTGATCAATATTATGTAGAGCACATAGGTTGCCAAGGTGCTTCAGGTGTTCTATAGGGATTGGAAAGAATACATATATATGCAGATGATGACGAATATCCTAAAGGTGAGTTGGTTAATAGTGCTTTGATGTCTCAATTTGATCTTGAACCTTCTTATTTTGAAGATGCACCTACTAGTGATGTGTGGGTGTAAGAAATATAAGAAGGAATAAATTACATCCAAAAGAATGATAATTGAGAGCTTGAGAAACTCCCTAAAGGTAATAATTACATGGGTTCTATCTAGGTGTACAATACCCAACATAATAATTATGATAGTATTAAAAGACATAAGGATAGACTTGTTGCTTAAGGATACATACAAAGATATGGAATTTATTATCAAGAAATGATTGCACCAATATCAAAGCAATAAATAATTAGAATGGTCATTGCTATGCAATCTCAAATAGTATGGAGTGTATATCACTTGGATGTAAAAAGTGTGTTCTTGAATGAGTATTAATAAGAAGTGTATGTACAACAACCATAATATTTTTAGATTAAAGGTAAATAAGAATATCCAGACAAGTTTAATAAGGTCTTGTATAGCCTCAAACAAGTACCAAGGGCTTAGTACACCTAGATAGATGGATATCTTCAATAATCGCTTCAAAAGAAGCAAGAGTGAGCCTACCCTCTACTCCAAGAGTGAAGGTAATGCTATTATTCTTGTATGTTTGTATGTATATGACTTGATCTGGATGGGAAATAGCTCTGTATCGCTCCAAATTTTTTGCACCCTTACCTTCAGGCTATAGGATCCATGCCCGAAAGGGGGATGTGAAAAGGATGGGACAATACCTCGGACTGAGAGGCCTTTGGAAGGTCCCGCCTCTCAGGGGAGGTGTATTAAGGTGATTTTTTGACGGATGGTGGGGTTCACCAGGAAACGTTTAGTGGCAGTTTCCACGCCTAGGTTGGGAATGTGTTTTATGTGTTCAATTTTATCTTTAAACATTCAAATCCTAGGTTTGGCCAAATGAATCTAAGTTGTTCTATATGGAATGCAGATTTAAATGAATACAGAAAATAGAATTAACAGAAAACACGAGAGAATAAATTAAGTGAAGAAATCCATACCCGATTCCAGATGTTTGATGGGGGTTCTAATTTTTGAAGCGGTTAAGATCGTCTGGAATTTTACAGGATCGTCTCCTATCTGACAGGATCGTCTGAGATCTGACGAATTCATCAGAGACCTACAAACGAGAGAAATAGATACAAAATACCAAAATTGCAACTATTATGATAAAGGAAAATGATATGAAATAATAATAAGGATGTTAATAAGATAGTCCCGAATGGAAATGCAAGTAAATTATGATTCTTTAATAGCTAATCATGATCTTATTATGCAATTAAATTACATGGGTGAACTCCAAGATGCAGGATAACAGGAAATAAGAATAAAACTGACTAAATGTAGAATAAAATAGCAGCAAAGTATAGGAAAAGTGCAAACTCTGGGCACTGATTGCCCCCAATGTTGACTACAGTCGAAATCGTCTCGGCTTGGTACGAAATCGTCTCGAATTGGACAGGATCGTCTGCGACGATCTGAGCTTGCTCCAGCTGAAGAATGATAAGGTTCCTGCAACAAAACTTGGAAAGCACAAATGCAGATGGTAATCCAGGGTATTCTAATGCGTGTAAAGGTCAAGTTACAGGAAAATTCAGCCAGGGGAAAGTCAAGGGGGGTCCTAAGGTTTAAATAGGCTTAGGAGGGAAGTTGGGAGGTTGGAGATCATCCTAATTTGGAAGATCTCCAACGGGGGAGGTCTCTAACCATGCAGACACGCTTACGCCCAACTTAGAGACGTCGTTGAAACAGAAGCTAACTATGAAAAATCGGTTTTGGGACAAGATCGTCTGGACGTCCTAGTCCAGACGAAATCGTCCGATATGAGGCGATATCGTCTGATCGGCGACGATATCGTCAAACGGACAAAACAAACTCTAAAAATGGCACGGGAAATGAGGAAACGGGTTAAAAGGCGGTTTTGGAGCGGTTTTGGGGTTGAAATTGAATTTGAATTATTACTAAGGTAATTTTAATTATTGCTAAGTTTTACTGTGCCAATTTTAGGGTGCTACATTTTGCCCCCTCTTTAGCGAATTTTTCGAAGAAAATGCGTTAAAGATGAGTTCTTCTCGATCTATGAGAAAGCAAAAATTATTCCCATTTTTAGGCGACGATTCTAGGTCGAATCGTACGACAGCTTACTATGGTGCCCCCTCCGTGTTTTTACCCAAATCGAATGTTTGAGGTAAAAACGCGAAAAAGCAAAATTTTAAAAATGTTATTAATTCATTTTTGAATAAAATTAAGAAAAATAGGGTAAAACCCTAATTCATTTATACTATTCATTTTTTTGATTTTTAGAGCTCTACAGACAAGATGGTCGAAACAGCGCACAGATCGACAGAGGTCCGGCGCGGGCTACGGGTAAGGGTCTAAACTTAGTTTAGAATGTTTTAATTTAGAATTTCATGCTTTTTAGATTAATTTTGAATGATTGTTGAGCATCGCGGCCATTTTTGGGCCGTCGACGTCGTCGGGACGAAATCGTCTCGATTTCGTCGAAATCGTCTCGATATCGCCGATTTCGTCCAAGGGCGAAATCGACGATATGGGGACGATTTCGTCCAATAAGGGACGATTCCCTCATGCGAAATCGGAGACGAAATTGCTCAAATTTGGGACGATATCGTCCAATAGTGGACGATATCATCATTTGTATGAAAGTGAACTTATTTTACTTGCATTTTGATTAATGATTTTTATTGTTTTGTTGTTTATGTTGCAGAGAGGATTACTAAAGAGCCGAGAATGGAAATACGATGGACTAAGGGATGACTTGGCCGCTCTATCTCGGGCAGAGCGATATCAGTTGGCGCAGGTCGACTTGCGGCACATGGCAGATATGCCACAAGTGTCTACTGAGACATGGGGCTATTGACAGCCCTAGCAGAGAGGTGGTATCCGGGTTCTTCATGTTTTTGGTTATCGACAAGGGAGATGACTCCCACACTGGAGGATGTATGGAGGATTTTGAGGATCCCCATACAAGGATGGCTAATCACTCCCATGGCCAATCAAGGCCACGTGATGATGTGACTATGCGGAGATCCGAGCTTCACCCTGGAGAAGGGCGGAGTGAACATCGAGTCTCTACGCCAGATGCCAGGGCATCTAGGCTAACACAGGTTTTGGTTGGGGTGGTAGGTGGTCTGCTACTATGCCATCAGAGTGGATGCAGGCTACCATGGCTACTGACAGATGTGGTCTACGACATGAGAGACCACGGATACAGGTTTGCTTGGGGGAGCTTTGTACTATGTCGATTGTATAGGATCCTGCATGGGGTCGTATACAAGGGCGGTCGATGTCTAGTTATGACATCACTACTACAGGTTTGGTGTTGGGAGCACATTATGGTGTGAAGACCGGTAGGGCTCCCACTGATAGGGATTGACGGGGAGAGGCCCCGAGTTTTCTACTAGTGGCTCCGAAGAGGGTCACAGTGGCGGGTAGATCTGCCAGTGTCCCGGAGACTACTTGATGACCTTGTCTCCGACCAGATCACCTGGAGGCCTTGGAGAGATCATCCAGGGTGGGCCGAGGATGGACAGGAGCTGGCTCATGTCAGGCGAGTCTATTGGCTGAGGATGGAGAGGGGAGAGGTGGAGCTCCATCGGTACGACCGAGTTTTGAGGTAGTTCGGTCTACAACAGGGGATCCCATCTCTCAGAGACTACGAGTTTTCCTGGACCGTTCGGGATAACACTATAGTTAGCGGGGCTCCAGATATGCAGCGCTTCTGGAGTCAGGATGCAGATGATGCCCCCATCCAGCTAGTGGATGGTGATGACGTTGGGGTTGTCGATGGCTATGATGCCTGGTACATAGGCATCCGCCCTCCTCGGATGATGAGGGCTCAGGGTCTGATTCATGTAGTTGTGCATCGGATGGGGAGGCGATGCCATGCGGCAATTGAGGCGGCACGGGGTCATGACAGGAGAGAGCAGAGGAGGCCACAGGCTCAATGGAGGCCATGGTAGCGGGAGAGGAGGGAGGAGAGACCCCCTTCTCCATAGAGAGAGAGGCCACCATCGCTCGACAAGGGCAAGGGTGTCGAGGCAGGAGAGAGTAGCGAGATGGCTACTCTTCGGGCGGAGACTATTCATCTTCGAGCTCAGGTGCAGTCCTTGCAGGATGAGGTTGCATGACTCAGGGCTCGAGGCAGAGGGGTGAGCACTCAAGATTTAGCATGAGCTATTGCCCAGGTTACATTCTATCAGGCTCTATATTACCAGGCGGTGCCAGCAGAGCAGAGGGTGCCATTACCAGCTCATATTGTAGAGCCTATCATGATGGGGTCATCTAGGACATCATCACGATCGACGTCCAGGACTCATGGCATGACACGAACTACGATGGGGCCACCTCCTCCACCTCAGGGCGGGGGAGGAGATGAGGCTGAGAGCTCGAGGGCTTCTCGAGGCTAGGCGACTGCACTGCACAGACTGGATATATGATTGAGAGGATTGAGTATGCCAAGATGTAGATTGTGGCATACCAATCTAGTTTTGATATGATGTACATAGATTGTTGAGATATATATATATAAATATTATATATATATATGATATTTTTGATCATATGACTTGTCTTATGTATGATGCTTTAATGTTTTTGATGTGATTGATTTGATGATTCATGTAATTATGTCGTTTGGAAATATTATGGTTTGAATGTCATGCTTTTAAAAATTTAAATGAAATAATCTGATGTAAACAAATTGGTTGTTGTGATGATAATTTGATAAAAAATAAAAGGGACTTGTTAACAATAATTTCAAAGGATATTGTCGCTATTATAGACCATTTCATGGAGTCATCGCTCACTCGGTCGTCAAGCTAATCCCAGTATAGAAATATTGTTAAAAGTAAAAGAGTGCTTAAGAGACTGTCTTAAGACTTTGTTGTGATGTTGCAAATGATGATGATGATGGTGATTTGTTTTCAGATTTCCATGAAAATATTATGTATAAAAATGATTTTTGCTAGGCATAAATTCCTAAGTGTGATAAAATTTTGAATAATTCCTTAGAAATTATACCATGGTTGCAATATTGAATTTGAACATAATGTCATGAAATAGAATAAGTTGCATTCTTTGAAAGCATAATTGTGTAACATAATGATTTAAGTCATATGTTTTTGATGAATTGATTTGAAATAAATGGGAAATAAAAGTAAAACATCTGGTTTGCGCTAGGCATAGAATATTTAGGTATAGACTTATACCATCATCGCGAAAATCCAAAAGAAGAAAATAAATAGTTTTATTGCATGGTTGATTTTTAATTTTTGAAAATAAACAAAAAATATGAAGATGAGGACTTGTGCTAGGCATAAAATTCCACTTTTGGTTTTGGAACTATACCATCGTCGCAAAAGTCAAAAGTTATATGTGACTTTATTGCATGTTTTTGAAAAATGATTTTGATTTGTTGGTAATGCATGTGGTTGTCTTTATACTAAACAAGCTGTTCTCAGAGAAGAAAATGAAATTATTCCAGACAATGTGCAAAAAATATTTCAAAGTATCTTAAAGACAAAAGTTAGATTTATAAGGAATCCCATGTGCGTATGTGAGTTCATTTCCGATCTTGATTTATCATAATGATACACAAAATCTCTCAAATACAAATGTGTGTGCGATTGCTTTGTTCATTTACCAGTTTTGAGCAAGATACTATGATACAAGTGATTTGAATTAACCAAATAAGTGTTCATTAACCATGATTTAGATGCATATAACCATACCAGACTACTATGTAAGTCGGGTTATCAAGAGCTAGCTAATCCATAAGCAGACATAGGTCTGTACAAAAGAAGGTCGCTAATGTGACAGACATATCACCACGCTAGGAGTTACCCAAGGCCAAGCGGGTTGGGCACAAACCACCTGTTATGGGGCTTACCTCACAGTTTTTGAATAATTGAGAATTCCAGGGATTCAAGCTCATCAACCCTTCTTTTCTTTTCAAAGGGTAGGGAAAGGGATTTTATTGCTTTTGCTTTTGCTCATTTTGCTTTCTTTCTTTGCTTTCTTTCTTTCTTTTTTTTTTTTTTTTGTATCTTTTGCTTTGATGTTTGAGATAATGCTGAAATAGTGCTAAATGATTTTGCTTGATTTTTCTTTTTCTTTTGCTTCCTATTCTAGGGATACTTGCTCGGATTAGCTGTAGAGCAAGGGATTTTTATTCCGGGTAGGGGTGAGCTTGTCCTTTTGTCAATTCTCAAAGATTCTAGACCATGTGCATGATAGGATAGCAGGGGAAACTTTTCGCTCAAGAAACCACTTTTACTATGTAGCATAGCATGGACATTACAAATATAATCATTTTAGTGTGAAAAGATATGCTTGGTTTAAGTAAATAACAAGATCAATTCTCTATGCTCAAACTTTATTTAATTGAATTTTGTGTACTTTGATATAAGAGAGATTAGTAATCATACCAAATAAAATCAAGATATTTATTCATGTGAATGTGAAAGTGTGGGATTCCAAATAAATGCTAATTTATCCAAAATAATTTGAAAATATAAGTGCAATATGTCACAATGTGAGAAGGTACAAAAAATAAAAGATGTTTTTGAAGATTTTAATGATTTTGAATGTTTTTGGTGTTTTTATAAATTGAAAGAAATACAAGATAGTGGTTTTTTGAAATATTTTAAACAAATATATACAATGATGAAATGACCAATTTTTTATGCATAGTAACGTTTAAGATGTAAAATGTTCATGGGTTCTTTAAGTTCTTTACCATCTAAGGTAGATAATTTGTATGCTCTCGATTCAAATTTAGTAGTGATAATATATGGTCCAAGCCAGTTGGGCTCAAATTTACCTTTAAGGTCTTTAGTTGCATTAGTATTCTTTTGATTTTCTTTTAAAACAAGATCATCGACCTCAAAGGATCGATGACGAACTTTCTTAGCATATGATCTTTTAAGCTTGTTTTGGTAAGCACGAAGATGCTCCAAAGCATTGATGCACTTTTCATCTAGGAGCTCCAGCTGACTGAGTCTACCAAGCTCGATATTCATCTCCTACTTTGGTATCTTGAAGTAGTAGAGCCAAAGAAGGAACTTCTAATTCAAAGGGAAAAATGGCTTCAGTGCCATAAACCAAAACAAAGGGTGAAGTTCCAGTGGGAGTTCGAACACTAGTTCGATAAGCCCACAAAGCTGGATATAATTGAATGTGCCAATCGTGGCTGGATTTATTGACCAATATTTTGAGAATTTTGATTAAGGTTTTGTTTGAAGCTTCTGCTTGGCCATTACCATGAGGATAATAGGGAGTGGACCAGCGATGTTGAATCTTATATTTTTGGCATAATTTCTTAACATATTTATTTTTGAAACAAGTTCCATTATACGAGATGAGATTTGCAGGAATTTCGAACCTACAAATGATTTGATTAAAAATAAATTTAGAGACTTGTGTTCCAGTGTGGGAAGCTAAAGGCATAGCTTCAACCCACTTCGTGAAATACTCGAGGGCGGTTATGATGAATTTGTGTCCATCGGATGACACGGGATTAATTTTGCCAATAATGTCTAAGCCCCATTTTGAAAAGGGCCAAGGAGATGAAATAGCCTGCGGTTCTTGTGCGGGGGCATGGACAAGGTCAGCATGTTTTTGGCACTTGTCGCAATGGCGCACATAATCATGTGCATCATTCTCCATGGTAGGCCAAAAGTATCCTATCCTAAGGAGCTTTTTAGCAATGACACTACCATTGAAGTGTCCTCCACAAGATCCATCGTGGGCTTCACTCAAAGCTGATCTGGATTCTTCTAAATTCAAACATCTCAATAGGATACCTTCAAAAGATCTCCTATATAAAGTATTGCCAATTATTACAAATCGACTTGCTCGTCTACGTAATAACCGATGTTGGTTTCTATTAGAATTGGCAGGGAAAGTCCCATTTTGAAGAAAATCAAATATATCCGTATACCAAGGTTCGGGAGTAGTTTCATTGATTAGGAACACATCCAAAGGTTCTAAGCATGACTTATTTGAAGCGGGTTCCTAGAGTCGACGAATAATGATGGTGGCATATTCGTCATCTAACTCCAAGGGCAGAAGAGATGCAGCTGCGGCCATAGCATCAGCTGCATGGTTGTTAGTTCGAGGAATAGCTTCCAAGGTAACTTGATCAAATAGAGATATTAATTGTAAAACATAGGCTTTATATGGGCACAGTTTATCATCTCTGGTCTGATAAACTTCATTAATTTGGTTTATAACAAGTTGAGAATCACCAAAAACTAGCAGATGTTTAATTTTTAATGCCAGGGCAGCTCGTAATCCAAGGATTAGAGCTTCATACTCAGCAGTATTATTAGTGCAAGCAAATGTTAATTTAAAGGACAAAGGTATAATGTGCTTTTGTGGAGATATTAAAATAATACCTGCACCAGCCCCACTCATGCATCGGGCTCCATCAAAGTATAAGGACCATTGTTCAACATGGTATGCCTCTAATTGAAGGCATTCATCAGGAAACTCAATGATGAGGGGATGAGTAGACTCTAAGGGTGCAGCAGCTAATTGATCTGCTATGATTTGACCCTTAACAGACTTTTGTCCTATAAACGTGAGTTCAAACTCGCTTAGAGCAAGAACCCACTTGGTTGTGCGACCCGATAAATAAGGTCGACTCATGAGATACCGCAAGGGGTCATATTTAGCAATGACATAAGTTTTCTGACTAAGCATGTAATGGCGTAATTTTTGCATAGAAAACATGACTTGCTAGACATAGTTTTTCTAATGCTGTGTAACGGGTTTCATAACTGATTAAAGTTTGGCTAATATAATAATTAGCACGTTCTTTCTTCTCATCATCAAGTTGAGCTAACATAGCTCCCAAAGCAAAATCTGAAGCTAAAATATACAGGATAAACGGACGATCAGGTCTAGGCGGTGAAAGCACAGGTGGGTTAAGGAGGTATTGTTTAAGAAGTTCAAAAGCTTCCTTACATTCGTCGTCCCAATTAAAAGGGATATCCTTCTTAAGGAGCTTAAGAAAGGGACCGGTTTTGTCCACCAGCTTATCGATGAAGCGACGGATAGCTTGAAGTTTACCTTGTAAACTTCGTAATTCAGATATATTGGTAGGTGCGGGCATATCAGTGATAGCCGCAATCTTGAGAGGGTCAATTTCAATGCCACGTAAAGAAACTATAACCCCTAATAGTTTACCGGACTTAACTCCAAATATGCATTTGGTTGGATTTAATCGAATAAGATATTCTCTTAACCGATTAAAAACTTTTCTCAAATCATCTAAATGATCATCTTCATTAATAGAGCGAGCTATAATATCATCTACATAATCATGTAGGATATCATGCATCATATCATGAAAAATATAAGTCATAGCTCGTTGATAGGTTGCACCTGCGTTCTTTAGGCCGAATGGCATCACTTTCCAACAAAAGGTACCCCAAGGGGTAATAAAGGCTATTTTAGCCTGATCCTCAGGAGCTATCCTGATCTGATTATAGCCAGAGAATCCATCCATTAGGGACATCATCCCACTCCCAGCAGTAAAATCAATGATTTGATCCATGTTTGGAAGAGGAAAATCATCTTTAGGGCATGCGGCGTTAATATCTCTAAAATCTGTGCAAACCCTAACTTTGGTAGCTTCTTTCTTGGTGACTGGAACTACATTCGAGATCCATTCAGCATAATCAATAGCTTGTATAAAAACAACATTCGGGAGTTTTTCTAACTCCCCTTTGACTAGCAAGGCCACTTTGGGATGCATTTTTCTAAGTTTTTGTTTAACAGGTTTAGCATCCAGGATGGACTACTAGATGATGCATGACTACAGAAGGGTCCGGACCTGGCATATCTTCATATGTCCAAGCGAAGACATCTTCATATTCTTTAAGAAATGCAATGTATTCATTTTGTTTTTCTTGACTTAATTCTGATCCAATATTGATTATGTGAGGATTATCCTCAGTTCCAATGTTAACTTTAATGACGTTTTCTACTTCCATGTGTAAATCTCTTTCAAAATTAGGTGGGGCGGGTGAAACGCCCAATTCTTGTAATTATTTTAAGGTTAACTTGGATAATTCATCTTGAGGAGTCGTGGCCTCAAGCTGGGCTATAGTTGGTATAGAACCATCAAAATAAAAACCATTGTGTAACATTTCTTCAATGGAGACATCGTGAAAAATATCTCCTTCCAACTCATCATCGGATCCAACAATCATTTCAGGATAAGCTATGGATAGCACATTGCATGTAAATGGTTGATTTTTTAGAGGCAAATCATCACGTCCATCCAAATAATCTTGATAACATATGAGTTGATCATCATCTTCAAAAGGGAAGGGTTGACCCTTACTAGGAAATAGGCCCACACCACATCGGGCGGGCCATGGTTCTACCTCGAAAGGTTCTTTCATACCATCTTGGAAAGGTCCCAAGCCTTTCCCTTTATATCCCATTTTAAGCATTATAGGTTTAGCTTTAATATACTCATTAGTAAAATAACATCGAGCATATCCATCATGATGAGTTTTGATGTTCCTGGGTATTCTTCCCAGTCATATCCCTTATAAATGAAGGCACAACTCCCGACTTGGTAAGTACTTCCCATAGGTTGTGGGAGGCCCAAAGTACGAGGAGATGGTGACAAGTTATTAAAAAGAATTGAATCTTGCATAAAAGCATTTGTTTTTTTCTGATATTAAGATTTTAGATAAATCCGATAAAAGTTCATCAGAAAGAGCATACGATGTAGAAGGATCATTCCCTATATCTTTAGATTTGGAAGGTGTGATAGATGTAGATAATGTGGAAGTGTTAATAGATGGGTCTATAGGTTTTGAAATTATAGGGATGGAACATGAAGGATTGGTTGTGGATTGAAGATCTTTTTGAGGTTCTAGAGTGGTTTGTTTAGAAGATTGTTGATCTATATATGAGGGTGAAATTAATGGAGGAGAGATAGATGAAGTTATGGGTGTGCGTTTCATAGTTTTAGATGAAAAATAAGAATTAGGATGTGTGGATGATAGAGCGAGGGCAAAATTGAACTCCAACGAGGTTACTGCCAAAGCACACATATCAAAAGGTCTAGGATCACCATGGATAGTGACCAACTGATTTTTAAATTCGAATTTAACACATTGGTGTAAAGTTGATGGGACAGCCCGCATTGCATTGATCCAGGGATGACCCAAGAGTATATTGTACGATGCGGGGCAATGTACAATAAATACGGTCGTATCTAGGGTTCTAGGACCAACTTGCAATGGGATGGTAATAACTCCACACGTTTCTTGTGTTTCGTCATTGAAAGCTTTTATGATCATGTCAGTTTTCTTCATTTCATCACTTCTAAACCCAAATCTTTGGTAGAAGTCAAAAGTGCAAATGTTTAGAGATGAACCATTATCAATCAAGACTCGTTTAACAGCTACATCTCCAATTAAGGCAGTAATATATAAGGGGTTATCCTTATGTAAACTATGTTGTGGTATATCTTTATCTCGAAAGTCGATACAATCAATTTCTCTAGTGATGATAGTATTGGTCATGGCTTCAGGTTGAATGTTTTGTGGTACCATCATTTGGCTTAATGTAAGCATTAATTCATCTCTATGTGTAGGAGAAGATCTTAATAAATCCAAAAGGGAAATTTTGGATGTAGTATTGGATAATTGCTCATTAATATTGTAAGGGGGTTTAGGTTGAACATTAGGAGCATGATTCCCTTTATTGGGATTTCTCAAAACAAATGGAGTTGATCCATCATTCTGATTTGGTTCTTGTTGAGAATTTTGAGCCTGTTGTCTGGTAACGACTCCGATGGTACCTACAATGTTATATTGAAGACGTTGAACTGGTCTTGGTTGAGCGTTTATGGCTTGTTCATTAGGAAGGAACTGGTTAGAAGAGGGTCGAGTAGTAACTCTTCTAGGAAATGGTTCTTCTGGAACCATAGCATCTGTGATAGGTTGAATAGGATCTGATTCATTTTCAGAACTATTCGATTGGTTTGAGGTGATGTCGATTTCACTTTTAGTATCTGATTCTTCATCACTAGGATCCGATGTTTGAGTATTATATAGGGGTCTGGACGTAACCATGGAGAAAGTTGTGCCAAATATTTGAGGATCTTGAACAGATAATTGTCCGCTAATAGTCCCTACATATCGGGTAGGAGGAGGGACATTATGATGTTCGATTTGATTGGCTACCTCTTTACCATGTTTTGGTAAAGGATGTTGAAATATATCTAATGATTGATTAGCATTTTGATTTTGATTTTGGGGAATGTTCTTTTGAGCATTATTAGGAGCATTTTGTTTAGGTTGGAAGGCTTGCACCTCCATTTCATTATTATCAATCAGATCTTGTATTTTATGTTTTAACCTTTTACAAGAGTTGGTAGAGTGTCCAGGCCCTCTATGGAAATCACAGTGTAAATCGGCTCTGTATCCGGGTATGGTTGGATCAGGTTCTCGGATAGCTGGTAATTGAATCAAACCTCTTTCGAGTAATTGGGGTAGAATAGTTGATAATGGTTGGTTCAATCTAGTAAACTCTCGAGGAGGTTTATCAGGGAGGTTTCAATATAAATTTTTTTGTTGTCTTCGTTGTATTGATATTAGCAACATTTCTGCTATCAGTGACTCCATCACCTACAACTTGTTTGTTTTTGTACTGATTTCTAGATGTTTTCTCATCATCTTTCTTCCTAAGCTGGCCTCTCCTAATGAGAGCATCTTCTACTCTTCGAGCTAAGTCTATAGCTTGATCGAAGGTAGTTAAGGTAGCAATTGATAACTCATAAGATATTTGTTCTTGCAAATTATTGATAAAAATATCCAACATTTCCCTATAAGGTAGCACAAAGTGCAGTTTTCCTATCAACTGCCTCCATCTAGCTAGGAAATCAGCAAAACATTCATCTTTGTCTTGTTTTAAATTGTACAAATCTTTAATGGTGACATGCCTCTCGATGTAGGCACTAAATTGATGGACAAAATATTCAGCGGTCTCTTCAAAATTTCTCAAAGAATGAGTGGGCAATTGATAGTACCACTCTAATGCCATTCCTCCTAGACTTTTTGGGAACATTTTTAGTAATAACAAGTCATCATGTGATATATCATGACATGCTATCCTAAACATGCGAAGATGCTCTATGGGATCTTCGGTTCCTTTATATATAGGCAGGACGGGCATGGGAAAATGTTTAGGGTATGGTTGTGCTACAACCATAGGATCTAGAGGTTGACTACACATCTCTCGATAATTGTACGAGGGACGGTAGGGATCTATCTGGTCCATGCGGGAAGCTAACTGTTTCACCATGGCTTCCAGATTACTGGTTTGCCCACCATATTGGTTCGGTAGGGCATTAATATGAGATTTGTGAGCATATGATGGAGGGACATGCATATTAGATGCTATATTGCTATTGTGTAAATTGTTGGTAGGAAGGGTGTTATGAAGAAGTTTTGAAGTTGTATTATGTTGTATCCCAGATTGTTGAAAATTGGTGTTTGGCTTCATTTTAGGTTTTTGTCGGTTTGAAGCATATTGATCTATAGTTTGGCGAAATAAAGCAGTGAATGAAGGTTTCTTTTGTGTGGAAATGATTTTAGGCTCAATAACAGGTTCCTTAGGAGGTTGGGTAACCTGTTGTTTTTGCATGTTCTGAATTATAGTGGCCATATCCATATTGGATGGTCCGGCTTTATCACTTTCTTGATCAACAAAGGACAAGGGATTAGTGTGTATGTTAAACATATCTTCCATGGCTGCTTGAGTGTCACTAATTTGTCCTCTATCAATACGAACTGCCATATTAAGAGCACCAATGTTATTATTGAAAAATTTCCAGAAATGATCTAAGTTATCAAAAGCAATAGTTCCATCTGAAGCCATTCTAGGGGATGAGGATCCTTCCTCTCTAACATTTTCTTGTTGTTCATTTTCTTCACCGAGGTCATCTTACGGCTGTTCTAGAGTTTCTTCTTTACGGAATTGGATCCTCGGGAAGGGTATTTAATTTTTTATTTTTCTTACCTAACCAATCTTCTTCTTCTTCTTCTTCGAGTTTGTTTACCATTCCTAAGTTTAGTCATTATGCTTAAACTTAGGTTTCAGAAATATATATATATATATATATATATATATATATATATATATATGTGACAAGCTTAAGAGGTATATATTTTAATTATATACCTACTATAGTATTTGAAATAAAATGTTTTGATTTGATTATGTTTTTTTGGTTTTTCTTGTTTTTTTATAACAATATTATAAAGATAACAAACAACACATAAAACACAAGAAATAATAATAATGAAAGCAATGATCTAGTTTTCTATAAACAATTTATAAATATCATTAATGGGCTCAAGTTCTTCAGGAGTCATGAAATGTTCTTCTTCAAATTGAAAATTTTCTTTCAAAAATTTGACAAAAAGTGCTATAGTGATATTATCTGTCTCAGACTCTGGTTGGTAGAAGTAAAGTTCGTGGCAATACTCTCGATATAACACAGCTCTAGGAACTCTATTCCATATTTCCCTATCCGTAAGAATGACCTCTTGGTCTTCTACACGACCTAGGAATTGGTGTATAATGGCTGCGTTCTCGAGGTATTCCTCAAAGGTGAACAATTTTGAAGACACAAGAGCTCTCCTATAAGCTAACCATCTATGGCAAGCTCTCTGAAGTTCATGATAAAAAATGAGTTGATGAGGATCCAGGATTCTATCTAGGACAAGCCTCTTGATTTGTTTAAGTTCTGTGGACCTAGATGAAATGATACCTAGTCTCCTATTAAGTTCGTCCCACAAAAGTTGGTTTCTATCTCTTTCAGGCACACTAAGCACGGAATTGATTTCTATAGCTGCTAATTGATTTTCAACATTTATAATAACTGCTAGTCTTTTCTTAGGAGCTACCATCTAAACATGATATGCAACTTAGTAATTTTTCTAATGATTTTAAATGCATCTATGTTTTTTTTGTTTGTTTTTTTTTGTTTTCAAAAGGTTTTAGTTTCACGTCGGGTTCACCAAAATGTATCGCTCCAAATTTTTCGCACCCTTACCTTCAGGCTATAGGATCCATGCCCGGAAGGGGGATGTGAAAAGGATGGGACAATACCTCGGATTGAGAGGCCTTTGGAAGGTCCCGCCTCTCGGGGGAGGTGTATTAAGGTGATTTTTCGACGGATGGTGGGGTTCACCGGGGAAACGTTTAGTGGCAGTTTCCACGCCTAGGTTGGGAATGTGTTTTATGTGTTCAATTTTATCTTTAAACATTCAAATCCTAGGTTTGGCCAAATGAATCTAAGTTGTTCTATATGGAATGCAGATTTAAATGAATACAGAAAATAGAATTAACAGAAAACATAGAGAATAAATTAAGTGAAGAAATCCATACCTGGTTTCGGATGTCTGATGGGGGTTCTAATTTTTGAAGCAGTTAAGATCGTCTAGAATTTTACAGGATCGTCTCCTATATGACAGGATCGTTTGAGATCCGACGAATTCATTAGATGAATTCGTGAGAGACACTGCAAGCAGAGAAATAGATACAAAATACCAAAATTGCAACTATTCGATAAAGGAAAATGATATGAAATAATAATAAGGATGTTAATAAGATAGTCCCGAATGGAAATGCAAGTAAATTATGATTCTTTAATAGCTAATCATGATCTTATTATGCAATTAAATTACATGGGTGAACTCCAAGATGCAGGATAACAGGAAATAAGAATAAAACTGACTAAATGCAGAATAAAATAGCAACAAAGTATAGGAAAAGTGCAAACTCTGGGCACTGATTGCCCCCAATGTTGACTATAGTCGAAATCGTCTCGGCTTGGTACGAAATCATCTCGAATTGGACAGGATCATCTGCGATGATCTGAGCTTGCTCCGGCTGAAGAATGATAAGGTTCCTACAACAAAACTTGGAAAGCACAAATGCAGATGGTAATCCAGGGTATTCTAATGCATGTAAAGGTCAAGTTACAGGAAAATTCAGCCAGGGGAAAGTCAAGGGGGGTCCTAAGGTTTAAATAGGCTTAGGAGGGAAGTTGGGAGGTTGGAGATCATCCTAATTTGGAAGATCTCCAATGGGGGAGGTCTCTAACCGTGCAGACACGCTTCTGCCCAACTTAGAGACGTCGTTGAAACAGAAGCTAACTATGAAAAATTAGTTTTGGGACAAGATCGTCTGGACGTCCTAGTCCAGACGAAATCGTCCGATATGAGGCGATATCGTTTGATCGGCGACGATATCGTCAAACGGACAAAACAAACTCTAAAAATGGTGTGAGAAACGAGGAAACGGGTTAAAAGGCGGTTTTGGAGCGGTTTTGGGGTTGAAATTGAATTTGAATTATTACTAAGGTAATTTTAATTATTGCTAAGTTTTACTGCGCCAATTTTAGGGTGCTATAAGCTCAAACATGAAATATGATTTCAAAAATTCTATGATGAGTGAGTTTGAAATGAAATATTTATGGTTGATGTTAGAAAATTCTCTAATTTGGATATGAAGGTTTAAGATCATCTCATAGAATAATGGAACACAATATCACATATAATAAATCGATAAGTAAAGGTAAAATAGTCATACTATGTTCACAAAGATAAAAATATTACAAAGTGTTACAGTACAAAAATATGCACAACAATTTCCTAGTACAAAAAACCTCATGTGCTACTTTTCAATTATAAAGAGGCTTTTGAAATTTCATATTCAACTATTTTTCACTTCCTCAAACCCCTAAAACTTCTAGGAGATATGACTCTTCACATTTATCATAGGAGAAATATATTTATTGAATCCTTAGTTACAAACATATTAATGATTACATAAAGAGAAATATTTACAAAGCATTTACAAGATACTTGCAAGGTACCAAATAATTTAATATACTCCAACACCCTTTTGTATAATACTATTTGATCTATTATTGATATTTGTTTTTGATTTTGACTTTATAGCCCTGGTCGTTGAATTGATTTTGGTACTAATTCTAATTATTGCATTTTTAATTTTTGTTTGAACTTTATTCCTAGATCAATTGATGAACTATCATTGTTTTTATCTCCTACATGTGTAAATGTTACTTTCTCTACAAGCACAATAATTTTAGAATCCTTTTAATACAAAGTATTATTTATGGATGAACTTATGCTTAATAATAACTCTTTATTTTTGCACAAACATTTCTATTATTCCATTTAATTTTTCCATGCTTATACATCCATAGTGTAGCTCTATTTTGTTTTTATTTTCTTGAAAATTTATTTGAGAATAATTATTTTCCTCAAATTTTACAACAATAGAGGTATCACCATTTTTATTTTTTATGTCCATGTCTATTATAGTTTCTACTTTTTCTTAATTTCTTATTAACAATTTTTTTCTTGTTGTCATTGTGACTTGTGCCAACATTACCTGTTATAAAAATGATATTAGTGTTCCCTACAACCAAATCACACTCACTAGCTTGTCCTATAAATATAAGTTATTTATATTTTGAATTAATCTCTTTCATTATTTTCCTTATTTCGTTGTATATTTGTTTAGTACCAATTGCTTTTGTGTACTATTAAAATTCATCATTCTCCTAATTTTAATGTAATAAGTTATCACTAAAAAATTTATCACAACTTAAATCATTATTGATAAATTTTGAATGACTTATACCATCATTATGCCTGTAATTATTTTAAGACTCCAAATCACTTCCATCAACTCTCAGAATTTGACCTAAATCTAGACCAACACACTTTGCATGATCAAAGCTAGAATTTTCCATATAATCACTCTTATGAACACATCTATATCAAAAATAGTAAACCTCAAAGAATTATTCTCAAGAGAAATCCATATAGTCTTATCCTTGTTAACATCATATACTATTACTATTATCAATTCTAGCAATCTAGTTTTTATCATGATCATCACATATATTGACTTTCTCACAAAAATTTTCTACATATGTTTTTTTACTCATAACCACTCTATGTATCAATATTTTAAAGAGTATTGCTCAAACCATTAGTGACTATATTTTGTGGAGGATCACTATATGCATTACTATTTGTATTACCTCAATCAACATAACCAAAATATACTCTTTTTACACAATATTTATCTTTTAGATCATTGCTTAAATATCGTCTCTCTCCGCCATGTTTATTTTTTGAACAAGTTTTCTTGGATGATATGTCTTACAACTATATACCATCATAGGCTTCAGATCCAAATAATTTACATTTTTCTTTTGATAAAGTTTACTAGTGTCACAAATCACATCTTTAACCTTGGGTATATTTTGTAATTTCTTTCCTACTTCTTTTGGTTTTTGAAATTATTCTTGTAGGCCATCAAGTGTGGATAGAGATATTAGTGATGTATTTTGTATTTATTTAGGGATATTGTTTTGATCTATTATTTTCTACCATATAATTTTAATTTATTTCTTTCAATATAAAAGCCACATGTTCTATGTTTTCTCTTTGATGATTTATACTTCTTATTTGATATTGCATTTGTGATTGATATTTCTCACACGAATGTAGATGATTCAATTATTTATAATAAAGTGATTCAATATTATATGTTTATGCAAAATGTGTAACACTAATACCATGTTATTGGCTAATCCAAGCACATAAAGTACATTTTATTATTTGCTTTCAAAAAGGTAGGCTGAGTGAAACATTATCTACTTCTTGAACCTAGTATATATTATCATCTATGATTTTGATAGGTATGATTTGCATTACTTTAAGAGAACCAAACCAATTTAGATTATCAATCATGTGATTACTTACACCTAAATTAATATAGCAATATGACTTTCCTATGCCATGTTCCATTTCAAGTTTTTGTTCTAAATTTTTTTTCCCATTTTTTTGTTGAAAGAATGTGGTGGTTTGACCAAATTAACCATGTGATTAAAGTTTGGTTCTCCAAAAAAATAGGTATTTTTAAGAGGGATTTTTTATGAGTACATAATTAGAATTCCTTGTACTTGAAGAACACAAGTTTATACTAAGAGGGGGGTGAATAGTATAAGACCACTTTTTCCTTTTATTTCGAAATAAATATTATGCAATGTATAGATAGAAATATCAACAATATTTTTCAAAGCAATACACAAATCACCACACACAATAGATACATCACAATTTACATGGTTCATCCAATGAGGGCTACTCCACGAAGAAAATATTTCACTAAATTTTTCTCAATCAATCTCTTCAGAATCCTTTCCCTATTACAATATTTATGGACCTTTGTCCAAAGGAGACACCAATCCATTAAATCAAGTTCATGGATCTTAATCTATAGGATAACTCCTTCTCCTTTACTCTGGATGGTGATCCTCTAGAAGACTACTACCTCCACTGATCTGGCTTGTGGATCTCTCTCCACTAAAGACTCTTGTCCCCACTCATAAGACCTATCCTCATTGCCCTGGATAATGTATATATATCCACTAGAGACTACTATACTCTCTACTCTGTCACATCCAAATATCTATCTCAAATTTGCACTAAACATAGTCCTTTGATCTAGCACAAATCTGCTTAATATCTATATCTGGTCTAGCACAAACCTATCCTCAAATATGCACCAAATTCTCCTCAAATGTACACTAAAAATAGTCCTTCGGTCTAACACAAATTTGTCATTGATCTCTGTCTTAACTCAAGGTTTGACTCAACTCTGTTGGACCTGACCTAAATCTTAACTCAAGGTTTGAACAAATCAATCAAATCTGCTCTCAAGTATTTTCAAAGACTTTTCTCAAATTTGCCTTGTAAGCTTCCACAAAATCTCACACTAATCTATCCATAAGTCCTCTCTAGGACTTGTCCAAATCTTCTCCACAAGTCCTCTCTAGAACTTGCTCAAATATGCTCTACAAGTTCCCTCTATGACTTGCTCAAATATGCTCTACAAGTCCTCTCTAGAAATTGCTCAAATCTTCTCTACAAGTCCTCTCTAGAATTTTTTCAAATATTATATACAAGTCCTCTCTAGAACTTGCTCAAATATGCTCAATAAGTCCTCTCAAGAACTTATCCAAATCTATATTGTAAGCTTTTGTAAATGCTCACACAAAACCAGTCCACAAGTATCATCAAAGAATTACCTTAAATATGCTCAACATGTCAATACATAACTTGTCGAATATCATAGAAACATAAAGAGAATTGTTAGAGACTCAATATTCTATATACTCATCAAAATGCTCAATCACTCTCTTAGAAACATAAGGAGAATTGTTAGAGACTCAATATGCTTCAAATTCATCTCAATGCTCAATTAATTTCTCAACTCAATTTAGAATATAGAATAGTTTGTTTTATGGAACTTTAATAATAACTTAACACATCCACTTGACTAGGCTCAAAAAACTCTACTCAACCAATCACTCAATCAAACACCCCTAGTCCAAGCATATGAACACCAACTCAAAATATTTCCAAAAATTATCAACAACCAATCTCACATAACAATGATACTCATGATCTTTTCAAACCCTAGTTCAAGTTCTATGCTCAAAAACTCACTTCAATAATATTGCTTATAAAACAATCCTCACATAGCAATGATACTCTTGTTCTTTTCAAACCCTCGTTCAATTTTTTCACACAACCAATAGCTTCAATAACTATGCTTAACAAACAAGTCTCACATAGCAATGATACTCATGTTCTTTTCAAACCCTAGTTCAAGTTCTTCACACAACCAATGTCTTCAACAACAATGCTTATCAAACAAGGTTTTAATAACAATTATTTATTCTAGAAAACCTTGAAGCATTAAACCAAAACACTCAATAGGAAATCCTAATCAAGTCCTTTTCACTCTAAAATTATTTTCATAAAACCAATAACACGACTTAAATTTGGAAGAATATGCCCATACCTTTTCTTGATGATAAGGAACTTAAAGAAACTGCCACAACGATAAAGCACTTATTTACCAAGCTCAAGAAGGTTAGTTAACAATACAAGGCATATAATAATTCATGAATACACCTTATTACTCCAATATTAAAATATTATCCAACTGTATCGCTCCAAATTTTTTGCACCCTTACCTTCAGGCTATAGGATCCGTGCCCGGAAGGGGGATGGGAAAAGGATGTCGTGGTACCTCGGACTGAGAGGACTTGCGAAGGTCCCGCCTCTCAAGGGAGGTGTATATTGGTGATTTTTCGACGGATGGTGGGTTCACCAGGAAACATTTAATGGCAGTTTCCATGCCTAGGTTGGGAATGTGTTTTATGTGTTCGTTTTTAGCCTTAAGCATTCATATCCTAGGTTTGGCCAAAATGAATCTAAGTTATTCTATATGAAGATGCAAATTTAATGAATACAGAAAACAAGATTAAGACAAAAAATAGAGAAATTAAAGAATATTAAAAGAAGAATACCTGATCCGGATGTCTGATGAAGATTCTGATTCTTGAAGCAGTCAGGATCGCCTCTGATTTGACAGGATCGTCTGAGATCGGACAAGATCGTCTGAGATCTGACGAATTCATCAGACGAATTCGTCAGAGACCTGCAAACAGAGAAATAGGTGCAAAATACAGAGAATGCAACTATGATAACAGAGGGAAACAGTATAAAATGATAGCAATATGAATATCAAAACAAAACTTAAGAATAGAAATCATGAATGAATTATGATAATTTAATCACAATTATGGCTTAATTATGCATTTAATCTAGATGGGTGAACTCCAAAATGCAAAATAGTATAAAATACTGAATAAACTAGCTAATTTGTAGAATAAAACAACAGAGAAAAGATAGAGAAATGCAAACTTCAGGCACTGATTGCCTCAATGTTGACTGCAGTCGAAATCATCTCGCATTGGTACGAAATCATCTCTGATTCGACAGGATCACCTCCGATCTAAACAGGATCGTCGACGACGATGTAAGCTTGCTCCGGCTGAAAAACAATAAGGTACCTGCAACAAAATTGGTATAGAACTAATGCAAATATGAATTTAGGATGTTTTAACGTGTATGAAGTCAAGTTACAGAGAATTTCAGCCAGGGGGTGGGAAGGGAAGGTCCTTAGGATTAAATAGGCTTAGGAGGGAGTAGTTAGGAGGTTGGAGATCATCCCTATTTGGGAGATCTCCAACGGGGGAGGGTCTCTAACGACGTAGACACGCTTCTGCCCGGATTAGAGACCCGTTGGAACAGAAGCTAATTGTGCAAAATCAGTTTTGCGACAAGATCGTCTGGACGTCCTAGCCCAGACGAAATCGTCAGATCTAGGGCGATATCGTCTGATCGGCGACGATATCGTCAAACGGTCAAAACAACCTCTAAAAATGGCGTGAGAAAGGGGGAAACGGATTACCCGACGGTTAACGGGCGGTTTGGGAGGTTAAAATTTGAATTTAAATTATTTACTAGGATGAATGTAATTATTACAATTTCACTGCGCCAATTTTAGGGTGCTACATTTTGCCCCCTCTTTAGCAAATTTTTTGAAGAAAATGCGTTAAAGATGAGTTCTTCTCGATCTACGAGAAAGCAAAAATTATTCCCATTTTTAGGCGACGATTCTTGGTCGAATCGTACGACAGCTTACTATGGTGCCCCCTCCGTGTTTTTACCCAAATCGAACGTTTGAGGTAAAAACGCGGAAAAGCAAAATTATTTTTGAATTATTTTTGAATAAAATTAAGAAAAATAGGGTAAAACCCTAATTCATTTTTATTGTTCATTTTTTTACTGGTTTTAGAGCTCTGGAAGCAAAAATGGTGGAGACGACGCACAGATCAACAGAGGTCCGACGCGGGCTACGGGTAAGAGTCTAGACTTAGCTTAGAATGCTTTAATTTGATTTTACATGCTTTTTAGGTAAATTTTAGATCAATTTTTGAGCATCGCGGCCATTTTTGGGCCGTCGACGTCGTCGGGACGAAATCGTCCCGATTTCGACGAAATCGTCTCAATTTCGCCAATTTCGTCTAGAGGCGAAATCGACGAAAGGGGGACGATTTCGTCAAATTAGGGACGATTTCGACTTGCGAAATCGGAGACGATTATGCTCAAATTTGGGTCGATATCGTCCAATAGTGGACGATATCATCAATTGCATAAAATTGAACTTATTTTAACTTGCATTTTTAATTACTTGAATTGTTATTAATGATTGTTTGTTGTTTTGTTGTTTATGTTGCAGAGAGGTTTGCTAAAGAGCAGGGAATGGAAGTATGGAGGTTTGAGAGATGACTTGGCCGCTCTTACACAGGCAGAGCGGGATCAGCTGGCACAGGCCGGCTTACAGCATGTGGCAGAGATGCCACAAGTGTCTACGGATATGGGGCTACTGACAGCCCTAGCAGAGAGATGGTATCCGGGTTCTTCCTATTTTTGGCTACCGACAGGGGAGATGACTCCCACTCTAGAGGATGTATGGAGGATTCTAAGAATCCCCATACAAGGACGATTGATCACTCCTACGGCCAATCAGGGCCATGCTATGGGGCGATTGTGTGGTGACCCGAGCTTCGCCCTGGAGAAGGGCGGAGTTAACATCGAGGCACTGCGTCAGATGCCTGGGGCATCTAGACTCACACGGGTTCTAGCTGGAGTGGTTGGTGGACTTTTGTTGTGCCACCAGAGCGGGTGCAGGGTGCCATGGATGCTAGCAGATGTGATCTACGATATGCGAGACCATGGCTACAGGTTCTCTTGGGGCAGTTTTGTGCTATGCCGGTTGTACAAGATCCTGCATGGGGTCGTGTACAAGGGCGGCCGATGTCTGGTGATGACATCGCTCCTACAGGTTTGGTGCTAGGAGCACATTGTAGTGCGAGAGGCCGGTAGGGCTTCCTCTGATAGGGATTGACGGGGAGAGGCCCCGAGTTTTCTACTGGTGGCTCCGAAGAGGGTCACAACGGCGGATCGACCTTTCGATGTCCCGAAGACTGCTGGATGACCTAGTCCCGGACCAGATCACCTGGAGGCCATGGCGAGAGCACCCAGGGTGGGCCGAGGATGGACAGGAGCTAGCTCGCGTTAGGCGAGTTTGCTGGCTATGGATGGAGAGGGGAGAGGTGGAGCTCCACCGCTATGACCGAGTTTTGCGACAGTTCGGTCTACAGTAGGGGATCCCATCTCTCAGGGATTATGAGTTTTCTCGGACCGTCCGGGATAACACCACGGTTAGCGGGGCTCCAGACATGCAACGCTTTTGGAGTCGGGACTCGGACGATGCCCCCATTCAGCCGGTGGATGGGGATGACGCAAGGGTAGCCGATGGCTACGATGCCTGGTACGTAGGCATCCGCCCTCCTCGGATGACGAGGGCTCAGGGTCCGATACACGTAGTTGTGCATCGGATAGGGAGGCGGTGCCAGGCGGCTATGGAGGCGGCCCAGGGTCACGACGGGAGAGAGCCGAGGAGGCCACAGGCACAGGAGAGGCCACGGCAGAGGGAGAGGAGGGAGGCGAGACCCCCTTCTCCACAGAGAGAGAGGCCACCATCGCCCGATAAGGGCAAGGGTGTCGACACAGGGGAGAGTAGCGAGACAGCTACTCTCCGAGCGGAGAGATATCGTCTCCGGGCATAGGTGCAGACATTACAGGACGAGGCTGCATGCCACCGAGCTGAGGTTACACAGCTCAGAGACGAGATTGCATGCCTCAGGGCACGGGGCGGAGGGGCGAGCACACGGGAGCTGACACGGCTGATTGCTTAAATCACTTTCTACCAGGGCATTCTACTTCCGGATGGTGCCAGAGGGCCGGAGGGTATAGACTACCAGCTAACATCGCAGATCCGATCGAGATTGGGTCGTCGAGGACTTCATCCCGATCGAGGACTAGGACTCATAGTACTACACATACTACGATGGGGCCACCTCGTCCACCTCAGGGCGGGGGAGGAGATGAGGCTGAGAGCTCGAGGGGCTCTCGAGGCTAGAGGACTGCATTACATTGTATAGATTGAGATATAGAGCATTTATTATTTTTTTGATAGAGGATTGAGTATGCCGAGGTACAGATTGTGGCATACCAATCCAGTTTTGATGATGTATATATACTGTTGATATATATATGAGATGAGATATTTTTGATCATATGACTTGTGTTATGTGTATGTTTATGATGCTTTTATGTTTGATTGATTGATTTGATAATTGGATTGAGGATTCATGAAATTATGTCATTTTGAAAATTTATAATTTTGATGTCATGCTGGTAATATTTTAAATGAAATAATCTGATGTAACAAATTGGTTGTTTGTGATGTGATGTGATAAAAAATAAAAAGAGACTTCTAACAATAATTTCAAAGGACATTGTCGCTATTATAGACCATTTCATGGAGTCGCCGCTCACTCGGTCGTCAAGCTAATCCCAAGTATAGAAATATTGTTAAAAGTAAAAGAGTGCTTAAGAGACTGTCTTAAGACTTTGGTGCAATGGTGCAAATGATGATGATGATGGTTTGTTTTTCAGATTTTCATAAAAATAGTATGCATGAAATAATGTTAAAATGATTTTTGCTAGGCATAAATTCCTAAGTGTGATAAAATTTTTGGATAATTCCTTAGGAATTATACCATCATTGCAAAATTGAAGGTTGACATAATGACATGAAATAATGAAAATGTGTTTGTTTGTTTGTAAAGCATAATTTGTGTAACATAATGATTTAAGTCATATGGTTTTCATGATTTTTAAATAAATGGGGAATAAAAATTGTTACAATGGTTTGCGCTAGGCATAGAATATGTAGGTATAGACTTATACCATCATCGCGAAAATCAAAGAAAAATAGATAGTTTTATTGCATGGTTGATTTTTTAATAAACAAAAAATATGAAGATGAGGACTTGCGCTAGGCATAAAATTCCAATTTTGGTTTTGGAACTATACCATCGTCGCGAAAGTCGACAATATATATATGTTTTGATTGTATGGTTTTGAAAGAAATTTTTGATTTTTCTATTATATAGTTGTCTTTATGCTGGTAAACAACTCGTACTTGAAAGAAAAATGAATTATTCCAAACAAGTTGCAAAAATAATATTTCAAAGTATTTTGAAGACAAAAGTTAGATTTATAAGGAATCCCATGTGCATATGTGAATTCATTTCCAATCTTGATTTATCATAATGATACACAAAATCTCTCAAATACAAATGTGTGTGCAATTGCTTTGTGCATTTACCAGTTTTGAGCAAGATAATATGATACAAGTGATTTGAAGAAACCAAATAAGTGTTCATTAACCATGATGTAGATGCATATAACCATACTAGACTACTATGTAGGTCGGATTATCAAGAGCTAGCTAATCCATAAGCGGACATAGGTCCGTACAAAAGAAGGTCGCTAATGTGACAGACATATCGCCATGCTAGGAGTTACCCAAGGCCAAGCGAGTTGGGCACAAACCACCTGTTATGGGGCTTACCTCACAGTTTTCGAATAATTGAGAATTCTAGGGATTCAAGCTCATCAACCCTTCTTTTCTTTTCAAAGGGTAGGGAAAGGGATTTTATTGCTTTCTTGCTTTTTGCTTTCTTTTGCTTTTCTTTTCTTTTTTCTTTTTCTTTTTCTTTTTGTATTTTTTTTGCTTGATTTTTGAGATAGTGCTTGAAATATTGCTGTAATGATATAAAATAACATTTTTTCTTTTCTCTTTTTTCTTGAACTTTTCTTTTCTTTTTCTTCTGTGCTAGGGATACTTGCTCGGATTAGTTGTAGAGCAAGGGATTTTTATTCTGGGTAGGGGTGAGCTTGTCCTTTTGCCAATTCTCAAAGATTCTAGACCATGTGCATGATAGGATAGCAGGGGAAACTTTTCGCTCAAGAAATCACGTCTACTATGTAGCAAAACATGGAAATTACAAATATAATCATTTTATTGTGAAAAGATGTGCTTGGTTTAAGTAAATAACAAGATCAATTCTCTATGCTCAAACTTTATTTAATTGAATTTTGTGGACTTTGATATAAGAGAGATTAGTAATCATGCCAGATAAAATCAAGATATTTATTTTTGTGAGTGTGCAAGTGAGGGATTCCAAATAAATGCTAATTTATCCAAAATAATTTGAAACATATAACTGCAATAATTGTAAGAAAATATATATAAATACCTTTTGAGAAGTTTTGAGAATGTTGACTCTCTCTTTCTTCTTTATATTGTTTTGGTTTTGAAAGAGTCAAGCATATTGTTGTTTTTATATTTTTATCATTTTTTATTTTTTGAACAAAAATTTAACAAGTGCCATAAATAAATGCAACAAATAGTTTTGAAGATTTTGATGATTATGAATGTTTTTGGTGTTTTTGAATTTATAAATTTGAAAGAAATACAAGATAGTGATTTTTGAACAAATATATACATGGATGAAATGACCAAATTTATACATAGTAACGTTTAAGATGCAAAATATTCATGGGTTCTTTAAGTTCTTTACCATCTAAGGTAGATAATTTGTATGCTCCTGATTCAAATTTAGCAAGTAATAATGTATGGTCCAAGCCAGTTGGGCTCAAATTTACCTTTAAGGTCCTTAGTTGCATTAGTATTTTTTTGATTTTCTTTTAAAACAAGGTCGCCGATCTCAAAGGATCGATGACGAACTTTTTAGCATATGATCTTTTAAGCTTGTTTTGGTAGGCACGGAGATGCTCCAAAGCATTGATGCATTTTTCATCTAGGAGTTCCAGCTGACTGAGTTCTTGTATAAAAATAACCTTCAATAGTTTTTCTAGTTCTCCTTTGACTAGTAAGGCCACTTTGGGATGCATTTTTCTAAGTTTTTGTTTAACAAGTTTAGCATCCGGATGGACCACTAGATGATGCATGACTACATAAGGGTCTAGACCTGGCATATCTTCATATGTCCAAGCGAAGACATCTTCATACTCTTTAAGGAATGCAATGTATTGTTCTTGTTTTTCTTGACTTAATTCTGATCCAATATTGATTATGTGAGGATTATCCTCAGTTCCAATATTAATTTTAATGACGTTTTCTACCTCCATGTGTAGATCTCTTTCAAAATTAGGTGGGGTGGGTGAAACGCCCAATTCTTGTAATTCTTGTAAGGTTAATTTGGATAATTCATCTTGAGGATTAGTGGTCTCAAGTTGGGCTATAGTTGGTATAGAACCATCAAAATAAAATCCATTGTGTAACATCTCTTCAACGGAGACATCATGGAAGATATCTCCTTCCAACTCTTCATCGGGGTCAGCAATCATTTCAGGATAAGCTATGGATAGCATGTTACATGAAAACGACTGATTTTTAAGAGGCAAATCAACATGCCTATCCAAATAATCTTGATAGCATATGAGGTGATCATCATCTTCAAAAGGAAAGGGTTGACCCTTACTAGGAAATAGGCCCACACCACAACGGGCAAGCCACGGTTCTACCTCGAAAGGTTCTTTCATGCCATTTTGGAAAGGTCCCAAGCCTTTCCCTTTATATCCCATTTTAAGCATCATGGGTTTAGCTTTAATATATTCATTGGTAAAATAACACCGAGCGTATCCCTCATGATGAGTTTTGATATTTCGAGGGATTCTTCCCCAGTCATATCCTTTATAAATGAAGGCACAACTCCCGACTTGGTAAGTACTTCCCATAGGTTGTGGGAGGCCCAAAGTACGAGGAGATGGCGGCAAGTTATTTAAAAGAATTGAATCTTGCATGAAAGCATTTGTTTTTTCTGATATTAAGGTTGTGGATAAATCTGGTAAAAGTTCATCAGAAAGGGCATAAGATGTAGAAGGATTATTCCCTATATCTTTAGATGTGGAAGGTATGATAGATGTGTCTATAGGTTTTGAATTTATAGGGATAGAACATGAAGGATTGGTTGTAGATTTAAGATCTTTTTGAGGTTCTAGAGTGATTTGTTTAGAAGATTGTTGATCTATATAGGAGGATGAAATTAATGGAGGGGAAATAGGTGAAGTTATGGGTGTGTGTTTCACAGTTTTAGATGAAAAATAAGAACTAGGATGTGTGGATGACAGAGCGGGGCAAAATTGCACTCCAACGGGTTCTGCCAAAGCACACATATCAAAGGGTCTAGGGTCACCATGGATAGTGACCAACTGATTTTTAAATTCAAATTTAACACATTGGTGTAAAGTTGATGGGACCGCTCGCATCGCATTGATCCAAGGGCGACCCAAAAGTATATTGTACGATGTTGGGCAATGTACAATAAACACGGTTGTTTCTAGGGTTCTAGGACCAACTTGCAAGGGGATGGTAATAACTCCACATGTTTCTTGTGTTTCGTCATTGAAAGCTTTGATAATCATATCAGTTTTCTTCATTTCATCACTTCTAAAGCCAAATCTTTGGTAGAAGTCAAAAGTGCAAATGTTTAGAGATGAGCCATTATCAATCAAGACTCGTTTGATAGCTACATCTCCAATTAGAGCAATAATATATAAGGGATTGTCCTTATGTAAACTGTGTTGTGGGATATCTTTATCCCGAAAGTCAATACAATCAACCTCTCGAGTGATGATAGTATTGGCCATAGCTTCAGGTTGAATGTTTTGAGGTACCATCATTTGGCTTAATGTAAGCATCAACTCATCCCTATGGGTGGGAGAAGATCTTAATAAATCCAAAAGGGAAATTTTGGCTGTAGTATTGGACAATTGCTCATTAATATTGTAAGGGGGTTTAGGTTGAACATTAGGAGCATGATTCCCTTTATTGGGATTTTTCAAAACGAATGGAGCCGATCCATCATTCTGATTTGGTTCTTGTTGAGAATTTTGAGCCTGTTGTCGGGTAACGACTCCAATGGTACCTACAATGTTATATTGAGGACGTTGAACTGGTCTCGGTCTAGCATTTATGGCTTGTTCATTTGAGAGGAATTGATTAGAAGAGGGTCGAGTAGTAACTCTTCTAGGAAATGGTTCTTCTGGAACCATAGCATCTGTGATGGGTTGAATAGGATCTGATTCATTTTCAGAACTATTCGATTGGTTTGAAGTAATGTCTAGTTCACTTTCACTATCTGATTCTATATCACTAGAATCAGAAGTTTGAAAATTATGTAAGGGCCTGGTCGTAACCGGGGATAAGGTTGTGTCAAATATTTGAGGATCCTGAACAGGTAATTGTCCGCTAATGGTTCCTACATATCGGGTAGGAGGGGGAACATTATGATGTTCGATTTGATTGGCTACCTCTTTACCATGTCTTGGTAAAGGGTGTTGAAATATGTCTAATGTTTGATTAGCATTTTGATTTTGATTTTGGGGAATGGTCTTTTGAGTATTATTAGGAGGGTTTTGTTTAGGTTGGAAGGCTTGCACTTCCATTTCATTATTATCAATCAAATCCTGTATTTTATGTTTCAACCTTTTACAAGCATTGGTAGAGTGTCCAGGTCCTCTATGGAAATCACAATGTAAGTCAGCTCTGTATCCGGGTATAGTTGGATCAGGTTCCCGGATAGCTGGTAATTGGATCAAACCTCTTTCGAGTAATTGAGGTAAAATAGTTGATAAGGGTTGATTTAATCTAGTAAATTCTCGAGGAGGCTTATCAGGAGGTTTCAATATAAATTTTTTTGTTGTCTTCGTTGCATTGATATTAGCAACATTTTTGTTGTCAGTGACTCCATCACCGACAACTTGTTTGTTTTTATATTGATTTCTGGATGTTTTCTCATCATCCTTCTTCCTAAGTTGGCCTCTCCTAATGAGGGCATCTTCTACTCTTCGAGCTAAATCTATAGCTTGATCGAAGGTAGTTAAAGTAGCGATTGATAGCTCATAAGATATTTGTTCTTGTAAATTATTGATAAAAATGTCCAACATTTCCCTATAAGGTAGCACAAAGTGCGGTTTTCCTATCAATTGCCTCCATCTAGCTAAGAAATCAGCAAAACATTCATCCTTGTCTTGTTTTAAGTTGTATAAATCTTTAATGGTTACATGCCTCTCGATGTAGGCACTAAATTGATGGACAAATGATTCAGTTGTTTCTTCAAAGTTTCTCAAAGAATGAGTGGGCAATTGATAGTACCACTCTAATGCCATTCCACCTAAACTTTTTGGGAACATTTTTAGTAATAGCAAGTCATCATGTGATATATCATGACATGCTATCCTAAACATGCGAAGATGCTCTATGGGATCTTCGGTTCCTTTATATATAGGCAAGATGGGCATGGGAAAATGCTTAGGGTATGGTTGAGCTACAACTATGGGATCCAAAGGTTGACTACATATCTCTCGATAATTATACGAGGGACGGTAGGGATCTATCTGGTCCATACGTGAAGCTAATTGTTTCACCATGGCTTCCAGATTACTAGTTTGCCCCCCATATTGGTTTGGTAGGGCATTGACATGGGTTTTATGAGCATATGATGGAGGGACATGAAGATTAGATGCCATGTTACTATTGTGTAAATTATTGGTAGGAAAAGTGTTATGAAGGAATTTTGAAGTTGTATTATGATGTATTCCAGATTGTTGAAAATTGGTATTTGGCTTCGTTTTAGGTTTTTGTTTACTTGAAGCATATTGCTCAATAGTTTGGCGAAATAAAGTAGTGAAGGAAGGTTTCTTTTGTGTGGGAATGATTTTAGGTTGAATAACAGGTTCCTTAGGAGGTTGGGTAACCTATTGTTTTGACATGTTTTGAATCATAGTGACCATATCTGTATTGGATGGCCCAGCCTTATCACTTTCTTGATCAATGAAAGACAAGGGATTAGTGCGCACATCATACATATATTCCATGGCTGCTTGAGTGTCACTAATTTGCCCTTTATCAATACGAACTGCCACATTAAGGGCGTCAATGTTATCATCAAGAAATTTCTTGAAATGATCTATGTTGTCAAAAGCAATAGTTCCATCTGGAGCTACTCTAGGGGATGAGGATCCATCCTCTTTAACACTTCCTTCTTGTTCATTATCTTCACCTAGGTCATGTTCTGGTTGATCTAGAGTTTTTCCTTTCGGAATTGGATCTTCAGGAAGGACATTTGGGTCTCTAGTTGTATCTTGTAACCAATCTTCTTCTTCTCCTAAAGTTTCTTTACCATTCCTAAGTTTAGGCATGGTGCTTTAATTTTGATTTCAGAAAATATATATATATATATATATATATATATATATATATATATATATATATATATATATATATATATATATATATATGCAACAAGATTAAGAGGTATATATTTATTATATACCTACTACAATATTTGAAATGAAATGTTTAAGTTTTTGCTATGTTTTTTAGTTTTTCTTTATTTTTTTGAAATAATATTGTAAAGACAGCAAATCAACACAATAAATGCAAGAAATAAGACTGAAAGTAATAATCTAGTTTTCTATAAACAATTTATAAATATCATTAATAGGCTCGAGTTGTTCAGGAGTCATGAAGTGTTCTTCTTCAAATTGAAAGTTTTCTTTTAAAAATTTAATGAAAAGAGCTATAGTGATATTATCTGTCTCAGATCGTTGGTTGATAGAAGTAAAGCTCGTGGCAATACTCTCGATATAACACAGCTCGAGGAACTCTATTCCATATTTCCCTATCTGTAAGAACAACCTCTTGGTCTTCTACAAGACCTAGGAACTGGTGTACAATGGCTGCGTTCTCGAGGTATTCCTCGAAGGTGAACAATTTTGAAGATACAAGAGCTCTCCTATAAGCTAACCATCTATGGCAGGCTCTCTGAAGTTCATGATAAAAGACAAGTTGATGAGGATCCAGGATTCTATCTAGGACTAGCCTCTTGATTTGTTTAAGTTTTGTTGACCTAGATGAGATGACACTAAGTCTTCTATCAAGTTCGTCCCACAAGAGTTGATTTCTATCTGTTTCAGGCACACTAAGCACAGAATTGACTTCTATGGCTGCCAATTGGTTTTCTACATTTATAGTAACTGCTAATATTTTCTTAGGAGCTACCATCTAAACATGATATTAAATTTAAATGATCTAAAATGCATCTATGTTTTAGTTGTTTTATTTTTTGTTTTTGTTTTTGTTTTCAAAAGGTTTACAATGCATTCACGTCGGGTTCACCAAAATGTATCGCTCCAAATTTTTCGCACCCTTACCTTCAGGCTATAGGATCCATGCCCGAAAGGGGGATGGGAAAAGGATGTCGCGGTACCTCGGACTGAGAGGACTTGCGAAGGTCCCGCCTCTCAAGGGAGGTGTATATTGGTGATTTTTCGACGGATGGTGGGTTCACCAGGAAACATTTAATGGCAGTTTCCACGCCTAGGTTGGGAATGTGTTTTTATGTGTTCATTTTTAGCCTTAAGCATTCATATCCTAGGTTTGGCCAAAATGAATCTAAATTATTCTATATGAAGATGCAGATTAAATGAATACAAAAAATAGAATTAAGACAAAAAATAGAGAAATTAAAGAATATTAAAAGAAGAATACCTGATCCGGATGTCTGATGGAGATTCTGATTCTTGAAGCAGTCAGGATCGCCTCTGATTTGACAGGATCATCTGAGATCAGACAAGATCGTCTGAGATCTGACGAATTCGTCAGACGAATTCGTCAGAGACCTGCAAACAGAGAAATAGATGCAAAATACAGAGAATACAACTATGATAACGAGAGGGAAACAGTATAAAATGACAATAACAATATCAAACTAAAACTTAAGAATAGAAATTCAAGAATGAATTATGCTAATCTAATGATAATTATGATCTTAATCATGCAATTTAATCTAGATGGGTGAACTCCAAAATGCAAAATAGTATAAAATACCAAATAAACTAGCTAATTTGTAGAATAAAACAACAGAGAAAAGATGGAGAAATGCAAACTTCAGGCACTGATTGCCTCAATGTTGACTGCAGTCGAAATCGTCTCGCATTGGTATGAAATCATCTCTGATTCGACAAGATCACCTTCGATCTGAACAGGATCGTCCGCGACGATGTAAGCTTGCTCCGACTGAAAAACAATAAGGTACCTGCAACAAAATTGGTATAGAACTAATGCAAATATGAATTTGAGATGTTTTAATGATGTATGAAGTCAAGTTACGAGGAATTTCAGCCGGAGGGTTGGGAAGGGAAGGTCCTTAGGATTAAATAGGCTTAGGAGGGAGTAGTTAGGAGGTTGGAGATCATCCCTATTTGGGAGATCTCCAACGGGGGAGGGTCTCTAACGATGCAGACACGCTTCTGCCCGGATTAGAGACCCGTTGGAACAGAAGCTAATTGTGCAAAATCAGTTTTGCGACAAGATCGTCTGGACGTCCTAGCCTAGACGAAATCGTCAGATCTGGGGCGATATCGTCTGATCGGCGACGATATCGTCAAACGGTCAAAACAACCTCTAAAAATGGCACGAGAAAGGGGGAAACGGATTACCCGACGGTTAACGGGCGGTTTGGGAGGTTAAAATTTGAATTTAAATTATTTACTAGGGTGAATGTAATTATTACAATTTCACTGTGCCAATTTTAGGGTGCTACACCAACACCACAATAATTTGAATATTCACTTCTCAAAACCCTAGGACATCAAAAATTTATCTCAATCAAACATATTTGTCATAAGCCACATCAGAATTTTTTTCTTCAAAAATCAATCTACTTTTCTACTTATGACTCCCTATTTTATTATTGCACTTTAAATATAAAACTTTAATAAATAATGTAATAACTAATCTTTCCTTTTCTAAGGTAAAAAAATTTTTTATCCACCAATTAAAAATTCACCTAACACTTTAATAAAATCCACAAAACTCCTTTTTAACTTAGGCACTAATCAAACCATTTACCTCCTTATTTATCCCAAATCTAACCTTATCCTAAGTTAAAAAATAAATATCAAATAAAATAATGCTACCACTTTGGCTTTGCATGAAGCACTTCTCTCCTTAAGCACTTTCACCTTGGATCCCAATGATGTGGATCCACGTGCTCCCTTGGAGCCTCCACTCCCTTGCACCCTTTGATGTCCACAAGCCACATCTTGGTTTCTTCTCTCACACTACCCTAAGTCTTCGGACAAACTGTTGTTTCATGAGGAGGAATTTTGTAAATCTCAGAGATCAATTATTTTGGTGGATGAGAGGATGCACAACCTTTGAGAAGGCTATGGTATTTATATACCATGTGCCTATGTTTTTTCATGTCAGTGGTGAGAACATGGTGATGTTTGCAGAAGAGGGGTAAACCTTACCCATGAATAAACCTGTGCCCAAACTTTATCAAAGCATCCAAAATTTATTTAAGAAGCCAAAATTTAACTTATTTAATTTATTATATATAATAAATTAAATTATTTTGAAGAATTTAATTATTATTTAATAATTAAACGGGCTTTGGTATTTTAAACCAAACTTTAGGGCATCCTCAGTTTTTAGAAAAACCTTGCAACTTGCCCACATGGTATTAATAAAAACCATTAAAATTGCCACCATTGATTTTAATAAAAACCATTCAAATATTCCATTCATTATATTGTGAGGTGTGCTATGATGTATTTTCTCTTCCAACTTTCAACCATTCGACATCAATGGTGATTCACTTCTTGGCATCAATGACAACTTCATGTTTTGACAAAATTCAACAATGCCATATTTCTATCTTGACATCAATGACAACTCTTATGGAATCAAAATGTTCAACAATATTCCCCTTTGTCATTGATGGCAACCCAACTTCTTTTTACCAAAAAAATAACCTTTCCTTTGTTATGCTCCCCCTAGGACATTGCTCTCCTTGGCTCAATGCTCTCTTCTCTTTTCTCAAATACCAAATATCTCCCCCTTACTCAAATATCTCCCCCTTTGAAATCAATGTCAAAGGGTCACATTTGGGGCTTAAGGATAAGAATGAGCCTCTTAGCTTAGCCCCTCTCCCACTTCCTCTTGAGGTGGTTAATTCTAGGGTGGGAGTATTTCTACTCCTAGAAAGCATTGTTCTTTACCTTTATCCTCTTTCCCTCTTATCTGATCCTTCTGATTCCTCTAACTTTTTATTTCCATATACATGTTATTGTCCATGTCTACATTCCATTTTTAGTTCCTATTCCTGTTCATATCCATGTTCCTATTTCTTTTCATGTTCCTATTCATATCCATGTTCATGTTCTTGTTCCTGTTCTTTCTTGATTTTGGAATATCTGCTCTACATCACTTTGTTGTGTGACCATCATTGTTGCACTTATAAAACTTAATGTTATTATTCCTTTGAGGTGCAAATGTCTTAGCATTTCTCCTAGTGAAGCCATATTCTCTTCTATCATGAACCCTGCAATTCATTACCTTGTGACCAAACTGATTACATGAGTAGAAATTCCTATGGAAAAATTGTATGTTCCCATATTCCTGTCTTTCCTGTGTCCTGCACTGTAAAGCCATGTGCCCAAACATGTGACATGAAAAGCATATTCCATTAATCTTCCTTGTCTTGACCTCATTGGTATTCTAGTCTCTCTTGACCTATTATGATTGTCGTTCCATATGTAACTTCTTTGTGCATTGTTCCTGTTCTTGTTGAACTCTCTATTGTCCAACTCATCCTCAGATGTCTCACTCTATTTTACACTATCTTATTCTAAATTATCTTCATATGAAGTTTCTTCTCCTCCAAAACTTGAGTTTGACTTTCCTTCCCATTTCTTTTGAACTTATTCAAATCCAAGACCTGTTTTGCTTGATGTAGGTTTTTGTATCTTGATGAACTTATCCAAGTTATTTGAGTTGTTTTTGAACCCTTTTAGCTTGACTTTAGGGTCTTCTAAATATTCTCTTAGTAGTGCCACTTCCTATGCTAACTTTTCACATTATAAGATATTTTCTTCTAACTTATCCTTGAACTTTCTTGCCTTAGCCTTTGATTTTTCTAAATCCTCTATAAGCAATATTCTCTCTTCATCACATCATTGAAACTAAATTTCTAGTTTAGAGTGTTGCTTTATTACCTTCATTACAATTTCAAGGGCATAAATAAGTTCTCCCTTGAGATAATATCCATCCTTTTCCGAATATTCCTCTATTTTTTTACCTTTTTCCACATATTTATTTTCTATTGGCTTGTTTTTGGCTTGTTTTCTATAGGATCACCTACTTATTCTTCTAATTCCATTAGAAGGTTTTCATCTGTTCATTCAAGTGCATCCTCATATTCATCATCACTAAAAATATAATCATCCCTTGTATAATTATCTTCAATATTTCCAAAGTTACCACATCTAAAACACTTGAGAATTACTTGAGTCATTTTCTTAACTTGTTCTTTTTCTTCAATCATAAATAGAACTTCATCTCTATAATTATCTAAAAAACTAGCATCACTATCACTTGAGTACTTACTTTCCTTATCTGCATAGTAGCTCATCTTTTGCCTTTGGAATAACTTATTTCCTTGTATTTTTTGTCCATCCTTACTTTTCTTTTGGTGCCTGTATATTTCTAATTCCCTATTCTTGTGATCCTATTTTTATTCATAATTATTATTCTTAGCTTCTTGACAGTCAGTTGCATAATGAGCATAGATTCCATAATTGAAAAATTTAACATATCTTGTATCTCTAGATATTCTTGAATCCTTATTATGCATTCCTAATTTTCTTCTTCATCACTGGATGACTCATTTCTTGATTCTGACTTCTTACAATTTATCTTCTTGATTGCTTCAATGATGCTTCTTTGTGAGGATTTGGTTCATCTTTTGTTCTTATCTCATGTTCTATAATAATACCAAGCAACATATCTCTTGTCAAAGTATCACCATTCATTAACACTTCTATAGCATAAACCTTCTCAATAAATATTTTTGGAAGATTTCTTAAGACTTTATCACAAAAATCTGATTCATCAATATTCATTCCAAGACCTTGCAAAGTATTAACAACCTCATCAATTTGAAATAGATATGTACTAATGTTTTTGTCATCCTTCATTCTTAATTCTTCAAATTTTCCTTTGATATTTTGTATCTTTGCTTTATTGACAAATTTATCTCCTTCATATATATTTTGTAGTTTATCACATATTTATTTTGCAGTTTGACAATGCATAACTTTTAGAGACTTTTTTCTATGTAAACCTCTCAAAAATGTATTCATTGCTTTTGATTTGTAATGTTGTAGGAGCTTACCTTCATTATCTATAGGAGGATTAATTAAAGGATCATATCCAAATTGAACCTATTCCCAAATTTCATTGCCAAGTGCCATCGGGTAGATCTTCATTCTCATACTTCAATATATATAGTCACTTCCATAAAATAATGGTGTTGAGTTATATGAGGATACACTCTTAGAATCTATTGTATTCTTTTTAGATTTTCCTTCAAGCTGTTAAACTCTTATGAAGGAACCGGATATGATACCAATTGAAGAACACAAGCTTATACTGAGAGGGGGGTGAATAGTATAAGACCATTTTTTCCTTTTATTTTCAAATCAATATTATTCAATGTATAGATAGAAATATCAACAATAGTAATAAAATAAATGCACAAATAACCACACACAATAGAGACACCATAATTTAAGTGGTTGACCCAATGTGGGCTACTCCACGGAGAAAATATTTCACTAAAATTTTCTTAATCAATCTCTTGTAAATCCTTTCCCTATTACAATGTTTATGGGCCTCTGTCTAAAGGAGACACCAATACCCTAAATCAAGTTTGTGGATATCTATCCATAGGAGAACTCCTCCTTTGCTCTGGTTGGTGATCCTCTAGAATACTACTACCTTTGCTCTGGCTTGTGGATGTCTCTCCACTGAATACTCTTATCCCCACTCAGAATACCTATCCTTACTACCCTAGCTAATGGATCTTTATCAAATAGAGACTAATGTCCTCTCTGATCTATCACCTCCAAAGATTTATCTCAAATCTACACTAAACATAGTCCTTCGGTCTAGCACAAATCTGATCAATCTCTATCTTTGGTCTGGCACAAACCTGTCCTCAAATATACACCAAACTATGTCCTCAAATCTACACTAAACATAATTATTTGGTCTAGAATAAATCTATCCTCAATTTCTATCCTCAAGCCTTAACTCAGGGCTTGACTCAAATCTGCTAGATTTGCCCTAAATTTTAACTCAAGGTTTCAACAAATCAATCAACTCTGCTCTCAAGTTTTCTTAAATACTTGTCTCAAATATTCCTTGTAAGCTTCCACAAAATATTACACTAATATATGTACAAGTCCTCTCTAGAACTTGTTCAAATCTGCTCCACAAATCCTCTCTAGAACTTGCTCAAATCTGATCTACAAGTCCTCTCTAGAACTTGCTCAAATATGCTCTACAAGTCCTCTCTAGAACTTGCTCAAATATGCTCTACAAGTCCTCTCTAGAACTTGCTCAAATTTACTCAATAAGTCCTCTCAAGAACTTATCCAAATATGTATTGTAAGCTTCCACAAAATCTCACACAAAATTAGTCCATAAGTCTCCTCAAAGACTTACCTCAAATCTGCTCAACAAGTCCACACATAACTTGTCCAATCTCATAGAAACATAAAGAGAATTGTTAGAGACTCAATATGCTCTATACTCATCACAATGCTCAATAAATCTCTTATAAATATAAGGATAATTGTTAGAGACTCAATATGCTTCAAATTAAACTCAATGTTCAATTACTTTCTAAAATAAATTCAAAATATAGAATAGTTTGTTTTATGGAACTTGAACAATCACTTCACACATCCACTTGACTAGGCTCAACCAACTCTACTCAACCAATCACTCAATGAAACATCCCTAGTCCAAGCATATGAACACCAACTCAAAATGTTTTCAAAATTGCTCAACAACCAATCTCAATGATACTCATGATCTTTGCAAATCCTAGTTCAAGTTATTTGCTCAACAACTCACTTCAACAACAATGCTTATAAAATAATCCTCACATTGAAATGATACTCATTATTTTCAAACCCTAGTTCAATTTCTTCACACAACCAATGTCTTCAATAACAATGCTTAACAAAAAAGTCTCACATAGCAATGATACTCATGATCTTTTCAAACCCTAGTTCAAGTTCTTCACACAACCAATGGCTTCAACAACAATACTTATCAAGCAAGATTTTAACAACAATTATTTATTTCGGAAAATCTTGAAGCATTAAACCAACAGACTCAATAGAAATTCCTAATCAAGTCCTTTTCACTCCAAACTTATTTTCAGAAAACCAATAACACAACTAAAATTTAAAAGAATATGCCCATACTTTTTTCTTGATGATAAGGAACTTCAAGAAACTGCCACAACAATAAAACACTTCTTTTCCAAGCTCAAGAAGGTTAGTTAACAATACAAGACATATAATAATTCATGAATACACCTTATTACTCCAATATTAAAATAATATCCAACACCACAATAATTTGAATATTCACTTCTCAAAACCCTAGGACATCACAAATTGATCTCAATCAAACACATTTGTCATAAGCCACTTCAGAATTTTATTCTTCAAAAATCAATCTACTTTTCTACTTATGACTCCCTATTTTATAATTGCACTTTAAAGATAAAACCTTTAATAAATAATGCAATAACTAATGTTTCCTTTTCTAAGGTAAAATAACTTTTTATCCACCAATTAAACTTTCACCTAACACTTTTATTAAATCACAAAACTCTTTTTTAACTTAGGCACTAATCAAACCATTTACCTCCTTATTTCTCCTAAATCTAACCTTAACCTAAGTCAAAAAATAAATATCAAATAAAAAAATGTTACCACTTTGGATTTGCATGAAACACTTCTCTCCTTAAGCGCTTTCACCTTGGCTCCCTATGACGTGGAGCCACATGCTCCCTTGGAGCCTCCACTCCCTTGCACCCTTTGATTTCCACAAGCCACATCTTGGCTTCTTCTCTCACGCTACCCTAAGTCTTCGTATGAACTGCTATTTCATGAGGAGAAATTTTGCAAAGCTCGAAGATCAATTATTTTGGTGGATGAGAGGATGCATAACCTTTTATAAGGATATGGTATTAATATACCATGTGCCTTTGTTTCTTCATGTCGATGGTGAGAACGGGGTGATGTTGGCGAAAGAGGCACAAACCTTTCCCACGAATAACCCGACACCCAAAATTTATTAAAGTGCCCAAAATTTAGCTTATTTAATTTATTAAATATAATAAATTGAATTCTTTTGAATAATTTAATTATTATAATTTAATAATTAAATGGGCTTTGGTATTTTATACCAAAATTTAGGGCATCCTCGATTTTTAGAAAAACCTTGCAACTTGCCCTTATGGTTTTAATGAAAACCATTAAAATTACCACCAGTGGTTTTAATAAAAACCATTAAAATTGCCACCATTGGTTTTAATAATAACCATTCAAATTTTCACCATTGATTTTAATAAAAACCATTCAAATTTACCATTCATAATATTGCAAGGTGTGCTATGATGTCTTTTCACTTGCACCTTTCAACCATTTGGCGTCTGTGGTGATTTGCTTCTTGGCATCAATGACAACTTCATGTTTTGACATAAATCAACAATGTCATATTTCTATCTTGACATCAATGACAACTCTTATGGACTCAAAATATCCAACAATACTTCACTAAATCACTATTTCACTAACTAATTCACTATAGTTTTTTAAAAGAAATTTTATAATATTTTCCTTCTTTGAACATTCTTTTCTTATAAGTTTGTTCTTCAAGGTTTTCTTTTTCCTTGAATCTCACTTATTTTGATTTGAATAAATATTATTATTCATTTTTTAAAAGAAAAATTTATTGCTTCCTCTTTTAAAAATTATTAAAAAATATTCCTTATGAATTCCTATTGTCTCCCTAAATGTATACTTTCAATATTCCATACCCTTTAGAGAATGTAAACTGAGGTGGAAATATTTCATACCCTATGGAGCTTGCTCAATAATCCATCCTTATCTTTATCTTAAATTTTTTTGCTTTAAAAATATTCCTTAGAAATATATTTTGCAAATCAAATACACTTTATGGACTTCATTATTTGAAAAACTCGTTGAAATAATTTTCCTTCTTAAAAATGCAAGCCAATATTCTTTCAATAATTTATCGTGTTCTTTATTTATATCTATCTTGTATTTTGTTAAAACCTTTTTTATTATCAAATGTTTTTTTCAATTCAATATCCTTTTTCATTTTAACTTCTTTGGAAAAATAATTTTTCTCTTTCAATATTTTCTTGTCTCCCCTTTAAATATCTTCTTCTCAAATATTTTACCTTAAATGTTTTCCCTTCCATTTATTTTATCTTATTTCACTTTAAATTTGTCCTTTTCATTGTTTTATCTCTTCATATATTTTTGTAACTCTTTAAACAAGGTTATTTTCCAATATTTAATTATTCTCCTTTTAAAAAATAATTGATTTAAAATGTATCTCTTTTAATATATCAAATAATTATGTCTTTTAAATTAAACCTTAGAAAAAAAATATCACTATACCTTTGCATGTGCTTGAAATTTAACTTTACAACTTTACCTCTAAACTAAAATTAAAATGCCACTCCAAAAACCATGCACTTTCTATGTTGATACATCTCTATGCATTATGACTGTACTATTTTATTGCTTATTTCTATGATAGTCTATCTATTTTATCTCACTCTAATGTTAAATGTCCTCTAAGTTTTAATATTCTCCCATAGAAAATCCTTGGTGTCCAACCTACCTATCTTTAGTCGAAATTTATTATGCAATAAGTACCTTCACCTTTGGAGAAGTCATACTTGAAAATGGTCATGTAACTTTGGTTTATCTCATGCAAGTAAACAAGAGTTAATTTTATCCTCTATAGGTTATAAAGTAGGATTTAGGATCTTAACTCAAGTTTCTTACAAATTTGTTTGACTTACCTCTATAGGTTTAGATATACTAACAACATATTCCTCCCAAGATTTCTCGTACTTTCTTACTTCTTCCCACAAAAAAATTGTACATCTATATATCTTCCTGCATTCTCACTCCACTTACAAAGGACTTGCAAGTAAATATATCTTCTTTTACTTCCACTCCACTTACAAAGGAATTGTAGGTTTGTATCTATTCCTATATTTTTACTCCACTTATAAAGGAGTTGTAGGTATATATCTCTTCCTACAACCTCACTCTTCTTCATAAAGGACTTGTAGGTATGAGAAAACACAAAGGTGATGCAAAAAAATGGTAAACTAAATTAGAATCACCTATAAACCTTCATGTGGCTTGCTCACTATAATTATCTCACCATGAATTTTGATCTATGGATCTTTCACTATGGTTTCTCTCACCATGGCTTCTCTCAATCTTGGATTATCTCACCTTGGTACTCTCACCTTGGATTCTCTCAATTGCGGCTCTAATACCATTTATAGAAAATACTCTATATTTAATCAACTCTTGATACAAATTTTTAATGATATTTTACACAATAATGGAATACAATATCATATATAATAAACCAACAAATCAGGTCCGAGGGCCTGGTTCAATGGTTGAAGCGCTTCTTCGAAGCGGGGAGACCAGGGTTCCATTCCCTCGGGCCTTGTCGTACTGAACGCCTGTCCCCGTCCGGGTGCGTTAGCGGCGTAAAAGGTTCAAATTATCGGGGCATGGTGGTATAGGGGCGGTCTGCACGAGGATCTGTGTGGCGGCTTCTGGGGGTGGACTACGCAGAAAACTATGGCGGATTTCTGGTCGGCTTGCCCGGACTCGTGGCGGCTATCGAGTCCACCATGTAAAAAAAAATAAAAAAATAAAAATAAAAAATAAAAAAAATAAACCAACAAATCAAGGTGAAATGACGATGTTGCTAATAATTATAGTACAAAATAATGGACTACAATTTTCTATTATAAAATCTCATTTCCTACTCTGCAAATATTCTTCACAAAGGGGCTATTGACATTTCATCTTCAACTATTTTTCATCTTCTCAAACTCCTAGGAGATATGACTCCTCATATTTATTACAAGAGAGAAATATTTATCAACTCCTTAATTATATTTATCTAATGATTACTAAAAGACAAATATCTACAAGACTCATAGAATCAAAATATTTACAAAGTATTTACAAGATAATTGCAAGATATCAAATAATGCAATAAACTCTAACAAATGTATTACTTAGAGTGGAGGTTTATGAATGTGAAGATGAAATTTTATCTATGAAATAAATTATGCTAAAGATATGTTGAATAAGTTTTTATAGACAAATGTAAGCCTATTCCCATTCTAATTGGTCATGGAGTAGTGTTATGCAAGGATGGCGGAGCTAAGAAAGAAAATATGGAAAGTTATAGGAACGTCATAGGTAGTTTGTTGTTTTTGAGCAAGACTAGAATGTACATTGGTTATAATATTTATCTGGTTTCAAGGTACATTAATGAACCATCTTAAATTAATTTAAAATATGCCAAGATAATCTTCAAGTATATTTAAGTTACTCTTGATTTTGAAACTCATTATTATGCAATTAAGGAGAAGGGGCTTTTTGGTTTTGATAATTTTGATTTGGATGATAGCTTAGATGACTAAAAGTCTACTTTTAATAATTGTTTTTCTCTTTTCTCTATAAAATGTGAATAAGTAATGGTCACTTTAACTAGTGTAAAAGCATTGTAATATAAGAAGGTATTAGAGGATATTGGTGATAAATAGTATCATTCTACAATCATTTTTTGTGATAATATGGATACAATTTAGTTGGCAAAGAATCTCATCCATCATATAAAGTCTAAATACTTTTATTTGAAGTACCATTTTATCATGTATATTATAAAAAAGAAAACAATAGAGTTGAAATACTATAGCACTAAAGAGAAACATGATAATATATTCATAAAATGAGTTGTGAAAGCTTGGTTCTTAAAACTTAAATATAATCTTATGAGACCTACTAGCATTAAGGGAAGGAATTTTGGAAATGTGATGCTAAAAAAAACACATAATAGTCATATTTGTATAGTTGATAAATGTCAATTTAGTCATTACCTAATGCAGGAGCATCCAAGGAAGCACTGCAATCTTGCATCAACAAAAAAAAAACAAAAAAAAAATGTTTAAGTGTTGAAAAGATGTCGCGATATCGCGACATAAAAGGTGTCGCGATATCGCGACACAAAACAAAGGAAGAAGTCAGCAGGAAAAGATGTCGCGATATCGCGACATAAAAAGTGTCGCGATATCGCGACATGTTTTTAACAAAGGACGTTGGCGGAAAAGATGTCGCGATATCGCGACATAAAAGGTGTCGCGATATCGTGACCGAAACAAGACAAAGGACATGGGCGGAAAAGATGTCGCGATATCGCGACATAAAAGGTGTCGCGATATCGTGACACAAAATGAAGAAGTCAGTAGGAAAAGATGTCGCGATATCGCGACATAAAAGGTGTCGCGATATCGCGACACAAAAACGGAGAAAGACGCTAGCAGGGAAACTGTCACGATATCACGACAGGTTTCATAGGAGAGGCAAGGAAGGCAAAGATGTCACGATTTCGTGACATGTCACGATTTCGTGACCCAAAAGCAGAAGAGCGTACGGAAGACAAAGATGTCACGATTTCGTGACATGTCACGATTTCATGACCCGAAAGCAGAAGAGCGTACGGAAGACAAAGATGTCACGATTTCATGACATGTCATGATTTCGTGACCCGAAGTAGAAAGAGCGTACGGAAGACAAAGATGTCATGATTTCGTGACCCGAAAGTAGAAAGAGCGTACGGAGGACAAAGATGTCGCGATGTCGCGACATGTCATGATTTCGTGACCCAAAAGCAGGAAGATGGAGCGAAGGAGCGAAACTATCATGATATCATGACATGTCGTATTTTCATGGCGCAAGGACAGAGAAGGGGCCAGAGATCAAAAGGTGTCATGATATCGTGACCTGTCATATTTTTGCGCTCGAAGGGAAAGCCGAAGATGAAGAGTCAAAAAGGCAGACGTTTCGAATACCAGGACAACGAAGCGGCACGGGAAGACGAAACGAAAGGTTCTGGAAGAGGAAACGAAGGGCCACCAGCTGGAAATGAAGCGTCACCTGAGAACCTTTAAAAAGGAGAACAGAGGCATGCACAGGGGCTGGAAAATTTTTGGAATGATAATATTTTTTTGTATTTCCAGATTTGAGAAATTCTGTAAAGGCGCAACTCTTCTGCGACTTCTGTAATATTCTGTTATGACTGTAATATTCTGTTGTAACAGTAATTCTCTACTGCATTTGAATAAAATAAAACTATTTTTCTTCTCTGTAATTTTGGCTCTCTATCAAGTGGTATCAGAGCGGGAGTTCCTGAGTGTGTGAGCAGACCATCGAAAGTGAGGCAGCTTGCACCAAGACAGGTGGAAGGATTCTGAGAAGAGAGAATGGGAGTGCCTGGGTAGTGTAAACAGAGCGCCACCAGGATCAGTTGAGATTTGTGAGAGAGGTGAGCAGTATGCCTCCAAAAAGGAATCGTGGGCACGGGAGAAATGTGGCGTAGGATGAAGATTTCAGAGCGTTATAGAGGCAAGTGCAAGCCCTGTAGGAAGAGTTGCGAAAAGGGGTCGAACCAAAGGGAGAAGATCAGAGTGACGATGAAGCCTGGGAAACTGAGGGTCCATCAGATGATGAAGAAGCATTGGATCCTTCTGAAGCTAGATTGTTGAAAGCTCTATCTCAGGCCGGGAAGAGACCGAAGTTTGATGTCTCTACATATTCTGGGAATCTCAACCCAGAAGAGTTGATTGACTGGATCAACGACATGGAGGAATACTTTGAGTATGAGGAGATTGCAGATCCTGATAGGATCAAATTTGCGAAAACAAAATTGAAAGGCCATGCTAGTTTATGGTGGAAAGGAGTACAACTCGAAAGAAATAAAAATGGAAAAGAAAAGATAGCCAGATGGGACCGGATGGTGGAGAAATTGAAGAGACAATTTATTCCCATAGATTACGAGTTGGATCTGCTGAGGAAGATGCAGAGCTTGAGACAGTCAGGTAAGTCTGTCCAAGAATATACAGAAGAGTTCTACAAGATCTCCATCAGAACTGGCCATTCGGGGGCTAATAAGGAGAAAGTAGCCCGATACATAAATGGATTGAGAATGAACATCCAGGAAGAACTCAGTCTGATCAGAATAACCACCATAGAAGATGCATATCAGTTGGCCTTGAAGGTCGAAGAGAAACTGAACCGAAGATTTGAAGGCAAACAGAGAGGAAGAGATCGCGGTGGAAGAACCGGTGGAGGAAATTATAGAGACCAGAAGAAGACTAGTGAAACAAGCAAACCCCAGGAACAGAAAAGGGAGAATACCTACCGCCCGCGTGATCAGAACAATGGCTACCAAAGAGGAAGAGGTAGACCAGGACGTGGGTATGGAAGAGGAGCATTCCGTGGAACCTATTTCCAGTGTGGAGAAGAGGGACATCGGTCATACGAGTGTCCCCAACACCAAGATAGGACGGATAGGAGACCCGAGGGTCATGCCAGAGCTGCTGTGGCAGATGAAGGAGCTGAGTTAGAGCACTCTAAAGAAGCAGAAGGAGGAGAAGTGTTGATGACGAGAAGAGCACTGTTGAATGACGAAAAAGAACCAGAATAGAGGAAGAGCCTGTTTCGCACGAGGTGCAAATGTGCAGGGAAGGTCTGCAATGTTATCATTGATAATGGTAGCACAGACAACTTAGTTTCAGAAGATATGGTTACTAAGTTGAAATTGGGAAAGAGGAAGCACCCGCATCCATATCGGATTGCGTGGTTGTAGAAAGACCATAGAGCACTTGTCAGTGAACAGTGCTTGGTCAAATTTCACATTGGGAATTATCAAGATGAGGTCCTATGTGATGTTTTGTCGATGGATGCTTGCCATTTGTTGTTGGGAAGACCATGGCAATTTGACAGACGTGCAGTGCATGATGGGCATGCAAATACGTACTCTTTGACGAAGGATGGAGTACGTCACAAATTGAAGCCACTGAAAGAAGTGGATGAGAAAGTGTGCGATAGTGCGAGAATCTGCCTGGTGGATGGAAGACAGTTTTTGGATGGTCTGAAGAGGGATTCAATGTGTTATGCATTAATCCCTACTGTTAAGAAAGAACAGTACATAGATGTTCCAGTAGAGGCCGAACACCTGTTAGAAGAATTTCTAGACATCATATCAGATAATGTGCCTGAGGGTTTACCACCGATGAGGAAGATCAGTCACCATATTGATTTGGTACCTGGATCTAGTTTACCCAACAAGGCAGCCCACAGAATGACTCCTGTGGAAAGTGAGGAGCTGAGCAGGCAAGTCCATGAGTTGTTGAAAAAGGGACTGATTCGAGAAAGCTTGAGTCCATGTGCGGTACCTGCAGTACTAGCACCAAAGAAGGATGGGGAGTGGAGGATGTGTACGAACTCCCGAGCTATAAACAAGATCACCATAAAATACAGATTTCCATTACCAAGGATGGATGATATTATGGACTGTTTGAGTGGAGCCAAGTACTTCACCAAGATTGACCTGAAGAGTGGCTACCATCAGATTCGGATCAGAGAAGGAGATGAGTGGAAAACTGCTTTCAAAACCAGAGAAGGTTTGTATGAGTGGTTGGTCATGCCATTTGGGCTAACCAATGCACCAAGCACATTCATGCGGTTGATGAATGAAGTGTTGAAGGAGTTTTTAGGCAAGTTTGTTATTGTCTATTTGGATGACATTTTGATATTCAGGAGAACCCTGGAAGAGCACCTGATGCATATCAGGAGGGTTTTTGAGAAGCTGAGGGAAGAACAGGTGTTGATCAACTTGAAGAAGTGCAATTTTGTGAAGAAGGAGTTGGTATACCCGGGATTTGTCATCTCAGTTGAAGGTCTAAAAATGGACCCAGAAAAGGTGAAGGCTATCATTGAATGGCCTACTCCAAGAAGCACTTTTGAAGTGAGATCATTTCATGGTCTAGCCAGTTTTTACAGGAAATTCATCAAAAATTTTAGTAGTATATGTGCACCCCTTACCGAAACAATGAGAGGGGATAAGAAAGACTTTAAGTGGACCTTAGGAGCTGATAAGAGCTTTGACATGTTGAAGAAGAAGGTAATGGAGCAACCTATTTTAGCACTTCCAGATTTCAATAAGGTATTTCAGGTAGACTGTGATGCCAGTGGTAGTGCCATTGGAGCTGTGCTGAGTCAAGAAGGTAAGCCTGTTGCTTACTTCAGTGAGAAACTCAATGATGCCAGGAAAAAGTATTCAGTGTATGATCAAGAGTTCTACGCTATAGTTCAGGCCCTGAAGAAGTGGAGACATTATTTGCTGTTGAAAGAGTTTGTGCTATATACTGATCATCAGGCCTTACAGTATATAAATAGCTAGGGAAAACTAAACCAGAGGCACTTGAAGTGGGTTGAGTTTCTGCAGAGTTATTCCTTTGTGTTGAAGCACAAGAGTGGAAAGTCCAACAGAGTTGCAGATGCCTTGAGTAGAAGGCAGAGTTTGCTGACAGAAATGAAGGTGGAAGTGTTGGGATTTGATGAGTTGAAGGGTTTGTACCCTGAAGATCCCGATTTTGCAGAAGCTCTGGAAGGCTTGCTTGGCACCGGTTACCTTGGACAGAACCAAGTGGTTGGATTTTCTGATCCAAGATGGAATGTTGTTCAGAGGAAACCAATTATGCATTCCAAGAAGTTCCATGAGGGAAAATCTAGTCAAAGAAAAACACAGTGGAGGATTGGCTGGACACTTTGGTCGAGATAAGACCATTGCCCTTGTGAGCGAGAATTATTATTGGCCGCAACTGCAGCAAGATGTGCAGAAATTTGTGCAGAGTTGTAGAGTCTGTCAGATGGCGAAAGGTGTGAGACAGAACACCGGATTATATCAGCCGTTACCTGTACCAGAGAAACCATGGGAAGATGTCAGCATGGATTTCATTCTTGGTCTACCAAGGACACAGAGGGGAAATGATTCCATATTTGTGGTAGTTGACCGGTTTTCAAAGATGGCACATTTTATCCCTTGTCAGAAAACTAATGATGCGGTTCATGTTGCAAGTTTATTTTTCAAAGAAGTGGTACGACTGCATGGTCTACCAAAGAGTATCATTTTCGATAGAGATACCAAGTTTGTTGGGTATTTCTGGAGAACCTTATGGAAGAAACTAAAGACAGATTTGAAATTCAGTTCAGCATACCACCCACAGACAGATGGGCAAACAGAGGTGGTAAACAGAAGTTTGGGTAACCTATTGAGGTGCTTGATAGGAGATAAGCCCAAAGGATGGGATCTGATTTTGCCGTAGGCGGAGTTTGCATATAACAATTCTGTCAACAAGGAGTACCAACAAATCTCCATTTCAGATAATATATGGAAGCAGTCCAAGAAATGTTTCTGAGTTAAGGAAGCTGAATACAGGGGAAAAGTGCAGTGCCGAGGCTGAGGATTTTGTAGAGCATCTGAAGAACCTGCATGAAGAAGTGAAGAAGCATATTGCTAAAATGAATACGCAATATAAGACGAAAGCAGACCAGAAGCGACGGTTTAAGGAATTCGAAGTGGGAGATGAAGTGATGGTCCATCTAAGAAAAGAAATATTTCCTGCTAAAACCTATAACAAACTAAAGATGAAGAAGTTTGGACCATGCAAAATCCTAGCAAAACGGGATTCAGGCAATGCGTATGAAGTAGAATTGCCAAGTGGGTTAAACATATCACCCGTGTTTAATATTTTAGATTTGGTGAAATACCATGAAGGGGATAGTAGTGAGACACCAAGTGCAGAGTTGTGGAGTATTCCAGCATCTACTCCAACCACAGATAAGATAGAGGAAATACTGGACACAAGAGAAGGCAGAAGTACCAAAAAAGACAGTATTTTGAATATTTGGTCAAGTGGAAGGGCAGACCGACAGAAGATGCAACTTGGCTGACAAAAATGGAGGTGGATCACTTGGGTCTTCCTCTAATAGTTCAGAAGTGAGGATCACTTCTCAAATCAACCCTGGGTGTCTGATGCAGGAGCATCCAGGGCAGCACTGCAATCTTGCATCAACAAAAAAAAAAAAAAAAAAATGTTTAAGTGTTGAAAAGATGTCGCGATATCGCGACATAAAAGGTGTCGCGATATCCACACAAAAAGTTAGAAAAAATGTCACGATATCACGACATAAAAAGTGTCGCGATATCGCGACATGTTTTTAACAAAGGATGTGGGCAGAAAAGATGTCGCGATATCACGACATAAAAGGTGTCGCGATATCGCGACCGAAACAAGACAAGGACGTCGGCGAAAAAGATGTCGTGATATCACGACATAAAAGGTGTCGCGATATCACGACACAAAATGAAGGAAGAAGTCAGCAGGAAAAGATGTCACGATATCGCGACATAAAAGGTGTCGCGATATCGCGACACAAAAACGGAGAAAGACGCTAGCAGGGAAACTGTCGTGATATCGCGACAGGTTTCATAGGAGAGGCAAGGAAGGCAAAGATGTCATGATTTCGTGACATGTCGTGATTTCGTGACCCGAAAGCAGAAGAGCGTACGGAAGACAAAGATGTCGTGATTTCGTGACATGTCGCGATTTCGTGACCCGAAAGCAGAAGAGCGTACGGAAGACAAAGATGTCGCGATTTCGTGACATGTCGCGATTTCGCGACCCGAAAGCAGAAAGAGCGTACGAAAGACAAAGATGTCACGATTTCGTGACATGTCACGATTTCGTGACCCGAAAGCAGAAAGAGCGTATGGAGGACAAAGATGTCGCGATGTCGCGACATGTCGCGATTTCGTGACCCGAAAGCAGGAAGATGGAGCGAAGGAGCGGAACTGTCGCGATATCGTGACATGTCATATTTTCGTGGCGCAAGGACAGAGAAGGGGCCAGAGACCGAAAGGTGTCACGATATCGTGACCTATCATATTTTCGTGCCCGAAGGGAAAGCCGAAGACGAAGAGTCAGAAAGGCAGACGTTTCGAATACCAGGACAACGAAGCGGCACGGGAAGACGAAACGAAAGGTTCTGGAAGAGGAAACGAAGGGCCACCAACTGGAAATGAAGCGTCACCTGAGAACCTTTAAAAAGGAGAACAGAGGCATGCACAGGGGCTAGAAAATTGCTGGAACGATAATATTTTTTTTTTGTATTTCCAGATTTGAGAAATTCTGTAAAGGCGCAACTCTTCTGCGACTTCTGTAATATTCTGCTGTGACTGTAATATTCTATTGTAACAATAATTCTCTGCTGCATTTGTCTTTATTATTTATCTTTATTAATGCGTAACATGGATAGAAGGGGTATTTCCTCAATATTTTTAATCGTGGTTGAACCTTCTGGTTCAATGGAACATATGGGTATATACAACAATGCCTTGGGGCTGTGACAATTTTCTATTAGTATCTATAACCAAACTCTCTTTTGGTTGGTGAATTCATTATTATTGTAATAAATAAATAAAATTTACGAACAATACAATAAGAAAAATATTAAACTACTAACCGAAGAGATGATAGAGTATAAAGAAGAACTCGCAAGGGCCATCGATGGTTACCGTCGTATTTGTACGAAAAGGCATGGTATGTCTGAATTGGAATTTTGGAAGCTTGCACTTTGGAAAAATGCATTTGAATAAAATAAAACTATTTTTCTTCTCTGTAATTTTGGCTCTCTATCATTACCTTAAATATTATAATTGTACCTATGCATATTCTCTTTCACGTAAATTAGGTTATGAAATTTGTAACTAAGAAAAAGAAATTAATATCAATTCCAATGCCAAAATATATTATAGAATAAATTAGTTGTTGGTAGTATAATGAGTATGATAAAATTAGATCATTGTTGATTTTGTTATGACTATTTCATGTGTGAGAGATATTTTTATCATCGGATATGGACTACTAGAGCATTATCTGAGTAGAGGAGCAATATCTAGACTCGATCTATATTGTGAGATGAAGAATTATTTTTTTACAAAGACTATCAATGGAGGTAGAGGGGATGGCCCCTCAAGGCTATCAAATTTTGAACTTTAAGGGTTAGTTGTGGGTTACTTAGCCCTGATAGAGTTGGTAAAGTGTATGATTCTCTAAAGAAGGCTTGGACTAGTGCAACAAGTTCAATGTCAATGGGTAATGTCAAAAAGGTGAATGATTGCATTTGTTATAAGGAAGAGTAACCATGAATTCAAGTGCAACCTGAAGTGTTGAAAAATGAGGTAATTTTATTATAATACAAGGCCTTTATTTGTAGATTCATTTGAATTAGGGAAAATCTAAGAAGGATTAAGGGATGGATAGCATGATACTAGAAAACTAAAGGTAAGTATGACATTGTTATTTATGCAAATGGGTATTTTTTAGTTATTTTTGTAAGGAGGAGCATCGAAAGAAAATTTTTGAGGGTGACCCTTATTTTAGGGGCCAAGTGAGGCTATACATAAAACTATGGCATGCAATATTCAATTTGACGGAGGATTCCTTTAGTTGTCCTAGTTTGGACTAGACTTCATTATTTGCCTTTGAAGATTTAGAAGAAAGACAATTTTAGAGATATTGGCAAGACCATAGGGACATTTCTTTTGGTGTATGATGTTACAAAGAGAAGGAATCTTACTACTTATGCTAGGATTAATGTGGAGTTGGATATATCCAGTCCTCTCTCAGATTCTATTGACATCTAAATTGGGGAGGTGGTACAGGTTTAGGCTCTTGACTATGATGTGAGGCTCTTGACTATGATGTGATCCCCTTTAAGTGCAAATACTTTCATCTTTATATTCACTTGGAAAGGGATTGCCCAAATAACTAATATGAAGTAGAAAGAGGAGGATCCCCATCAAGGGAAATTAAATGTGTGGAAGTGGAGGAGGAGGATGGTTTTTGTGCAATTGTAAATAGGAAAATATCAAAGTTTGATGGGTAAGGAGAATTTAGAATTTTCTTTCAAAAGTTAATTTGATATCTTGGGATTTGGATCTAGTGAGGTGGATGTGGATGTTGGGGGGGAATACCCCTCCACTAACAAGTTTTTTCAAGATTATTTGGTATCGTTATCTTGTAGTAGGGGTGAGGCCCTAGCAGAGATGTGGAATCAAAAAAAAATTGAAATTGAAAAGGGGATGGCTATGCCCATAGAGGATTTTATTCTAATGAAGGCTAAGGTTGCAGTTTAGGATGATATATAGAGGAAGGAAAGAGCTATCGAGGTTTAGAGGGGTGGGATAAGAGGAACAATAAGTAATCCCTTAGGGATTACATCAAGCACATCAAGAAGGGAAATAACATGCAGTTGGAAGAAAATCAGAAAAGGACAAGCAAGATAAGGAAGATTATGCAAACTATTGATTCACATTTCAACTCTTTCTCCAAATGAAGATTATTTCATGGAATGTGAGGGGCTTGGGGGTGAAACCCAAGTAGAATGTTGTAAAGCATTGTATTATATGGTATACAATAAAAGTACATCGATGGTTTATCTTATTGCAATTATAAGGATTTCTCCTCTAATATGTCATTCAGTATTTAGGTGTAGCAATACTCTTTTATGAATTTTTTTTTTATACTCGAATTGGGAATTTAGCCTTCATGGTATTATAGACATGTATATTTAGAGGTACTTCTAGGCTATGGAACATGTATGGAAGGCCTTGCGACTATGTGATATGATTTTTTTTAATAAATTTTAATCTTTTTCCTAAAAAAATTGACTATTTCATGTGTGTTAAATCTTGATATTAGAAAAAAAATTGTGGTATGTTTTTCTTAGTATTGTTGTTTTGAATTTCTAGTTGTGTAAAATTTCTAGCTATGTAAATTTTTGGCCATGTTAAATTTATTTGTGTTGTGTAAAAGATTCTATTTTACATAATATTTTTGGCATACTTAGATATATATTTTTAATTTATTTTATTCATTTAGATAAGTATAAATTAAAATTTGTTTTTATAAAAAACGAAAAATTTATTTTGAACCTTGTAACTATAAAGTGGATGGAACATTTCAACTTCTTATTTAAATAGAGAATAAAAAATTATTTAAAAATTTTTACACTTTTAATAATGAAATTAATAAATATTATTAGATATAAAACTTATTTAAAAATACAATGTACTTAGACTAAAAGAAACAATACAACTCATAATATCTACATGGCAATCTATCCTTATATATTATGTCATCTTTAATATTATGAATTTGATAAAATCTAAAGATACTTCCTTTGATAATGATGCAAGGAAAATTTATATTTTTCCTTTATATGTGGGATATTATTTTCAAAGGATAAATTGTTGGAGTGATGGGCTTACCAAATTTTAAGCCTATGATCTTAGAATCAAGGGGGAAACATGGTTAAATATCAGTCATAGATCAACAAAATATTTGGCCAAAAATGTTACTTCAAAATTATATGACTTTTTATGTAATAAAATTATTCAATAAATGAACACTACCTAGAGGTTCAACAATATGGAACTCTATGTTAAATAGTTTGTAGTTGTTCAAAAAATATATTAGGTGCTCAATAAATCACGAAGATTCTACAAATATTTGGTTAGGTGTTTGGTTGAATACCTACACTCTTATTTCAGATCCAAAATAACAACCATTGGCTAAGGCATGTTTAATTTGTAAAACTTAAAGATTAAAATTATATTAATGCAAGAATTAAATCCATATCATGGATTTCTATTAGCAACCTAGTTTAAGGAGATCATCTTAAACATGTAACAAATGAACTTCAAAATATTCTTCAGTAATTCTATTTGCATATTTTATGCAAAATAATGATTTGTTTTGTAATCTACTATAAGATGATGGATACTTGATTATATTGGGATATAAGAATTTAGAGCAATAAAAAATTTCTACTCTTAATGGTTTTCCTTACAATAATGTTTGGTCACTCACTATCTTCCATAAGACCTTAAAGTTCCTTTTTTTAGTAGTAAAAAACAAGTCTTACAAGTGATAGTTTACAAATAAAAGGATATCATGAATATTTTAGATGTGATTTGTTTGAGAAGGATCTAGAAACATTAGATCAATTACTTATTTATTATCCTTTGCCTTACACCTTGTAGATCTAATTTTTGAAAACATACAAATATATTGGAAACCTCCATTAATATTAAAATAATTGATGAAAAATTAGACCACTTGTTTCAAATCTAAATGATTATACTTTCTATTTAGAGTTGGTCACAATATTACTTTTCAAATATTATAGCTTAAATGAATAATACATTTGAAAAGGTAAATATTCTAATGATGCCTAGGATTTAAACTATATTATTATCTTTCTTGTAGAATATTTACAAACATGGAGGTATTCATGGGGAGCCTAAAGTGCAAAAAAAGAGATGCTAGTTTATTTGTTACATGTGTGACAAGGAGTTAATACATAGGATATACTTTGATATATTGTAAAATGTAAGTTTTAGTTAAGTTGTTTTTATAAAGGTTAATGTTCATGGTGCTTCCAAATGAATTCTTGTTGAGGGTGGTCTTTTCAAAATAAAAAAGGCAAAATTATCCTCACTTTCTCAAAATGATATCAAAATTCAACTAAAAATTGTACTCTTCCTCAAATGATATGGAAATTCAACTAAAATTTACTCATTCCTTAAATAATATGGAAATTCAAATAATAACTACGTAGAGGCTAGAACAGTTTTTATAGGGATCAAATTTGACATTAAAAAATATGTAAGAATATTGAAATGAAAATAGGTTTAGACATTGTTATTAATACTATTAAGAAAAAGTAATCTAAAATTTAGATAAAAGTAACATTATTTTTTATGTTCATCAACTATTGTTGTAGGAAATATCTTGAAAATGTTATTTTATCTAAAGCAAGAGAAACTAGTTAGTAGATAACTTTTCTATTTATAATGTTGCTTTTATTCTTAATAATATTTTATATCTTAATGAAAATGATATCAAAGAGTTAATTATAGATATATATAGTTGTTTAAGGAAAATAGATAATATCTTTGATAAAAAACAAGTCTGTGAATATCTTCGATAAAAACACATGTATATAATTTAATTAAAGTGACATCAATATAATATTTCCTTATTTTGATAGAAGTGGATCAGAAGGAACACATAACCTATTCTTAAAGAGAAAGAGAGAGCACCATATTTATTAAAATAATGATAACAAATATACAAATACAACATAGGATAAAATTGAACTAGAAAGCATGATACAAATAATTCTTATATGAATTATTATTTCATTTGTGTATATGGATATTGTAACACCCCAAGTCAATGCACTTGGTTGTCAATTTACACCAAGTCTTCCACATGGTTGTCTAATATAAGAGATTTCATTACCAAAAAATTTTTTATCTTTTTTTTTTTTTTTTCATTACTTATTATGGGCATGTTAAGTTCATATTCATGAGTGCCATTCTTCTGCAGTCAAAATACTCATGAGATCAACATTGGACAAATCCTGTATTGTTGCCTATTTCAAAATTCACTCTCCTTTCGAGATTCCAAGTTCATAATGGGTTTCTTTTCCTATAGGGACCATAACACCTAGAGGTGTGTGAAAGAAAACCAAAAAAATGGTGTACCGATATGATGCAAATAAAAATAGATATAAATGCTAAGTCCTACAAATGTAATGAGCAATGCATGAAGGAAATGACTTAGAAACGAGATGTGAGCAAACAAAGCAGGGCCCTATTTATTTATATTTCTTTTAATATGATTACAATACATCCCCCCTCTAGGGCTCAGAACATTTGATACAATTTGTTACATTAATGGATGCCCAAAAGAATCTGCGCTTCCAAGATCGAGCGGTACGCTTCCAGTGTCTTCCGCGTGCCCAAACTCGAAGTGGATGAGCTAAAAGTTGCCATCGCTTGTGTCCATGTGTTCGTCATTCCTTGTTGCCCATATAGCATTCTTGGTGGTGAGATCCTACACATAGAAAGAAAACAAATCATTAATAGCATATGCGTATCTAGAAAAACATGCAATCCCTAAGGCCTCCAGCAGGTGCTTAGAATATATCAGTGATAAGATTGATAAGTCGATTATATAATGATATGGAAATGTAAAGGAAAATGTCTAGAATTGGTATCACCTGATTTTGCATTGAAGTGACGTCGGACGGCCTCGTTATGCTCGTTTTCCCATTGGGGGCCTCTCCAAAGTGAGTGCTCCAATGTCCCACCTATGCTTATCCAAATTACCTAAAACTCATGTTTTAGACATTATATGTAATTCTAAGACTACCTAGATGCTCGTAATTTGCATATCCTGCCCAAATTCTCTTGTATGTAACAAGGGCGCCCTACGAGCTGGTTAATACATAAAATAATAAAATGATTGTCAAATCATGTCAGAATGAGTTCAAAATTTAACAGAGGCATTAGGATATCATCTAGGACATATTTTAAAAGGAAAATTAAGGAAATAATGCACATATTTCTAATCGCTCTGGGGTGGGACATTGGGGACTGTTGTAAAACTTGCAAAAAGTGACCTTGCAAATGTCCTACCTAGAGGCCTCCAAAACTCTTGCAAACTTGTGGTTAGACTAAAAATAGCATTTTGAGATGACCCATAAGGTCAGATCTGGAAGATTCTTCCCAGGTTATCTTGTATCTGAAGGCACTCCCTATAGGGTAGTAGATGCATAAAATGACAGAAACCAGGTCAAATCATGTTAGAAAGCAATGAAGTTTGGACAACATCATAATTACATTAGATATAAAAGAATGCAAAAAGAACAGTAACAAAACCATGCATAGATTTTTAATCACTCTGGGGTGGGGCGATTAGGACTGCAACAGTCTGGGGGGGTGCCCCGTTTAGGGCCTAGTTTTGATAGCACTCCAAGTGGGATGGGTCCAAAACTTTCGAGGGGGTTGTGTCGATGATTTTGGGGTGGGATTATGGTTGATTACTTGGGTCTTTGGATCTGGATTGCATTCCTAGTGTTGACCCGATAACCTATCTTTCAAAAGAGAGAGATTAGGGATGTAGGAAGCACAAAGAGGAATGGGGGTATAGTTTGGCAGCACTTCGTTGCTCGAAAATACTCCAGCTCTCTTTTTTTTTTGGGGGGGGTGAGGAGGCTCACCTTTTTATAGACCTAAGGGTATCTTTTGAATGCACATGCAAGGGCACAACTTGGCTCATTATGCCTTTTTTGGGGAGAGAATATTCCTCCATGATTAGGGCCTCCTTGATTGAGGCCTCCAAGATCAGGGCAGGCTTGATTGAAGCCTCTCTGATTTGAAACCTTCCCTCACAATCCCATGCCTTGAAGGCAGAGTTAGGTGGTATATTTGGGCTGCCATTTGACAAGGTTTGACTTTTTCCCAGTCAAACCTGCTAATCGTCCCACCTTGGAGCGATTCTTGCTAATCATCCCGGGGTGGGACGAATAGGATTCTAATCATCCCAGGGTGGGACGAATAGGGAGAAAAGTTCTTAAAAGGTGCAAAACTGACCTCTAACCTTCCAAAACTGATTTGGGAGTGGTTAGGACCACTATTTAACCTCTGTAGGCTTCCCTAGGGGGTATGCTAATTCTGTTAGTGCTTGTAGTCACATAATCAGATTGGTGTTGTTTTGGTGCCTATATATGCCCCTTTTTGGGATACGCTATGTGTGGCGTAGTGCTAAAAAAAATAGATGACCAAAGCACTTAATGATTAGGGTTTCTCAGTAACCTAACCAATTTTTTATGCCCTAAGTATGGAAAGGGCATGCATTCTTGAATCCTTGCTTCTGATGAGCTTAGGAGCTTAACTCAAGTGTAACCTTTTTTAGTGAGGTGTACTTGATCTTGGACATTGTTCAGACATGATCTTGGACAACCTTTTGTCTGAGGAACCTTTTCTTCATGCTTCCAGAATACCAAGTGTTTGTTTAGTTTGTAATCATTGCTTTTTTGCTACCCTAAGCAGGAGCATGATTGTCTTTGTCAATGATTCTTTGAATGCATGTCATTTACTTGATTGGGTGTGTATTTGTTGATTGGTGACTAAGTGTGACTACCCCCTCAAGAGACGAATCGATGAGGGAATGACAAAAAATGAGAAAATAAATGAGTTTCTTGACTGAAGATGATGTTTTTAAGGGTGCCTTCAGTTTTTTTTTGAATGCTTATTGCAGTTTTCCAACCATCGAACCTATTTTTGGTGGGTTTTGACCCTTTTTTGATGCCTATTGGGGTAGAAATTATCAAAAATCCTCCTTCCCGTGGAGTGGTCCGGCTATGCTAGCCTTATTAGGGAGTAGGATAGTGAGTATTTGTGACCCCAATGATGGTTTTTCATGCCATGAATGTCAGGTGCAAAGGCACCTTTGTTCGACAGATTTATTGTTGTTTTTGGTGTTTTTTTTTAATGCAGTTTTTGTTGCTTTATTTCTTGCTCTGTAATCGTCCCAGTGTGGGATGAATATCAATTTTGTAATTATCCCAAGGTGGGATGAGCGCTAACTAGAGCGTTCATCCCAGGGTGGAACGATTATAGGCCTAACAACCTATATAAGGACCAAAACTAGGTTTTGGGCTCATTTGCAATATTTTTTTCTTGGCGATTTGGAGCAGTGAGGAGTGTGAGTGTGCATAGCGGAGCATTGCTGAAATTTCATGAACATCATGAGTGTGAGAACTAGATCTTCAAGTGGAGGAGCTGAGGCAAGACCGGTATGATGTTCCTTCTCTCTGCATGTTATTCTTGCATGTTTTATATGAATTTTAAAACTCACATATAAAATGTTTGTTCGCTTTATTTTGTTTTTAAGGTTTTAAAAACCTAATTTTTTTGTGTGTGTTGGTTTGATTTTATTTGTATATCAAGTTGAAAACCTAATATAGGAACTTTATTTGCTTTGTTTTTTTTATATTAGGTTAAAATAACCCAACATGTTTTTGTGCTATGTTATTTTGTTGTTAATTTTCGTATATTAAGGTCAAAACCCTAGTACACAACTGTTATCTGTAATTTGTTTGTGTTTGTATTTAGGTTTAAAACCCAAAATGTTTTCATTTTATTTTGTTGTTTTTGTTCATATTATGGTTGAAACCCTAATATGTTTATTTTGTTTTTGTTTTTGCCATATTAAGGTTGAAACCCTAATATGTTTTTTTTGTTTTATTTTGCATTCACATTAAGGTTGAAACCCTAATATGATTTTTATTGTTTTTTGTTGGTTGTACAATTATTTTCATGTATGATGTTGTTGTACAGTTTTATTTTAATGATTTTGTACTTTCATTGTACATTTGGTTTACTATACTTCTTATGTTGTACTTTTTTTGTACAATTGTAAATTGTAGTCTGTACTTTTGATGTACCATTTTATTTATGTTTTTTGTTTATATTAAGTATGTACTTAATATCTTTTTTCATTTTATTTTATTGTTTCAAGTTGTGAAGAGTCAGTACCGCCAGCCGACTGTTTTCTCTAATGCTTGAGATGCCCTGACAATTATGGATTAGGAGTAGCTTGATGCCCTTAGGATCAAGCACGTGACACATCTGGAGCCTATGGTGGGGGATTGGGCATATTTGACTACCCCGATCAATTTGTGGGATCCCCACACCAACACTTTTCATCTCCCAATAGGGGATATGACTGTTACTCTAGAGGATGTGTATCGGATTCTATAGATTTTGATAAATGGACTACCTATCCGGACAACCCACCGTGACCAACAAACAATGATATTGACATGGTGTTTTTGTTTTGTGGTGGAGAGGTGGGTGGAGAGGGCTATGGAGAGGGCAGAGGTTGACTGCCATAAATGTGGTATTCTGGTGCGGTGGTGGCTGGAGAAGGGCATATTAGGGGTGAGGCATGCTTTGATCATGACCCTCATCTCCAATATGCTACTTCTTGACTCCTTAGGTGTGAGGTTCCCTTGGAACCTACTTGAGTTGGTTTTCACATTGGTGGAGTGTCCTACATCATCTCCACTTATTATGAGATGGGGTCAAAATTTATTGGCATAGTTGTATGACGAGCTTTATGAGGTCCTCTATCGAAAGTGGAAGGGGATCGGGTGCAGCTATCTCTTGTAGTTCTGGGGTGGCAGCACATAGCTATGGAGCGGCCATAGGGTTTGAATTGGACCACTTGAGGTGAAATGGTGGATCAAGAAATTTGATATGCTGATTTATGGTGGAGGTCAGAGGAGCATGGACAGAGTCAGTAGTGGGCAGGTGGCGTATGTCACTATACTGATGCCTTCTCTCGTCTAGTGCCAGGGTAGGTGTTCTCGTAATCATATCAGGACTGTCCAGCCTAGCTTGAGGCTAGAGAGTGGCTACGACATGTGCATAGGGGTATATGGTTGATTGGGTGGCACGGGACATAGTAGGAGTACTTCTCATATGTCCGGGTGATGCGGTAGTTTGGGGTGCACTAGGGATTGCCTGGTGATCCCTTGATATATTGGTGTTGTGGTGATGAGAAGACTCTAGTCTAGCATACCATTGAGTAGTTGGACGAGGGGTTAGATGCAATTATTGATGTACCCAACGTGGACGATATTGAGGTGACTATAGAGTATGACCGATGGTGGATTATGCGGTGATGGTAGAGTGAGGGGCCTCTAGGAGGTATGGATACTACAATAGTAGGAGGTGGGGGTGCAGAGGCACCGATGGAGGTTTTGGGGACTCTAATCGATGATGTTGATATGGTGGAGGTTGATGACTTCATCGATGATGGAGACTATTTGGGGGTTCCAAAGCAGCCGAATGTACAAGATGTCCTAGAGCAGTGGGTGCCAAAGTAGTAGGCCGTCTCAGAGGTGCCCATGCCTTAGGCTATATTAGGGGATGTGGAAGCTGTAATTCATGCTGAGATAGCATGATTGGAGGGTCTCTTATGAATATGGGAGGAGGAGCATAGAGATGATTTTGTGGAGGTAACACAGGAGAGGGATCTCCTGCAAACTCAGTTGGCACAATAGGATAGTGCATTGGCTATGTATCACCAACTAGATATGGAGTGGGGTCAATACTAGATAGAGTTAGAGACAAAGGTTGTCCACCTCAGTGGACAGTTGCCTATTCTTGATGGAGGTCGTTCGTCATGCCGTAAGAGAGGCAATGAGACTAAGAATTTTGCATCATCTTGTCGGTGAGGGTAGTGTTGGTGGATAGGGTGCGAGGGCTAGCAACAGCCACCCTGAGATGTCCCATAGTACCCATACTACTAGAGGTAGTTCCAGTCACACCGATCCTACGTGATCATGGTGGCTGACTTGCTAGGCTTTGGGGATTTTGAGTTTTTGGTTTTTGTGAGGTCAGAGGACCTTCTTATTGTAGCCTAAGGGAATTTTGACTTGATATATATACATGACTCTTTTGCTTTGATTATATACTTGTCATGGTTTATTTTTCTGTATGCGCATTTATTTATGTTGATGTATGCATATGTTATTATGAATGTAGATGATTTTAACTATATGATATAGATGTATGAATATGGAATGGATGGAATGATTTGTTGGTATATAGGCGATGGCACCATAGACTGTACAAGATTTACTGGCTTTCTGTACTATGTGATTGCTTTATGAAATAACTTTTGCATTTGTAATAATTGTTTTGTATTTTTTGATGGTGATGTAAGTAATGAAATATACAACAATTTTTTTAGAATGTAGTTAAGGTTTTTCTAAGACTCGGATGCTTTAAATAACTAGTCAAGACCGTACATTATCTTACAAGACTTTCAAACAAGGTACAAATTAGACTTGAGTTTGACCAAGTTATTTCACATCCCTATGTGTGCGATTGAGTTTGTTTATGTGGTATTTGTAAGGATACCATCAGTTCTAGGTAGGCTATCCACCAAACCTATACTGAGGATCACCTAATTAGATCCACTAACTCCTTTGTTGTATTTAGTAGGATTAATCTACGATGCAATATAGGATACCATAAGCTAGCTCATCCATATGCAAACATTGATCTGTACATATTCCCAATAGCTAATGCGATAGATATATCGTCCTGTGGGAGGTTTGCCACCAGTGACCAGTAGGTTATCCACCAAACTGGGACTGACGATCACCTCATGACCTTTTGAATGTTGAGAATTCTAGGGGTTTAATAGTTACTCCCTCTATTTTAATGGGATATTTGCTCAGTAGCGATGATAATCACTGTTTATTTTGTTTGATCTTGGGATTTTGAGCAGTGATTAGAATCGCTATTTCTTATGCTTTTTTATTTGTGCACTTTTGATATTCATGTTTGGAGTTGGAATTCTTTGTAGTGGTAAAAACCACTATTTATTTTGGGGAATTGAAGGAAGTTTTCTTGTCCTTTTGCCAATTATCAGCATTATTGGGGTCATTCGTACAAGGGGATGAGCGAGATAACATTTTCATCGTATGGTATCTTGGACCACTTTGTAGGTTTCATATTTCGTTCACACAACTTGGGAATTTTTATGTGTTTTAAGCTTGTGTTGGGATGTTGTGTAACAAGGCATGATCCAAGTAAACATCTACCTTGTAAAAGTCGGTCTGACTTTGTACAATATTTTGCTAGAAATCTAAAGACAATTGAATGATGAAAACCCTAAATACATTAGAAGACAACTAACTATGATATGGCAAAAATGCGAATGGCGTTATTCTTGTTGGATCATTTACAAAATGAACAAATGTTGAAAATTATGGAATTGTGAGTAATTACAATCTATGGTGTGTTTCACATGTATGACCAGGAAATATGTAATGTATGTATGCGATGCCTAATGCAACTTTTTTTTTTTGTGTTTTAATTTTTAATATTATGCATGAAAGTGAGATGCAATTTTTTTGTTATTTTTGATTATCTGTTGTTTTTGAATATTCGTTATGGTGGTTTAACCCGAATGGGTGTGGACCAAGTGATTCTTACGGATCCTTGGAGGTTTTGACCAAAGGAATTATAGATACCTTTGGGGCATTTTGGGTGACCAAGCGGTGGCAAGAATCCTTGGAGATTTTGGTTTGACCAAAGAGATTATAGATACCTTTGGGGAATTTTTGGTTGACCAAGTGATTGTGGGAACCCTTGGAGCTTTTGTTTGATCAAAGGTATTATAGATACCTTTGGGGTGTTTTTGGTTGACCAAGCTATTGTGGGAACCCTTGGATCTTTTGGTTTGACCAAAGGGATTATAGATACCTTTGGGGTGTTTTAGGTTGACCAAGCGATTACGGGAAATCTTGGAGCTTTTGTTTTGACCAGAGATTATTGATACCTTTGAGCCATTTGGATGACCAAGTGATTGTGGGAACCCTTGGATATTTTGGTTTGAACAAAGGGATTATGGATACCTTTGGGGCATTTTGGGTGACCAAGTAGTGGCGAGAACCCTTGAGGCTTTTGGTTTGACCAAAGGGATTATAGATACCTTTGGGGTGGTTTTGGTTGACCAAGCAATCGTGGAAACCCTTGGAGCTTTTGGTTTGACCAAAGGGATTATAGATACCTTTGGGGCGTTTTGGGTGACCAAGTGGTGTCGATAACCCTTGGAGATTTTGGTTTGACCAAAGAGATTATAGATACCTTTGGGGCATTTTAGGTTGACCAAGCAATTACGAGAATCCTTGGATCTTTTAGTTTGACCAAAGGGATTATTGATACCTTTGGGGAATTTTGGGTGACCAAGCGGTGGTAAGAACCCTTGGGGATTTTGGAGTGGTCCATGGCTATCTAAATGTTGAATGGCCTCAAATGACTGATGTTCAAGAGTTCTAGTTCCTTGATTCCTTCAAGAGAGGCAAGACGGTATGTTCCAGGTCCTATTTTACTATCGATTACATAAGGACATAACCAATTTGCCATGAAATTGTCCCTTAAATGGGGTTGCAAGTTATAATTTTGTTGGTTCTCTTTTAATACTAGGTCACCGACCTGAAAGTCCCTCAGGTAAAATTTCATGGTGTATGCTTTCTTAAGTCACTCTTGATAGATATGTAAATACTCGAGAGCATTGATGCATCGTTCGTCGAGTAACGTAAGCTGGTATAACTAGGCCTGCTATGTAGTGTCACCATCGATGAACTCTTGCATTGATATGCGTAGGGAGGGTATTTCCAACTCGAGAGGCATGACTACCTCGGAGCCATACACTATAAAAAATGGAGTTGCCCCATTGGGCATCTGAATGCTAGTGTGATAATCGCATAGGGAACATGGTATTTGGATGTGTCAATCCTTATGACTATCTGTGAACATATTTTTAAGGATGGCAACTAGCATTTTGTTTGACACCTCTGCTTACCCATTTTCCTACGAATAATAAGGTGTCAAAAAATTGTGCTGAATTTTGTACTTTGTTGTCAAAGCACACACATCTTTGTTCTTAAATGACGTCTCATTATCCGATATGATCTTGGATGGAATACCAAAACAACATATGATGTTATGTAAAATGAACTCTACAATGTGGGGCCCAGTTGTAGAGGTAAGAGAAATTTCTTCCACCCACTTAGTGAAGTACTTTGTGGCCGTTATGATAAATGTGTGATGACCTGAAGACGTAGGGGGGATCTTTTAGATGAGATATAAGCCCCACTACAAAAAAATCCAAGACGATTAGATCGACTGCAAGGCTTGAGATGGTACATGTGTCAAGTTAGCATGGTGTTGACACTTCATGCACTTTTGCACATATGCACAATAATCTCTCTCTAAATATGGCCAATAATAGACCATGCAAAGAATACGCTTTACGATGACCATACCGCTGAAGTGGCCATCGCATGTACCATCATGCACTTGAGTGATCATCCAAGTGGACTCCTACTGGTCCAAGCAACGGAGGAGGATTCCTTCGTAGCTTTGATGGTATAAAATGTCTCCTAGCAAGACATGTTTTTCTACTTTCTATTTGAATGATTTTTTCACATGCGATAATCCAAGTGGGAGGCAACCTAACTTGAGATAGTCTCTTATGGGTGTGTACCAATCCTTCTAATCAGAAACCTTGATGGTATGAATGGTTGATCCCTTTTGAAGTTCATCCTTAGAAAAAGTTGAGCAGGAAAGAACTTGTAAAAATAGTGTTGTGTTGCTATTAAGAGGGGTTGGAGAGAACAAATACCCACAGTTGGTGTGATTCAGACTATCATGGATTCGATAGAACCTATCCTGAGATGGTTCAATATGGATCAAGTGGATTCTTGGCGTTATGTCAGAGCTTACACACTCCATCATGAATTGGGATAACATTTTGACTTGAATGGTTGTCATCTCACCAAAAATGTCTTACGATATTAGTGACCCTAAGGAGACCATAGTGTTCACAAAATGATTCGATGATCGAGGGAGTGCCTCAATGTCGTACCATTCAAGATTTTCTAGGAATTTATCCACAAGGGCTTTGTAGGCCTGCAGAACTGGGCATTTGCATTGGAATACCCCTTTCACTTGGTTGACAATTAACAGTGAATCACCAAAGATATTCAAGCATTTGATGTTCATGGTGATGGCTATCTGAAGACCTATGAGCAAGGCTTCGTATTCAACATTGTTATTGGTGCACAAGAAATAAAGTTTAAATGATAAAGGCATTGGAGCCCCTTGCGGTGTGAAAAATATGATTCCCGTGCCACCCCCTTGCTCACATTTAGAACCATAAAAAAATAAGTTTATGACGACCTGTGACTCAGGATCATCAGAATATGGTGATTCTAAGACATGGAAGACCCCATCATCAGGTAGCTCTATGGTCAGATGTTGATCGTCTTTGAGAGGAGCCTCTCCTAGTTGATCGACAATGAATTGAACTTTGATGGAATTTTTTCCAATGAATTCAATGTCAAACTCCATCAACAACATGATCCATTTTTTCGTGTGACTACTGTGATAAGTATGAATTATCATTTACCGCAATGAATTATCCTTAGACACAACATACATCGTATTGCTCAACATGTAATGGCATAGATTTTTGGTGGCAAATACCATCGCCAAGCATAACTTCTCAACGTATGCATGGTTAAGTTCATAACTGACCAGGGTGTGGCTAAGATAATAATTATCCTATTCTTTATGTAATTAATTTTTTTGGGCTAGCATGGCACCCAGTGCCACTTCAGTAGCTGAGATGTATAAATAGAACAACACTCCTAGTCTAGGTGGTGCCAATACTGGTGGCAAAGCCAAGTATTGTTTGATGTCGTCGAAGGCTGACTTCCACTTGTCATACCAATGAAATGCTACCCCCTTGTGTAATAATTTATTCATGGATCGGAACTTTTCAGATAACTACGCTATGAAGCATTTGATTGACACGACCTTACACTGCAAGCTTCTGAGCTACCTAATGGTGGTTGGGGGAAGCATTTCAAGGATTGCCTTAAATTTATTTGGATCTACTTTGATGCCTTATTTTGAGACTACAAAACCCAATAGTTTTCTAGATGTGATGCCAAATACGCACTTCTTGGGGTTTATCCTAACCTTGTGTTCGATGAAGTGATCAAGGATCTTGCGTAAGTCATCGAGATGATTTTGGCACAAAAGAGATTTTGCCAACAAATCATCCATATAATCTTCCAAATTTTTATACATGTGATCGTGGAAGATGTATTTCATAGCATGTTGGTAGGTGGAGCCAGCATTTTTAAGGCCAAAGGGCATGATCTTATAACAAAATTTCCCCCAAGACATCATGAATGTCATTTCTAGTTGATCATTGAGATTGATACAAATATGGTTGTATCCTGAGAAACCATCCATGAGGGAAAGCATTTCATGGCCTGCTGTAGCGTCTACCAATGCATCCTTAGGAATCACTTTGTTTAAATCTTGAAAATCAGTGCATATGCAAATCCTCCCGTCAGGATTTTTGATGGGTACCATGTTGGACAACCATGGTGGGTAATATACGTAGATGATAAACTATGCATCTAATATATTTTAGAGCTCATATTTGACCATTAAGGCCACTATTGGGTGCATCATACGTAGATTTTGCTTGACTATCTTGATTTTCAGATCAAGTGTTAGATTATGCGTGACTAGCTACGGGTCTAACCTTGGCATGTCTTTGTAGGACCATGCAAAAACCTCCTTCTTCTATTTGAGAAGGGCAATGTAATCGACTTGCTCTTCGAGGGATAGACTTACCCCCAACTTGATGATTTGCAAATTCATTAGATCAGAATCGATGTCTACATCAATCATTTCTTCGATTGACATGTGGGATCCGTCCTCCAACTGTTGTGGAGTTGGGATCATGTGGATATCATTTGCTGAATTTAGATCTGCGTTGGGAATGTCAGGTTTCTCTATAACATGGAAGATATCTTGACTCTGTCCTGGGGTGAAATGAAACATCTCATCGCAAGGCTAGTACTCTGATGGGGATGGTGGTGAGTTAGCATGATCCCAGTCTATGGCATCTAGGTCTAGATACAATGGTTGTGTTGGATCGGTTGGATTGCAGATGGGGGCGGTTAAATCAATGGAGATAATGTTTATGGAATGAATTTGGTCTCCATTGTCATGTGGGTGTTTATTCAGACATCCTTGGCGATCCTTGTACCCCAGATCTGGCTCTATGGGTACTGACACAAAATTATCGGCCCTATGTGCGGACAGAAGGATAGGGTCTACCCCTGGCACTGATGGCCCTCTAGGGTCTCTAGGTGGGATGTGCTCCTTGTATGCCCGAAGTGGTGGATGAAGCACTTTGTTTAACTGTACTTGGTTTAAATGCCACCTATGCCTTGGTCCCATTTTTAGATGTTCAAACATATCATCGATGTCTATGGGGTATTCCTGTTGCCTCATATGGTTGAGATATGCCATCTCAGTCTCATCCTCATAGTTGCTATCAAAGATCCATAGGCCTTCATTGGCTTCGAAAACTATGTGCCCTCTGGATAGTATAGCCTCCCACTAGGTGTTTCTTTATCACTATCCTCACTATCTACAAAAATTGGAAATTTGACATGCAGGTAGTCGATGTTGAAGAAGATATTTGGATATTCTTCCTCCAGTGGATCACTTGGCCTTATGGCTAGCATGAGAGGCTCAATTCGTTTGAGAAAGTTGATTTGGTCCCTTCTGGATTGTTTCACTTTCTATGAGAGGGCTAGATTCTTTGGAGGTAGCAATTGCATGATCAGAACATTAAAGGGGAACATTGCCATGAAGTTCTCCTGATAGTCGTCAATGGGTGTCACCTACGAGTGATTGCTATCAGACTCAAAAGGGTCCCAAGGTGATACCTCATAATCTGACTCATCTTCAGGAGACCCCCCTTGATCTTGTTCATATCCCTCTTGGAGGTTACTTCTTGAACTATCCCCTTCCTTGATCAAAGGGGAGGTGTTGTTGAGGTCAACAAGGTTTGTTGTTAACAATGGGAGATAATCCCCCAATGTGTATGATGTGTTGGGATTGGCATATGGATCTTGTGCCAACCCATCCCTGTTGCCTAGACCTAGGCCTTTCATGGTTTCTACAAATATGTCGAGGGGCAAAGGGTGGTTGGACCCTACTCCTGATTTATCATATTGCATATGGTATCTCAGTTGACAAAGAATGTGCATTCCTTGTTCATATCTGCCCAATCCATATCCATGCCAATTACATTGGTATAGGTATTTCAATGTGAATTCTGGGTTGGATAGATAGTCAACATTCTCAATAAATGGTTCTTCATTCTCTTCCTCTTGTAGGTAGGGTTCAATGTCATTCTCGAGGCCCCTATATACAAAATTTATTTGATTTTGTGGGTAGCCTAAAGGGATGATAGTGTCGATGGGGAGGTGAGGTCTCCCCATGTCTTGCATAGATTTGAGAGTGGGTGTTGCCACAAAATTCTACACTAGGTACTCCCCCAGGCTCGTATTGATCATCTCAATGGTAATCATTGGTGGTTGAGGGGGAGGGAATGGGAGTTCTCCCTGAGTCCACTCCATGTTGGGTGAACCAGGTGTCTCGACTTCCATTCATTTGGGCACCTATTCGGTATATATGGTTGATACTAATGATGGTACCTCCTCTAGGGGCTTCTTACCATTGTCCTTCGATGTGGCCACCATAGGTGGCATTGTTGGTGAAGGAACAGATGACGAAGATGGGCCAGGTTGGTGAGTTGAGGGACTCAACAGTGGGGATGTAGGCTAAATCAGACCCTGTATGGATGGATTCAATTTAAAGTACAAATGTGTTGATGGGAGGGTCGATTTTGGCATCAGCTACACTGCATTACAAAAATTAAAGGGCTCTAAGTTTGCTAGGACTACATGTACTTGTACTTCATATGTGTATTTGAGGCATTGATGGGCTATCAAAGGGACACACTTCATGTCCCTGATCCAAGGCTAGCCTAGCAAGATATTGTAGGCCATCTCACCCTCAAGGATGTGACACAATGTAGGAATGGTCTTTTGTCCTACTTGGATGGGCAGGACAATTGTGCCAACCGTCGAGCATAACACGTCGTTGAATGCTCGAAGAGTGTAAGTGGACACCATAATGTGGGATGTTGACAGCTTAAGGTATTTTAATGTTGCTATCGTGATTATGTTATTGGACGAGCTAGTGTCCAACAACACCCTCTTGAATGGAATCCTATTGACCCGTGTAATGACGTGCAAGGGTGGATCCACCATATCACCAGTCACCAGTTTTAGTTTGTCTTCCCTGAAGGTTATGACTGGTTCTATGCATTGTTTCACATGTCCCATGAAATTGTTGAAAGAATTGGATTCGTGGGGTTGTAGCTCAATGGCTTTGAGTATCTCCATCAGAGCCTCTCGATGGGGTGGTGATTGTTGGATGAACTCATAAATGGAGAGCCTAGCCAATGTGGTCCTAAAAATTTGAGTAAGTTTAGTCCGAATCATGGCCACTTGTCTAGGCGATGGGGGTTGCATAGGATGTTGTGGAGGTTGTGACATTGATGGAACATATCCTATAGCTATAGCGGGTGCAGCCGTGTTTGGGTATCTTTTGTTCCGTGTCACGATGCTTATCATCCCTATGTATCCTTGCATGGGGTAGTTTTGTGTTACCTCGTTCACTTGTAAAGTCTTTGCCTATGCATCATGGGAAGGTAGGGGGTATTTGAAGACCTCCATCTATTGGTTGCTCAGTGCTATGGGATTATCTACCATGAGCGTTTTGTTGTCTATCAAGTCCTACACTAAGTGTTTGAATTTTCGAAAAGTGGAGATTTTGCATCCTTTTTGTCGGTGAAATCTACAATATAAGTCTTCCCTATAGCCCTTGGGTTTTTGTGTGTTGGGGTATATGGGTCGACTTTCTAGAAAGTTTATCAAGTTTTCCGCAAACAAGAAGTCAAACAAGGAGTCTCTAGACTCCGTGAATTGTGTGAATTGTTGCCTAGGGTGATGCTACTAATTTTTCTCTTGTTTATGATTTTCCTTTTCATAGTTATCAAGAGGAACTGCCTGATAATTAGCCTTTGGGGTTGTGTCGTTTGTGCAGGATTTGGTATAGTTATGGCAACATAATTGACCACAATGGGTTTCGGTTGCATGGGCCCAGTTTTAGAATTTTTGGGCCACTCTTTCTTGCGTGGATTTGAAATCTCGTCGTATTGTATTTTGATCTCCTTAATTATCCTGGCTTGCACCAAGGCTTCTTCGAGGATGGCATATTACTGTAGCTACAATAGCATCAAGATCAACCTTAAGAAAATCTTTGATAACATTTGAGTCATGTCGGCCATGGGAGGGAGGTAAGGTAGCTTTGAAAGAAATGTCCTCCATCGATTCCCATAAGTAGCCATGGTTTCATCATCATACTGCTTAAGGCTAGCTAGGTCGCTTAAGGATGCCTTCTTCTTGGTGTTGAAGGCAAAAATTTCAAGGAACGTGTCTACTAGATGGTCTAGATTATTGATGTTATGCTTCGGCAACTAGATAAACCAATCTGAGGTAGGGCCTACAAACGTGGTTATAAACATTATCAAAAGCAATGCATCGTTGTCCTGAATGCCAAAGCATTGAATCAAGAACCTTGTTATGTGCTCTTGGTTATCCTCATCCCCTCTAAAAATTGCCAATTGAGGCACTTTGAAGTGGTCAAGGTATGGGGGTGCTAGAACTGAAGGATGCATAGGGTGACTGCAGATCTGGCATAAGGTGGGCTTTTGGGGCCCCGAAGTATTAGTCTCCATAGACTCTAAGCACTTCAATAGTGCTTTTTATGCTTTAGAGGATTTGATTTCCTCTTCTTTGGTTTTTTCCCATTGTGAATTGCGAGGAACTTAAGGCCTATGGAGGGGTAGCCAGATACCGCCCCCCCTACCTTGGTAGGGTGTTTCAGCCTGCTCTTCTTCTCACTCAAATTCTTCATAGGCATCTTGAGGAGTTTTTGGGCATGACCTATAAACATGGATGGGTGCCCAAGGAAGGTGCCCATCATTGATTCTAGGAGTGGCCTTTCGCTCAGGTCTAGGAGGTCTTGGAGACAATGCTTGATAAGGTCATGGAAACCTGTCTTGTACTAAGGGGTTGTGGCTCTCATAAATTTTTGTCCTATGTGAGCGAGGGGTTGGAATCCTCTCATGCATAGTGTTTTGGAACAACTCATATGTATATAGATGAATGCGCTCTTTGTTAATATGATATAGTTGTTCTAACTGCTACTGATATTGCCTAAGCTACGTAATTTGTGCTTAGCGAGCGGTATGTTTGGCAAATTCCAAGTCAATTTGTTCCACCATCCTAGGTCTAGGAGGCCTAGATGCCTCCCCTACATATCTATCTCGGTCGTGGTGATCCGAGATCTCTATGGGTAAGTTTCCTCTATCGAGGTTAGCAACATTCACCCGAGGATCTGGACTCAATAGGTGATCTTGATAATCAGTAGGTGTGAAGGCACATTGCCCTCACACAGTGTATTGCTCTTGAGGAATATATTGGTTTTCCTCATGCTTCCTTTTGTATATGTGAAAGGGACGGGCAGAGTTGGCTTGCCCTATCTAAAGAGCCTTGCACTCTAGATTTGGCCTATTAGTTCTAACAATAATGAGGGGTGGAGGGGGAATGATATAATCATATGGGCCCTCCTTATGAACCCTATGCTACTCTAGCACTTCATCGCATAGTGGCCACTCATAATGAGTGTCTAAGGGGGCCTTCCCATGTGTGTACTCCTCCTGAGAGGGTCTATGTTGAACGGGGGTGCCCCTCAGAGGGGTGCCTCTATAGTCCTATTATGTAGTGGTATAGTGTGGACTATGTTGTGGGTCAGGCTACCAAGGTGGTATAACCAAGTCCTTGGGGCTATAACAGAGATGACTTGTGCCTCCTTGCATACTTTCCATAGCTTCTGCCCATGATTGAGCTTGGCTACGGGTATACACCATGGTGGTGGTTTTTCTAAAAAGATATGTATATTTGTATCTCCTTTAAAATTTTTATGCTATACCAAACAAAAGGGGACAACACAAACAAAGAAATGATTATCTTGTTTACAAATTAAATGTGTGTCCTAGATCTAGTTCAGTGTGTTTGATTTTTGTTATGTAAATCTTATAAAGAAAACTTTTTTTATACATTCATAATGAGGGCTCTTGTATCTTCAAAATGGTTGTCCCTTCAATATACCATTGCCATGCCATTATACTGAACCTCTCAATATACCTGCCCTTACATGAGGGAAACTATTGGTACGCGAGAGCAGAACAGTAAGTGGAACATAGGCGGTACGAAAGGGGGATCACTCTATTTTTGACACCTACCTTAGAAGACTTATCCTCATGCATGAGAAATAAACCCCGCTACACTTGGTCAAATTTCGTCAGGATTTACGTCTAGCAATAGTCGTGATCAGGGTATATGTATGCAAACTCCAAGCCAAGGTGGTGATGAAACCCACCGTTGGTCTTGATCAAGTGTTGGGGTATTAATACCAACTCCTTGATGTTAATTTTATTAGGTGGTGTGTGTGGTTCCTTTTAATTGTGTAAAGAAAGAAAACATATAGCAAAAGATGATTTTCACTAATGCAATGCTTTAAAGTACATTTTATCTTTCAGAGACAAGTAGTAGAAAAAATGAAATCACAAAACCTAACTAGAACTGAAACCTATAATGAGGACTTGCCATTTGTGCAAGGATCATGCTAGCAAACCAGAGAAAAATGCATTCCTAATCAAGTTCCTTCCATTTAATTTACTCTATGTTTTTATTTATTTTTTATTTATTGCAATAAAGGAAAACAAACTACTTAACCTTTCCATGCAAGTGTCTAAAAATAAAGCAAAGAAAACATAAAATTGTAGAAACAAAAAGTAGAAAAACACAGAGGATGTTCAGAAGGCCTACCTCCTCTCTGTCTAAACCAGATGCCTCTGAGTTTCTTCTCAGAAAATGCATAGAGATATAATCATCCTAGGGTGGGATGAATATTAGGTTTGCATTTTTCATAGGGTGGGATGAATTCGTCCTGGGGTGGCACGAGTAGCAGTCTAGTGCCCAAATGAGTAACACCTGCAAAGAAAAACCATAAAATTTGGATCAAAAACTTGATCCTAACAGTAGGTAACAGGCTTCCACTATGGTTGCCACTGAAATAAAACCATAAAAATGATGTACTTATATGATGCAAACAAAAATAGATATAGATGCTAAGTCCTATGAATGCGATGAGCAATGCATGAAGGAAATGACACAGAAAAAATATGTGAGAAAAAAAAGTAGGGCCTCCTTTATTCATATTGCTTTTAATATGATTACAATATGTCCCCCCTCTATCAAAAAAATTGATACAATTTGTTACATTAATGGATACCCAAAAGAAGTCACGTTTCCTAGATCAGGCGGTATGCTTCTAGCATCTTTCGCATGCCCACACTCGAAGTGGGCAGGCTAAAAGTTGTCATTTATTGTGTTCATGTGTTTTTCGTTCCTTTCTACCCTTATAGTATTCCTCATGGCGATATCCTATGCATAGAAAGATAACAAATCATTAATAGCATATGTGTATAAAAAAAACATGCAATCCCTAAGGCCTCCAATGGGTGCTTAGAAGATATCAGTGATAATATTGATAATTATATTACATAATGATATGGAAATGTAAAGGACAATGTATAGCATTGGTATCACCTGATTTTGCATCGAAGCGGCATCGAACGGCCCCATTATGTTCGTTTGCCCATCGAGGGCCTCTCCAAAGTGAGTGCTCCAATGTCCTACCTAAGCTTATCCAAATCACTTGAAACTCATTATTTAGGCATTATATGTAATTATAAGACTACCCAGATGATTGGAATTTGCATATCATATCCATATTCTCCTATATGTGATAGGGGCACCCTGCGAGCTGGTTAATACATAAAATAATAAAACGATCATCAAATCATGTCAGAATTAGTTTAAAATTTAACAGAGGTATTAGGGTATCATCTAGGATATATTTCAAAAGGAAAATTAAGGAAATAATGCACATATTTCTAATCACTCTGGGGTGGGATGCTGGCGACTGTCACAAAACCTGTAAAAAGTGACCTTGCAAATGTCCTACCTAGAGGCCTCCAAAACTCTTGCAAACTTGTGGTTAGAATAAAAACAGAATTTTGAGATTACCTAGAAGGTCATATTTTGTATATTATGCCCAGGTTATCTTATATCCGAAGGTGCTCCCTATAGGTTAGTAGACACATAAAATGACAGAAACCAGGTTAAATCATGTCAGAAAGCAATGAAATTTGGACAACAACATAAGTACATTAGATATAAAAGAATGCAAAAATAACAGTAAAAAAAACATGCACAAATTTTTAATCGCTCTGGGGTGGGGCGATTAAGACTGCAGCAGTTTGGGGGGTGCCCAGGGGTGGGATGCCCACCGTTTAGGGCCTAGTTTTGACACCACTCCAAGTGGGATGGGTCCAAAAGGGGGTTGTGTCGATTAGTTTGGGGTGGGATTATGGCTTATTGCTTAGGTCTTTGGATATGGATTGCATTCCTAGTGTTCACCCGATAACCTCTCTTTCGAAAGAGAGATATTAGGGATGTAGGAAGCACAAAGAAGAATGGGGGTATAGTTTGGCAGAAATTTGTTGCTCCAAATGCTCTAGCTCTCTTTTTTTTTGGGGGGTGAGGAGGCTCACATTTTTATATACCTAAGGGTCTCCTTTGAATGTGCATGCAAGGGTGCCACTTGGCTCATTATTCCTTTTTGGGGGAGAGAAGATTACTCCCTGATTAGGGCCTCCTTGATTGAGGCATCCATGATCAGGGTAGGCTTGATTGAAGCCTCTCTATGTTAGGATCCTCAATCCTAACATTATTAGTTGGCCATCACAACCCTTCATAACGTGAACCATCACAACCCTTCATAACGTGAACCATCACAACCCTTCATAACGTGAATCATCATGTCTCTTCATACGTGAACCATCATGTCTCTTCACCTCTTCACCAACGTAGCTTTAGGGTAGATATATATATTAGGTTGGCCATCCATATCAAATCATCCAAGAAGAATAATAATAAGCATAGATTCTAAGGAGGGAGCCCCCTATAGTGGCAAAGCGATTACAAGGGAGCCCCCTTTGAGTGGCCTGTGATTACATTTACATTAATTTGTTAATAATTTTATAGTATGACCTTGGGGTCTTACAATTTGGTTTCAGAGCTATGTGGGACCCAGTCATATGGGAATTGCTCAAAGATCTTCATCAAATCACTTTTGTGCATGAGTATCAAACTCGGTTTGAGGATATCACCAAACACAACACAAGATCGGATGAATTAATTCTCATCAATGGCTTCATTAGGGGATTAAAAGAGGAAATTAGAATGGAGGTGATAAGGTTCAATCCCTATACCATGATGCAGACCTATGGATTGGAAAAATTAGCTGAAGATAAAATTAATGCACAACAACGATTAGGGAAATCACTTATGGAAAAATCATCGACCACTTACATCGCTCCCAAAACTATGCATAATGGAAGGGCACAAAGCACTTACACAACCCCTAAATCTAACCGAACTTTACGAATTAAACATCTTTGCTTTTAGGAGATGAAGGAACGATGAGCAAAAGGACTCTGTGATAATTGTGATGAACAATTTGAGCCCCACCATAAATGCACTACACTAACATTATATTTATTGAAGAAAGGTGATCTTTGTCTCTCCATAGAGAAATCAGATGAGGTAGTTGTGTCCAAAGTGACCAGTGCAACTACTCACATCAATGAAGACAATGAGGTTGATATATAAGAAGTGACTGACACACTTGATCATAGCCATGAAGACAATGAGGTCGATGTGCAATAAGTGATCGAAACACTTGATCATAGCCATGAAGGCAATACAGTTGATATACCATAAATGATTGATGCATCAAGTAAGGATGAGGTAGATATTCTTGAAATGACCCATTATGGCCAAACTCACATTCTACAAGAACTACACTCAAATTTCCCTCCAATTGTGAGTTCTTGCCATATAACCAAACCTATTCAAAAACAACACAAAAAGGTGATTACACACTCATTCACTATTGGCTCTACCAGGGAACCACAAATGGATTTAGAAGCATTACCACCACTTTTGATGCATCATTCTAATGTGTTTAAGGGACCCCAAGGGTTGCCCTCCCATCGTCATCATGATTTTCATAAGGAATATTCTACTCTTGTTCTTGGTGACCCCCCACTAATGCTTTATCCTTCTCGATACCCCTGCCTACGGAAGGATGACATTAAAAGAGTCCAAGAACTTACACAAATCCTTCTTGGAAAACAAAGGATAAAGCTTGTCACTTTGAGCTTTGAGGACAAAGATCTTTTTAAGGAGGGCGGCATGTTAGGATCCTCAATCCTAACATTATTAGTTAGTATTAGTTAGCATTATTAATCATTTAATTATTATATTATTAACTTATAAAGTGAACGATCACAACCCTTCATAACGTGAACCATCACGTCTCTTCATACGTGAACCATCATGTCTCTTAACCAACATAGCTTTAGGGTAGATATATATATATTAGGTTGGCCATACATATCAAATCATCCAAGAAGAATAATAATAAGCATAGATTCTAAGGAGGGAGTCCCCTATAGTGGCAAAGTGATTACAAGAGAGCCCCTTTGAGTGGCCTGCGATTACATTTACATTAATTTGTTAATAATTTTATAGTAAGACCTTGGGGTCTTACCACTCGATTTGAAAAATTCCCTTGCAATCCCATGCCTTGAAGGCGAAGTTAGGTGGCATATTTGGGCTGCCATTTGTCAAGGTTTGACTCTTTTCTAGTCAAACTTGCTAATCGTCCCACCCTGGAGCGATTGCTGCTAATCATCTTAGGGTGGTACAAATAGGATTCTAATCATCCCAAGGTGGGACGAATAGGGAGCAAAGTGCTTAAAATGTGCAAAACTGACCTCTGACCTTCCAAAACTAATTTGGGAGTGGTTAGGACCATTGTTTAACCTTTGAGGTTGCCCTAGGGGGTATGTATGCCAATTCGATCAGTGCTTGTAGTCACATAATCATAATGGTGTTGTTTTGGTGTCTACAGTGTGACACAACTTTCTTGTGTCTTTACATGAATACATGAACCCATATATTATATTAAATTTATGTAATACATAGCGCATACATGCTCGAGCTAGAGAATCAACCATTATTTACAAAGCATCGACTAGGGTCTTACCAATACCCTGGTAACAACTATATGACTTGTGCAAATTAACCAACATGATATCCCATACCATCATGCTATCGATTTCATGTAGTCTAACACAAGTCACCACTCATCACTAGTAGGGTTAACCCAGAGGAGATGCCCATACAACTCTTCGTTCCCTCCCATTTTGACCTTTTCGCATCAAAAGTAAATTTAGAGCTCTGTTCCATGATGTTTGCCTACCCATAACATCATCATTATTTGTTCCATCAGATTGTCTACCCACAATCCTGAATTTCAATCAAGGTTGTCCTACCCACAACCTTAGGTTGTGTTTTAATATTGCCTAATCCCACAATCTTAATAATGATAATTATATAATTTTTTTTTGTAAACTTAGCTACGGTTTGAAGGGTCTATCGTTGTTTTTGACTAATCTATGGTTAATCAAACACCATTTCCAAATGATTTCGAGGTTTAGAAAAGTAACTCAAGTTATCAAGTTTTCACCTTTCCGTATTACAAGTTTACCACTAAAATTAAATAGAAATCACTAAACAAAAGGGACCATTGTAATCATTTTAAAATATCTATGCTTTTGCCATACTATATATATAAATATTTTTTTACAAATAGAAACTATCTCCCACTTAAGTAAAAGAAAGGCATTTTCTACTAATTAAAAACTTCCACAAAGAATAAATTAAATAAACATAGGGATGAATGGTCTTATTTAATCAAAATAAGTATTGGGGTCAATATTCCACAATGTTTAGGCTTAAAGAAACATAATTCTTTCTGATATAATAAGAAGATAAATACCATCCACATTTCGGATAACATTGTACAACGAATACTCTAAAATAAAGGTGGCTTATAATTTCTTACAAATGTCTTAGCCCATTGACCCTTCAAGATTGTACGACAATGACATAAGCTATGTTTTCCCTAACCTCTCTATTGGTTTAAAGTGAACATTATTTAATCTTGACTATCTTATAATTCGCTTCTACACTTCAAGACTTTAGGGCTTACGTAAACCAATGTATACAATAAACTTAATAAAATTCATAATCTGAAATAGCTATACTCGGTGCTAATATATACAGTCTCAATTTGACCTTAGAAGCAATAAATATTCATTGATTGCCATAGAGTATAAAAAAGCAATAACTCTTCTAAAAATAAAGACTCAAAATGCATTCTATTTCAATCAAATATTTATAAATGAAAGTAGCAGATTATCCTTTTAAAATCACAATTTACATAATTTACATCTAGCATTTAGTCTTCGACCAATTCATATTTTCCTAGAGTTATGTTTTAACAGTTAGTGAAAGGTTTACAACTTTGCTCTGCATATAACCAAGGAATTATATACTACGTTACTACGACATGATATAGTTTGGCTATATCTTCTCTCTTATGAATCAGGACTCATTAATCCTGAGTGGAGTTACTAAGTATACACAACATAACATTTCATTTCTATGTGCAATTTAGAACCCAAACGCTATCAATATCACTAAAAAAATAGCATGCATTGTATTTTGTCGTGCTCAACAGTAGTCCTTCCCATTAATCCGATTAACTAGTTTTTTCCAAGGGTTAGAGTGGTCGTCTATGATGAAATGCAGCTAATACCTAGAATGCATACATAATTTCCTCATTTAAATCAACATGCAGAACTCCAAATATTTTCTAACACAAACACAATATCAAGCATATCTTGACACAGTATACCACACCAAACTTGGTCTTGGTTTGCTTCCAACCAGACTCTCGATAAACATTGGTGTTTAATATTATCATAGCATGCAACAGTAATCAATTCAAAGAAGAGTCTAGGTTCATAGCCAACCATTCACACAATACTTGGCAAACACTTGCAGTATAAGCATGTTCAATTCACACATCCCATTGCCTCAACGAACACATGCAATATGAACATCTCCAGTTCACACAACGTATCACTTCAACGAACGCATGTATTAAAGCATATCCAGTTCACTCCATTTAACACTTCAATGAATGCATGTATTAAAAGCATATCCAATTCACACAAGGTATTTTTTTTTTAATTTCTATAATACGTTTGTTGTTATGGGAAAACACACAGAGCACCATCATATTTATTTTTAAAGAAAAACCATACAAACATATTTGTAATAACTATTGGATTTTTCCCTGAGATTTTAAAATCAGAATGGCTTACTAGTTTTTACATGCAACCAACTCTTGATCTTCCTCTACTACATTTTTTTATTTCCTCCACTAACACCTAGCTCACCCACTCTATTTCTCCACCTCCAATGCTTGATTTTATCCTCACTGAAAGGACACCATGCATACCAATCTGCACCCCCTTCTCACCCAAGTCCACCATCTAGAGATGGTTTTTTCCCCACTTCTCTTCGCACGCAAATCCCACATTAGTTTTAAATTTTGTTCATCTTAACCAAGTGCCAAGTGGTATCCACTTCTCCACTTCAACAACCTCCATAAAAAAAACAATACTGACAATTCCCTAATTGTCGTCTTCAAAAAGTGCCTCAATAACACCTCTATAGTCTACGTATTAGTTTGCTATATAATTTTAATATGACACTTATTTAATTTTCTTTATTTACCTTACCTCCAAAGTATTATTTGCTTCTACAATTATATATATTAATATTTATGCAAATAGTATAGTGTATATAAATGTATGTATATATATAAGTTAATTTTTAAATAAGTCAATTTCCAAAGCAAAACACACATATTCTTTTCTTTTTAAACTCTGCATACTACTACTTATATATATATATTTTTCTAGATTATTTTATTAATTTTAAACCATGATTCCTATGCATTAAGCATTTTCATTATCCACCAATAATTTAAACCATGGCTCCCATGCATTAAGCACTTTCATTTCCATACAAACAACTCAATTCACAATTTAACAAACATTAAACATCCCTACGAATGCAACTACATGATATGCATTCTACATGGACCGCTAGCGAATGCATTGCCTATAGGGTTCTTTGCCCCTATGAACTGGCAATTACACCACCGCTCATCATCTCCCTTGAATTACCTTACACCAGAATAATCCTTTTTACCTGTTGAGGAGACCTCTTTCCTTTGCATCACCCTGCCAACAATATTTACCTGTCTCCTACAACCACAAATACATTAGCAGTATCTCATCCTTGCAAAAAAATTAGGTGTATAATAAAATAGAGTTTTGGAGGGTTGTTACATACTTCCCCCCTAAGATTAAACACAATCCTGTGTATTTGCATTCACCATTTTAAGCATAAAATGAAAAATAATACCATGATAATAGAAAATCATATCAACACATCAACAAATTGACATACTTTCTAATTTGATTCATCATCCAAAACATGCATAAATATTAAATACATGTATCATTCTTCACAGACCAAGATATGATAATGTTCAAAATAAAACTATGACATGAAATATGCACAAATATCAAGTATATGTATCATACTTCTCAAACCAAGATATGATAATGTTACTATTCAATAAAAATAAAACTATGTCATAATGACAATAATGTCCAAATACTATTTAAACAATAATGGAAACTATTTTTTCATGATGGCCACATCTTCCCATGTGGCACTATTTTTTGAGAACTGGTCCCATTGGACCTTGCACTATTCAATGTTCCTTTTTCTTAACTATTTTGTATGATATCCAAGGATCCTAACTGGTCGCACTTCAATGCGTAGGGGATCATCCATCTGCAATTGATCAACATTCCAAACATGTGAAGGGTCAGGAACATATTTCTTGAGAAGGGACACATGGAACGTATCATGAATTTTTGAAAAATTGGGTGGCAAGTCTAATTTGTAGGCAATCGGGTTCAATTTTTCAACAATTTCAAAAGGTCCTACAAATCATGGACTAATATTAGAGGATTTGATAGAAATTTTAGTAGGTTTAACTCTTAGGAATACTCTATCTCCCACAATGAATTCCCTTGGCATTCTTTTCAAGTCTGCATAACTCTTTTGTCAATTCGAGGCTTCCTTGAGCCTTCGACAAATTTCATTGAGTTGGTCTTCCATTTCCCTGACCATATATGGCCTGATCATCACCCGATCCTCCATATTACTCCATGACAATGGCATTCTACACCTCCTCCCATACAGAGCCTCAAATGGAGCCATACCTAAAGAAGTATGATAGCTATTATTATAAGCAAACTCAACTAGGAAAAGATAATCTTCCCATTTCATCTAATGGTCCATACAATACATGCGGAGCATATCCTCTAAGACTTGATTTACCATTTCAGTTTGTCCATCTATTTTTGGGTGATAGGTAGTACTAATATTGAGTTTTGTTCCCCATACCTGATGCAAAACCTACCAAAACTCATATGTGAATCGAGATTTCCTGTCTGATATAATGGTTTTAGGGAATCCATGTAGCCTTACCACTTCCCTAGAAAATTTTTGGGCTACAGTAGGAGCTCCATATTTTATATTTCCAGGCATAAAATGTGCCACCTTAGTCAATTTATCCACTACTACCAAAATGGCATCATGCTGAAAATGATTCTTAGGTAGCCCAACAATAAAATCCATAGTTACAACTTGCCATTTGTATTGTGGAATGTCATGTGAAAATAAGTGTCCAGTTGGATGTAGATGTTCCACTTTCACCTTTTGACATTCTAGACATTTAGCCACAAATTCAGCAATGTCCTTTTTCATTCCCGGCTAGTAATATTCTTTTTTCAAATTTTCATACATCTTCACATAGCCTAGATGTGCAGAATATGGAGTACTATGTGCCTCTTGTAGGATCACATTTCTCATGTCCTGATCATCAGGTACCACTATTCTATTTTTGAAGAACAATGTATCATTCCAGATTCTAAATTCCTTCACTTTATCAGACTCTTGTTGAACTAATTTTTGATACTTCTGAGAATATTCATATTGAATTTATAATTTTCTTATTTGATCCATTATAGAAGATTGATAATGTGACATAGCATAGATATGCCTTCTCCTACTTAAAGCATCTACTAATTTATTTTCTTTTCCCTTAATATACTCTATGCCAAAGTCATATTCCACCAGAAACTCCATCCAATACCTTTGTCTAGCATTGAGCATTGGTTGAGTAAAGATATATCTTAGACTTTGATGGTTTGTTCTAAGCTCAAAATATTTACCGAGTAGATAATGACGCCACATTTTCAGAGCATGCACAACCACAACTAATTCTAAGTCATGTGTGGCATATTTTAGTTCATGTTTCTTAAGTTTTTAGGACTCATAAGCAATAACACCATCCTCTTGCATGAGAACCCCACCTAATACTTCCAAAGAAGCATCAATACATACAAAAATGGTTGCTTAGGATCTGATATTTTGAGAATAGGTGTTATCGTTAGCTTTTCTTTAAAATTTTTTAAAGCTCCTTCACATCGTTCTATCCATTTAAATGCTTTTTCTTTATTTTGGAGATTGGTTATTGGATAAGCTATCTTAGAAAATTTCTGAATAAAACGATGATAATATCCATCCATCCCCATAAAAATTCTCACCTCAAAAATATTTGTAGGAGCAGGCCAATCAATGATAGCCTCAATATTCCTTGGATCAATAGATATCCCTTCAACTGAAATTACATGTCCCAAATACTATACCTGGGTTGCATAAAATTCACATTTGGACATTTTTCCATATAATTGATTCTTTCTAAGTATCTCAAGAATAGTCCTCATGTGTAGGTCATGTTCTTATTTGCTCTTGGAATAGATCAATATGTCATCCATGAATATTAACACAAATCGATCTAGTTGTTCTCGAAATACATTATTCATCAAATTCATAAAAGTTGTTGGGGCATTGGTCAACCCAAAAGGAAACACTATGAATTCATAATGTCCATATCTGGTTTGAAAAGAAATTTTGTGGGTATCTTCCTCTCGAATTCTCAACTGATGATATCTAGATCTAAGATCAATTTTGGAGAAAATTGTGGCTCCCTTTAGTTGATCAAACAAATCATCTATTCTGGGTAGAGAGTATTTGTTCTTAATAGTCATCTTGTTTAACATTATGTAATCAATACATAACCTTAGTGTCCCATATTTCTTTTTCACAAACAACACTAGTGCACCCCACGGTGAAACACTAGGTTTAATATGTCCTTTTTTCTAAAAGTTCCTAAAGTTGAGTCTTAAGTTCTTGCAATTCTATTATGGTCATCCTATAAGGTACTCGAGCTATTGGCATTGCTCCTGGTAAAATTTCTATAGTAAAATCAAACTCTCTTTGGGGTGGAAGACCATGTAATTCTTTAGGAAAAACATCTCAAAAGTCATTTAACATTGGATATGTTTGGAAAAGACTCGCTCTAGATTCATTTTCTTCCTTTTTATTAAGTTTAACCACAAAAACTCTACTACCCTTCCTCAGGGCTCTTTTAACTTGCATTGTAGTCAAAATATGTGGTTCCACTATTTCACGTCCATAGTGAACCCGTATCCTTTGCTTGGTGTCATCAGTGAATTCCATCCATCTTTCTTCAAAATTTAAGAATGCTTTACGTGCCTTGAGCCATTCCATACCTAATATTATATCGAAGGAATGTAAAGGAGCTACATATAAATGTCAATGGGTTTACCCTGAGGTAAATTTGTTTGAAGATCAAATAAGCATTGGTTAATAGTATAGGTTTGCCCAGACCCATACTCAAATTTCCACCCATTAGCCATAAATCTAGGTGTTTCCGGTATGTCCCTCAAAATATTTGGTGAAACAAAACTATCAATTGCTCTGAAATCAATCAAAATACAAAAAATTCTATTATAAAATTTACCTTTCAACAGAAAAGGTGTTGCTTGATCATTGAGTTTAGAGTTACCTGTTGCTGCATATATCTTATGAGCAGGTTCCTCAGGTTATTTTCTCTTATATTCCTATAAAGGACATTTATCAGCATAATGAGGTTCTTTACAAATCTAGCAACCAGTCCATGGTGCCCTCTCTTTCATATTTCCCTCATTATCTTCATGTGTACCAACTTTTGGTACATTAGTTCTTTGTTCATACCTATCCCTAAAATTTCTCTAGCCACCCTAGTAGTTTTGATTTCCTCTATTTCCTTGTACCTATTCTTATTCTTTTCAAACCTATTTTTGTTTTCGTTTCTATGATTCTTGTTCCAAACCCTATCTCCTTTGGTTGGACCCACATTTTTCTTCTTCTGTAATTCTTTATTTTCTGAATATTGTTGATAATAATATTTATTGGCTTTAAAATTATCTTCTTGTCAAGTTAAGTCACAAGTAGCAGTTAGAGTAGTAGGTTTTAACATAAAAATTAGGTGCCCAATTTTTGGATGTAAACCTAGGAGAAATTTTTAGATTTTAGTTTCATTTCGTTGCTCATATTCAGGCATATATTTGAGCAATTGCACAAATCGCTGGTATTACTCACTTACATACATATTACCTTGTGACAACCTTGAAAACTCTGTAGTCATTTTAGGATAGAATTATGGTGTTTGGAACCTATCCTTAAATTCCAAAACAAATGTATCCCAATGAACATCGGTACCCTCCACTTTATGAGTTTTTCTATATGTATCCCACCAGTCAGTGACAACTCTAGTTAGTTGAAAGACTACCCATGAGGTTTTTGATTTAGATGAAAGGGTCCTAACTACAAAGTATGCTTCTACACTATTCAACCATCTTTCAACTTCTTCCCCATCTCCTTTGCCATCAAATTTGGCTATATCAATTTTCTCATATCCTTGTCCAACTTTAAACCTACTTGTTTCCTTCCTGGGTCAATAGTTATCTCATCCTCAACTATTACCATTTCTTTTCCTTTGGATAAATTTTCTATTATTTTCTGTTGATGGGAAATCATTTCTTGTTGTTGATCCAGATGAGCTTTTTGTTGCTCCATATGATCTATCATTTGAGTAGTTTTTTGTGCCATGTGTTTAGCTATTTGAGCACTTTCCTACTCCATTTGTTCTTTCTTTTGGCTCACCTACTCCTGCAAAAATTGCACCATTCGGACCATTTTATCCTCTTTATTCATAGGTTCTTTTTCCTTCCTCTTTTCCTGAGGATGTTCTATGAATTCCTCAGATGCCCCAATTCGAATGAATTTTTGAATGACCCTTCTAGGGTTCTCGATTAGCCCTTCCTACTGAACTGCCATAGTTATTTTTGAGGAACTATATTTTTGTTCAGATGTCATTGCTTACCCAAAAAAACAAGAGCCTTGTCAAGTTTTTAAGTTTTAGGTGAACACATTGATAACTCTAAATTATATTTGTTATAGATTTTCTAAAATTTTATCACTTGAAATATTCACAACCTTGGCTCTAATACCAAATGTAACACCCCAAGTCAACCCACTTGGTTGTCAATTCACACCAAGTCTTCCACTTGGTTGTCTAATATCAGAGATCTCATTATGAGAATTTTTTTTATCTATTTTTTTTTTGTTTCATTTTCTAGTATGAGCATGTTAAGTTCATCTTCATGAGTGTCATTCCACTATAGTAAAAATACTCATGAGATCGATATTTTCCAAATCTTGTATTGTTGCCTATTTTGAACATCACTCTCCTTCCAATATTCTAAGTTCAGACAGTGGGTTTCTTTTCCTCTAGGGCCCATAACACCTAGAGGTGTGATGCATAACTTTCCTGTGTCCTTACATGAATACATGAACTTGTATCTTATATTAAATTTATGTAAGACTTAGCGCATACATGCTCGAGCTAGATGATCAACCATTATTTATGAATAATCAACTAGGGTCTTACCAATACCCCGGTAACCACCTGAAGACTTATGCATATTAACCAACATGATATCCCATACCATCATGTTATCAATTTCACCTAGTCTAACACAACTCACCACTCATCACTAGTAGGGTTAACCTAGAAGGGATGCCTATACAACTCTTCTTTACCTCCCATTCTAACATTTTCTCGTTAGAAGTACAGTTAAAGCCTCATTCTATGATGTTTGCCTACCCATAACATCATCCTTATTTGTTACATCAGATTGTCTACCCACAATCCTGAATTTCAATAAAGGTTGTCCTGCCCACAATCTTAGGTTACATTTTAAGATTGCCTAACACAAGTTATAAAGTTTCCACATTTCCGCATTACAAGTTTACCACTAAAATTAAATAGAAATTATGAAACAAAAGGGACCATTGTAATCATTTTAAAATATCTATGCTTTAGCCATACTATATATATAAATGTTTTTTTACAAATAAAAACTATCTCCCACTTAACTAAAAGAAAAGCATTTTCTACTAATTAAAAAATTCCACAAAAAAAAAATTACATAAACATAGGGTTGAACGTTCTGCTTTAATCAAAATAAGTATTGGGGTGAAGAATCCATGATGTTTATGCTGAAAGAAGCATAATTCTTTATGATATAATAAGAAGATAAATACCATCCAAATTTTGCATAAAATTGTACAAAGAATACTATAAAATAAATGTGGCTTATAATTTATTATAAATGTCTTAGCCCATTGAATCTTCAATATTGTATGATAATGACATAAGCTACATTTTTCCCAATCTCTCTATTGGTTTAAAGTGAATATTATTTAATATCGACTATCTTATAATTCGCTTCTACATTTCAACACTTTAGGGTTTACATAAACCAATGTATACAATAAACTTACTAAAATTCATAATCTAAAATAGCTATAATCGGTGCTAATATATACAGTCTCAAGTTGACCTTAGAAGCAATAAATATTCATTGATTTCCATAGAGTATAAACAAAAAATATATCTTCTAATAATAAAGACTCAAAATGCATTCTATTTCAATCAAATATTTATAAATGAAAGTAGTAGCATATCCTTTTAAAATTACAATTTACATAATTTATATCTAGCATTCAATCTTCGACCAATTCATATTTTTCTAAAGTTATGTTTTAGTAGTCAATGAAAGGTTTACAACTTTACTTTGTGTATAACCAAGGAATTATATACTCCTTTACTATGGCATGATATAATTTGACTATATCTTCTCTCTTATGACTCACAGGACTCATTACTCCTGAGTGGAAATACTAAGTATACACAACATAACATTTCATTTCTATGTGTAATTTATAACCCAAATGTTGTCAATATCACTAAAAATAATAGCATGCATTGTATTTTGCCATGCTCAATAGTAGTCCTTATCATTAATCTAATTAACAGATGTTTCTAAGGGTTAGAGCGGTCGTCTACGATAAAATGCAGCTAATCCCTAGAATGCATACATCATTTCCTCATTTAATTCAACATGCAAAAATTCAAATATTTTCTAACAAAAACACAATATCAAACCTATCTTGACACAGTATACTACAAAAAACTCGATCTTGGTTCACTTCCAACTAGACTCCCAATAAATATTGGTGTTTAATATTATCATAGCATGCAACAATAATCAATTCAAAGAATATTCTAGGTTCACAACCAACCATTCACACAATAGGCAAACGCTTGCAGTATAAGCATATTCAATTCACACATACTATTGCCTCAACAAACACATGCAATATGAACATCTCTAGTTCACACAATGTATCGCTTCAATGAATTCATGCATTAAAGCATATCCAGTTTACTCCATTTAACACTTCAATGACTGCATGTATTAAAAGCATATCCAATTCACACAAGCTATTTTTTTTTTTAATTTCTATAATATTTATGTTGTTATGGGAAAACACACAAAGCACCATCATATTTGTTTTTAAAGAAAAACTATACAAACATATTTGCAATAACTATTGGCTTTTTCCCTAATATTTTAAAATCAGAATGGCTTACTGGTTTTTACACGCAACCAACACTTGATCTTCCTTTACCGAGTTTTGTTCTTTCCTCCACTAACACCTAGCTCACCTACTCTGTTTCTCCACCTCCAACGCTTGAATTTCTCCTTGTTGAAAAGACAACATGCATACCAATCTGCACCCCCTTCTCACCCGAGTCCACCATCTAGAGATGGTTTTTTCCCCACTTCTCTTCACACGCAAATCCCGCATTAGTTTCAAATTTTGTTCGTCTTAACCAAACGCCAAGTGGTATTGACTTCTCCACTTCAACAACCTCCATAAAAAATAATGCTAACAATTCCCTAATTGTCATCTTCAAAAATTTCCTCAATAACACCTCTATACTCTACATATTAGTTTGCTATATAATTTTAATATGACACTTATTTAATTTTATTTATTTACCTTACCTCCAAAGTATTATTTGCTTCTACAATTTTATATATACTAATATTTATGCAATTAGTTATATATATATATATATATATATATATATATATATATATATATAAGTTAATTTTTAAATAAGTCAATTTCCAAAGCAAAACACACATAAGTCTAACTATTAGTTTGCTATATAATTTTAAAATGACACTTATTTAATTTTCTTTATTTATCTTACATACAAAGTATTATTGCTACAATTATATATATATATATATATATATATATATATATATATATATATAGATAGATAGATATATATATTTATGCAATTAGTATAGTTGCATATAAATGTATGTATATATATATAAGTTAATTTTTAAATAAGTCAATTTCTAAAGCAAAACACACATATTCTTTTTTTTTAAACTCGCACACTACTATATATATATATATATATATATATATATATATATATATATATATATATATATATATATATATATATATATATATATATATCCCACATTATTTTATTTATTTTAAACCATGATTCTTATGAATTAAGAATTTTTATTATCCACCAATAATTTAAACCATGGCTCTCATGCATTAAGCACTTTTATTGCCATACAAACAACAAACATTAAACATCCCTACGAATGCAACTACATGATATGCATTTTACATGAACCGCTGGCCAATGCATTACCTATAGGGTTCTTTGCTCCTATTAACCTTATAATTACATCGCCGCTCATCATCTCCCTTGACTTACCTTACATCATAATAATATATTTTTCCTATTGAGGAGACCTCTTTTCTTTGCATCGCCCTACCAACAACATTTACCTGTGTCTTACAGACAGTATCTCATCCTTGCAAACAAATTAGGTGTATAAAAAAATAGATTTGTTGAGGGTTGTTACACATAGTACTTAAATGGATTTCTTAATACCATCTTTCATTGGATTTGCATGAAGTAAAATAGAATTAGATGAAGGTCTAAAAAAATATCAATTATTATAATCATTTCTCATATAATATACATCATTTTTAAAATAATCTATATGAATATACTTACTCATTAATTCAATATTATAATTAATAAAATATAATATCAATATAATAAACTAATTCTCCACCCTACCAAAAAGCTGAATTGGGTATCAAAATCCAATTGATAATGTTGGTGTGGGTAGGGTCGGGTGCGACTCTCGAGTGACTTTGACGGTGTAGAACCCTTTGTTCATGGTCTCTCAGACCAAGGTGGCCCCACAAAGGGTTTTTCACTTAAAATAAAACCCAAGTGTTGTAGGTGAGTTGGAGAGGTGAGGGTAATCCTCCAAGGGAGGTCCTAGGTTCAAATCTCCACCCTACCAAAATCCAAAATTCAATTGATAATGTTGGTACAGATAACGGGTGTGACTCCCCAGTGACTTTGACGGTGTAGAGCCCCCTGTTCTTGGTCTCTCACAGCAAGGCGGCCCCAAGGGGTTTTTCACTTAAGAAAAATATATATATATATATATAATAAACTAATTAAAAATATATATATAAATAATATTTTATTATAACTTCTATCTAAGAAAACATTGAGTTATTATAATATAATATATGATCTATGTCAAAATGTAAATTTTAAAGTTATTTATAATAAAAGAATTACATTTTGAAATTATTTATAATAAAAGGAACAATTTTTTTTTTTTAATAATACTTTTTATGCACATCCACCATAGAAATTGAACCTCACAGATAATGAAAGTGACATCCTTTTAATAAAATCTTTTATTTTGATTGGTACTCTATAATATTAATTGATAAACAAGTAAGAGTTCATTCCCTTCAACAACTCAAAACCAATTAAATATATATAGATCGAATATCTATTTTTATTTAGGGCTGGTCAAAAGGTTCAATTCAGACTGCTGTCAATCCGTCTATATATTTGATGACTATCCAGTTTTATTGACCTCAAAGAAATAGATCCTAGCTTAGAAGCTGACAAGCCTTCAACACGAGGAAAACATATTGCATCATCTTTAACAATTAAAAATAATAATACCCATTAACAGTGCAATTTCCAACTGTTTGCTTTAAATAGTCTCCTTCCAGCAATAGAATCTTTGTTTCAACATAATGGCATTACCAGCTATTACTCTTATGTCAATAATATAGATAATTAAAGAGTCAGGCCTGTGTCCAGAACGATCCTGTGATTCCTCTATTTATTTAAAAGCCAAAGGTTTCGAAGAACAACAGACAATATGCACACAACAAAAAGCAAGATCTCCGCTCTCTTTTTGATCGCACAAGAGCATCACACAGAGATTTTTATTACAATCAAACATAACAGCAAATATCAGAGCCTAGAAGAGATGGTGATGCTTGTGACCGCTGGCTTCTTTTATTTCTTTCTTGGCTTCTTTCTTCTCGTGGTGCTCATGGAATGCAAACCCACCTGCTCCCACAGCAACCGTCGCAGCGATCTCCTCCTCGATTTTGTGCTTGTGGGCGTGCTCTGGATCCTTCTTTGCCTTGTGCTTCTCGTGCTGCACAATCATGGTCGATCTCAAACACATAACCTTTAAATTTTCAATGTCCTACAGGTCAATTAGTAGGTTCGAATTTTTGTGCAGAATTTATGGTTGGGTTCTGTATGTATAGACTCCGACCCCTAGACTTTATGGTTAATTTCCAGGACTAGTTCACGGCTATAACTCATTTCTCTCAAAGGATAGAATTAGCCTTAGGATTAAAGTGATTTTCAAATGTCGAAATAAACCCTTTTTATTATTCACAATCTCTCACGTACATAATAAAAATAAGGCGGTCGAAAATAAACGAAATCAGTTAATCGCTTTAGAATAAGATAGCATGGTCGAAAATAAACGAGATCGGTTAATCAAAATCAAATATCTTACCAGGGCAAAGGCTCCGGCTGCAAGGGCGCCTAATTCGCCCGCATGCTCCATGTGTTTGTGGTGTTTCTCCGCTTTTACGGCGCGCTCGTATTCTTCCTTTGACTTATCTTCGGCTCCATATGTTCCATACGCAGCAGTATTCTGGGTGAAATTTTGGTGACGCATCTCTTCAGCCATCTTAGAAAAACTTTTATGACCTCAACCAGCTATAATAGAAATTTCAAGCGAGTTTGTTTTGAGGGATCAGAGGGGTTGCACTGCTTATATAGTGTCTTTGGTTGCACTAATTTATTGAAGATAAATTTTGATACGTTATTTAACAAGATGTCACCTTGAAACATTAAAAACTCCTAGATAATTGTTTGACGCGTAGATTCTGGTAAATGAACAGAACGTTGGTTACCTAAAGAAATTGGATAAGTTTTTACGGATTGGGCTGTTTTCTGAGCTGTATGGAAGACGTGGGCATTGATTATTGGCAAAGTGTCCACTGTCTACGCGGTTTGAGAGCTTCAGATGTGATATCCAGCAAAATTTATGGTGACCGACCTGGTTTTCTTATTCATCAAGCTTTGAGTTCTTTGTTCCCTGCACCATTATTTAAACTATTTGTTAATACCATGTTTATCCTTTTATCCACTGTAATTTAAACTGTTTCTAACTACTATGACGTTGCCTTCACATTGTGAGCATTAGTGGGCAGACGGCTGAGGATCATTTGTAGGCGTCGTAATCTTTTGCACATGATAGCGTCTTAATTGCTGTCATCTCGACAATTTACTTATTTACTAATCAATAAATTATATACGATCGTTCAATATAACTTACAATCTAAACTATTTTATTGAAAGAAAATAACACATAACAGGCATTTTAATATATTTTGAATTATTTTTAAATAGTTTAATGGTTAAGATTATGAATAATATTAATTATATTAAGGTTAATATTTTAACAAATAGTTTTTTTTGCTGATTGTTTTATATATTTATTTTTAAATGGTTAAATTTATTTGGGGAATCTCCAAAGGTGTAAGAATGTGAACCACATGGATTCTTTCTATTTTTATTTTTTAATAAATAATTATCTATATTATGACCTTTCTTTCCAATGTGAACCACATGGATTCTTTCTATTTTTATTTTTAATGAATAGTTATTTATATTATGACCTTTTAAAATCATCTAAAGTAATGATAAAATTGAGACATAGGGTTGTGGTTTACTGACAAGCATGCCACTTACATTATTGGTGATGTGACCCGGATTCAATCCTTCAATCCGCATGACCAATGTATATAAAAAGTATTACTAAAAAAATTAAATTGATACATAGAAATTGTGAATAATGTACATACATTTTAGAGATGTGAGAGTTTAGTAAAAGAAAGAATGAAAATGTGCACAAGTCCAGCCAAGATTTATATGGTATTTTCATATTGATTATTGGCAAAGGGCATATACTTAAATTGTTTATTGAATAGTAGTGTATATATTAAATAAAGTGTTTAAGCATAAAAATATCATATTTTAAGAGATTATATTTTATTTTATATATGGAAGGATTTTTTTTTTTTAATTTAAAAAGATGCATAATTTCATTAAATATATGTTTACTTTTAATTCATAGTGATTGTTTTGTATTGTAAATTATCAAATTTCTTCTAGAAACCTTAAAAGGTGGAAGAATGTAGTTATATAGATCCTTTGTGTTGTTATGTTTTAATGAGTAGATTAAAATCATCTAGAATAGTGATAAAAATAAGATAGGAATTATAAAGAATGTGCATACATTTTAGAGATGTGAGAGTCCAATACAACAAAGAATGAAAATATCCACATGTTCAATAATTTGTTTATGAAATTCATATATTGGTTATTGGAAAAGGGCATATAACTAAATAGTTTGTTCAATGGTGATATATATACTAAATGAAGTGTTTAAGAATATAAAATATTCATATTCAAATAATGATATGGAGGTAAGGGTGGGAGATTAAGTCATTTTTCTATTAAAATCTTAGTTTATGAATAGTCTTTACATTGTGTACTTGTAACATATTACATGTAGCTATGTGAAGGGAGATATAAATGAGAAGATAGGATACCATAATGGAAAATGTAATGATGGTGAGACTATTATTCATAGTGATATGATACCAAATAGTATGAATATCTTATGAAAATGTTATTGTGATTCTTAGCTATAATCCAGAAGAGGTGGAATTTTCTAAGGCACAAACAATCGTAATCATTCATAGAATATATCTATCGTAGGTGTATATATTGACCAACATATTTTGGGTGAAATTGTACACCTCCTTACCCACTCTTCTTTTTTAAATATGATGATATTTTAGGGTCGGTTAAATTTTTGAGGTATTGATGATTGAAGCAAATTTTAGAGATCAAGTGGACGAACAACAAAGCAAATATACAATTCTAGGATTAGACAAAATATTGGGTAGGACGTACTCAAAAGAAGACCCCACATCCCTATCCTAAATTTGGATGGAGGATTGGGATCCTAAATTCCTAAACGAAAGAATCAAACCATAATACAGTGGTCATAAATCCCAAGTTTCCATCCAAAAAAAGGAATAAAACTTTGGGAAAGCAACATTAACGGTCTGGGCCCAATCATTCGTCCCCTTCCCCTTGAATATATAATGGATGAAAGACTAGGAGGAAAATTCCTATCCGTAGCTGATGTAAAAAGAGAGGTCTCAAAAGAATCAAGTAGGGTCATTAATGATCAATAGCCACCCTAGTATAAACTAATAAAGGGTAGTTTAAAGTACGCAAATCCTAAAGTAATTTACTAAACTGTCCAGCTGATCAAAGGGATAAAGTATATATGAATTTAATATTGAAACAAGTCCAACAGAAGCAGTCAAGGGACCATATCTATACAGAAGTACCTAACCTCTTCTAGACAACTACCATTCTTGTATGAAGTAGCACATCAGTAGATCTCCTGACCATTCCAATGCTATTCTTCCCATTGAATGTTGTTAATGCTTGAATTTGAATCTATTGTAAAATATTCTATAAATAGTAGAATGCTCACCATTCAAAAGGGTGGCTCTATGAGAATTACAATTCGTATGTAATTCTTCTTCGCCTTGTAAATAATAGCATATCATTATTTGGTCTCTCAAATTGTCTTCACTTCTATTTTTGCTTAAGTATGGATGTTTATTTTTGTGATGGTCATATGATCTTATTCACTTAATTCTGCTATCTATATTTCATGGGTCTTGCTGGGTGGTTCTAGAATTTGCATCCATCCCTGGGCATTGGGATTTTATTTTTGTTAAAGTCGATCGGGTGGGAGAACTCTAATTTTGCTATCTAGATTTCATGTACCCCCTTGCTCGTTCTAGAATTCACCCTTACCCGTTGTGTTGAATGATAAGTGAGGATAATATGAGACGATATATTAGGTGGTACACTACTCTTTGCACTAGGGATGTTGAGCTCATGTGTCTTGATGCGATCATACCCCATCCTTGTCAATTTTTGCTACGACCTCCCTTTACATTCCCTCTTATTCCATTTTCCTCTTTTTCCCTTTGTGGTGTAGGTAGCTAAAATCAAAGGAGCTAGCCTTATTCAAATGTTGACCACCCTTACCTCTCCTGGGCTAGGCAATTATTAAATGTTGGTCGAGGATCGTTGGACACGCTTTCGCTCATCCAATGCCTATTTTCACACCAAAACATTTTGGTGACTCTGCTAGGAAACTCATTTTGTTTTTGTGTTTGAGGAAAACAAAGTTTGGTGATACTCTAGTTTACCCATATCTAGTTTTATCACCTGATGAATCCTCTATGTAGTATTTCTAGATCATGAGATCGGTTGCATTCATATGTTTAAATATTTTAATTTCTATGACTCAGTGTTTGATGAGTAGCCCTGAACTTATTAGTAGAGAAATTTTGCTCGTCTGATGAATCCAACCTAAAAATGTAATCCAAAGGTTTTGAGGAATCAATATTTTAATATCCTAGCCAAGTTTCCCCGATTGGAATGATCATGGCCCCCTTAGTCTTTCCCATCTACATGATATCCCTAAAACTATACTAGAATTCCTACCAAGTTATGATGGCATCAATGGATGTGTGAAGGAGCACCTAGAAAATATGGCTTCCTTGGCCACCCTTCACAATATCATGCATGAAGATGTGATGATCAAGCTACTTGTTACTTCTCTGAAAGGTAGAGCATGGCTCTGGTATAAAACCTTGTAGCATGGGAGCATCTCCACATGGGAATATTTGGTTAAGCCTCTCCTAGATGCATTTGGTGAACTTGAGGATATCTTCCATCTACTAACTCAATTCATATTTATCAAGAAGCATCCTCTTGAAAGTGTGGCAGGATTCAACATCTATTTCAATAGTATTTGGAAGAAAATTCTTATTCTAATGTTCTTGTCCTCTACCTAAGAGCATATATTCTACATCTAGGTCTTCACCACTGACATGATAATTCTCCTATTCTAATTTGAGGAATATATATTTCTCCAAATTTATGAGGAAGCCATCAGAGCTAAGTAGGCATTAGTAGGTGAGTTATGGTCATCATAGCCTAGCACGAGTATTTATTCTATAGATCTCATTCTAGATTTGAAAATAAGGCCACTATAGGAGAAGGAGTCAGTGATCGAATTGGCGCAATAGACCAATCTTGAGAACCTATCCTCTAATAGGTCACCACCCGAAAGTTCGAATATGATGAAAAAAGTAATTGTCACCAAAAATTTTGAGGGCCTAAGCACCCAAGAGCTTTGGAAAACCAAGAAGAATTATGATTTTGTTGCAATTCTAATCCTGTATAAATGGTGCCAAAAATAATACAAGTAAAGGCTCAAATTTGATGTATTGTGGTTTGGCCCTTGCAAATTCAGAGGATGAATGGCACAAACATTTTAGGCTTAGGTATGTTTGGAATGTTGCATTTTTGTGGTATGTAAATAAATTTGTGCTTATGCATAGCCACTTATGGGGTCATCATGCTATTTGAGACTTACAAGGAATTTACCCCTGTAAAAGGTTACCACTTGTTGTGACTGTCGCACAACTAGCCCCAAAGCTTGGGGACCCGCCTTTATTTTTTTGGTTTTGAGGATTTTGGTTGTCTTTGATGTGTTAATTATGATAGGGTCTCTACCCATGAATGTTCATCATAGTTGCCAAGGTTCATATTTGGTTAAGGTCTCTGTCCATGTTTGTTAGCATGCTCTTTAGTTTTATAGGTTGTGTTTGCCTAGTGAAGTTTTAGCTTGTCTTTTACTCAGTGGTTTTAGATATTGTTAATGTTTTGATTTCATATCTTCCGATATATGAAATTAATGATAAAAATGCATAAAAATAAAACATTAAAAAAATAATAAATAAAATAATATATATATATATATAATATTTATTTAATATAAATAAAAGAGAATATATACATATATATATAATAATAAAAATAAAAAGAAAATAAATAATCAATAAAAAAAATAATAATAATAACAAAAGGAGTGAGCATGTGGTATTCTGGAGCATCTTCTACATCAAGCTGAGCTTACTGAGGTTGGAGAAGCTCCTGAATTTAATCTAGAAGATCTGTTTTGTTCAAGTAAATATGGTGATTCAATTTCTTTTTGTTCATGGGATCCTAGAAAGAGTGGGGTTGGGGTGGAAGGTTGTGGAGTTACCCCTCCTTCTCGTTCCTTTGCTGAGGCGATGTCTGGTTTGATTTGAGGGATATGTTTGCTCCTTGTGAGGTTATTTTAGAATATTTTCAAATTCGTATTTTGGATAGTACAGTCGATTCTATTTTGGTGAAGGGTTCGTGGCACTTGGTGGGTAATTTTACTGGTAGGAGGCCGAACCTTGAGGTCCTTAAGCAGTGGTCACTGTCTATATGAAGATCGAAGGGGCTCTCTGGACCTTGCAACACTCCCCCATATTTTTTTCCTAATTAGGCTTTCTTGCAAAGATGATTGTAGAAGGATTTTGGAGGGAGGCCCATGGTTCTTTGGAAAGTGGGGTCTTTTCCTTAGAAAATGGGGATCAGATTTTAATTCTACTTTGCAAAGGTATCTGGGTTTGCTTTCCTGATTTTCCTTCGTTCTTGTGGCATGAAAGTGTTTTTAGAGTTGTGGTGATGTTGATTGGGGATTTTGTCTCCTTTGACAAGGCTACTCTCTCGGATGCTCAATGATAGTTTGTGAGACTGTGTGTTATGGTGGATATTGAAAAGGAACTTCCGAGTTCATTGGAGCTTGTCTCTCATGTCGAAAGTTGGTCTCGGACTGTGGTTTATGAAATTTTCTATCCACAAAATAAGTCATTGCAACTGTCTATCCCTCCTGAGCCTCAGGGGACGAACTGCATTGAATAGGGTGTCTGGAGGACCCCAAAGAAAAAACAAAAAAATTGGTACAAAAGGGCCCAGGGGGATTCGAAAGAAAAGGCAGTGGCTTCGTCTCATCCTGAGACTATTTTTGAGTAGGTCCCTATTGAGGCTTAGACTAGGAAATATTTTATGGAAGTAGGGGCTCCTGGGTTGGTTTCCCAAATTAACTTGGAAGTTGTTCCTTTCTTGGATCCATTGGAGAAAGTGGTTGAACTTCCGCTTAAAAACTCGTTTGAATCTCTAGATGAGGAAGGGGCTAAGATTAACCAGGTGACTAAGGATTTGGAGACGAAGGAGGTTAGTGCTAAACCGATGGTTGAATGTTTCTCTCTGCTAGAGTTTAGGTCTGATCCTCCGATGGTGGAGAAGGGGTCCCCTAAATCTAAGAGCATTTAGAAGTTTCAAAGTGTCTCAGGAGCCAAGAGGAAAGTGGGAAGGCCGAAGAAGAGTGTTGGCATTTCTAATGTAGCTTGTAGTGTTATGTCTTGCAGACCGTGCATGAGGGGTCTTAGTAGACAACTCAGACTCGATGTGTTCACATCCTCTCCTCTTGCGAGCATCTGATATTTGGAGGGCTTCGATCTATGTTTTGGGCCTCTCTGCAACTCTCAGGTGTAGCACGGGTCTAGTTTCGTTCCTGGTTTCTAGTTAGTTGGATGGTTTTGTATTACAGTCTGGGTTTCATTTTTGAATTCTTTTTGGGGCAGGATTGCTTCAAAACCACCTGTGTGTTTCATTTTCTTGCTTTAATGCCAAATGGATGGGTGAGATGCTCGTATGTTTGTAATCCAAAGGATTTTGCCTTTATTGGCTTTAATTGTTTGGGCCTCTAATGACTTGGTAGAGCAAGAGCTTTTACGCAAGACAACGAGCAGTGCCTAGGTAATTTAAATTTTCATTTTATGTGGCCCTCTCGTTCCTCTTGGAGGTGGTTGAGGGATAGGACTATCTGGAGGTGATGTGACTGGTGTTTTATTGTTAAATATGGGTGATATCCGAAAGGTTTTGGAGGAGCTTTATTTCTTATCTTTTCTCGGGCAATTTTTTTGTTGCTAGAGATTTTTTAAAAATAAAAAGCTGGTTGTTGTTTAGTTTTTGTTTGTGGTTTGCTTCTAGCTACCGTAGTGGTAAGGTTATTTGTAAAAGGTTGTGGGATCCCTTTCAAAACCTTTTTTTTATTACTAAAAAAAAAAAAAATTTAAAAATGATAATAAGATAACATAAAAAAGTGTAAAAGCCTCACTTTTATCATTGTATCATCATATTAATATTTGTTCATTATTTTTTATACTTTTAAGGTCTAATATTTGGTGTCGTATCATGTGCAGGAAAAGGTAGTCCGATACGGATGCGTGAATGCCTATGTGGCTACGATGTGGCGGCCCTTTGGGTTAGGACATTGGACACGCAGACCCAATGTCAACAATGACACCAAGTATGACATTCACATCTAGGTGGCCTGGATCAAAATGTGGACCTCACGGGTGGGACTCAATGGCAGCTAGCAAACGCCTAACATGGATTTTCCAAATCCATCATGACAAACTTCATCAACAACGGAGTAGTTTGCATGGATCTGAATAGAGAGATGGGAGCTCGCACGGGGGTAACTACAGATGCTGGCATGTACCTGATTTGGACACTATAGACTATGATGAAAGGAATTTGACATGATGATTCATTTGGGCTTTGGTGAATTATCTATCAATGTAACGGAGATCACTGTAGGATGACGAGACTCACTCACCAAACACAACATGATAGTGAATTTAGCCTAGACTGAAGACATGGATCAAGAGGGGTCTACGGGTTGACCAGGTGATGATATGGACCGATGTGGATGAGCAACGAGAACTATTATGGACTAATGGGTAGCATTCAGGATGGACCTGAGTTTGGTGCAGCGATGCAACGGATATATTGGCCCCCTATGACTACGTGGATGACTTTGATCCATGTGGCGGGCATGACTGCTGGATTGGTTGCTTAATAGGCCTCATGCTTCCCCATCCTAGCTGGTGTATGTATTCTTTTAAGACGTACAGGAATGACCATCAAACAAACAGATGTAGACTGCCAAAAGTGACTTTATGCAGGTTTCATAAAATGGACATAAGGACGACCGTAACAAAAATGAACTAGCATGCAAGGTGGCATGCAGTGAGATGATGGACGTGGCCCAGCGATGGAGTTTTACATGGCGTAAAGGTTGTCTAATGCGCGAGCTCTTCAGAATTCACACCGGGATGTTTGTAATTGAAGTAGACTATGAAGGTTGGTATCCAATTTTGTTGTGTCTTATGTATACATGCATGTTCGGGGAACAATGGACGATAAGACCCCGATTAAATGGTAGAAATGATGGAGATTGTCCTATCAAACTGTGGTCATAGATCATGGATAGATTCTCTCATGAATTTATATTAAAACAACATACGTTTTGGTGTATTCACATGAAGCTCGCAGGCATGATGGGTATCTAGCAAATGGAATTGTGTGATTGGTGGGATGGCAAAGCACAATCGTAGGTATGGACTACACTATGATAAGTTGGAATAAAAATAATAATAAAAATAAAGTGTATTCAATTAGGAGGGCATTATCATGGTGTAGTGTAACGGTGGGGTCCACGTGCCAAACCCTAAACCAAACGTTACATAAACTCATGGTTAATATTTTCCCCATAATTGAAAGGGTGATAATGTTGTTTAGGGGAAGACATTTGATTAAAAAAGAAAAAGCTTTATAAGAAAGAAGCGAACGCGTGTAGAAGCATTGTCCATAATGCAAACTAAGACATTTCGAATAAGTCCTAAAGTAAATATATTTTTGGTATTATAACAAGATGATAAGTGAGATGCATATAGCAAAGGTAAATGAGATGCATCTATTGTTCTACTTGATCTAAGCACTACGAAAGTGACACTTCAAGCAAGCATAAAATGACAAGTATATGAAATAAATGGGTGGTTCTCCTTATATTGATATAAATGTCAAATAAGTGGTTACAAAATATCCCCTTGAGGGCTCTCAATTGATACACTCATTACAATAATCAAAGGATCAAATCCTTCCAAGAATCCAAGGCGCGCTTGCAGTGTCTTCCTCGCACTCACAATTGAAGAGCGGGCTTCCGATGTCACCGCAAAGTGTTCTATCATTGTTCTAACTTGATGCTCCTTCCTCATGCATTGTGATACCTGGATCTACACACAAGAAACTAAAATTGATTAATAGCATGTGCGGATTAAGATGAAACCATGAAGGTGCATGCATCAATGAGCTTGAAAGAGGAAAAGTGCAATAGATTATTCAAAATTGCTCCAAATGCTACCAAAAATTAGATTCATGCATATTATGTGCTCTGTAAATGATCTAATTAAAAATAGTAAGGAAATTATGCCTAGATTTGTGGCCATCCTGGGGTGTGGCATTCAGGGTTGCAAAACACAAAAATCATGATAACGAAAAGGCAATACCAACTCCAAATTGCACCAAATTTGAACAGCAGAGCATATAAAAAAAAGAAGTAGGATAATTAATCATTAACCATATAAACTAGGAACTTATGCAAAAATAGTGAAAAAAGTGCTCCAATTTGGTGGCCATTCCTAGTGGGGGTTAGGACTGTCATAATTTGGGGGCCATCCTAGGGTGGGACGACCACCAAATATGCTGGTTTTCTACCACCAATTCCTCTAGGAATTGGTCCAAAATACTCTTAGGGGTATTATCATCAAATTTAAGGACATGATTCACTCAAATGGATAGGTTTTGTAAATAGATTGCATATTTTGGAATCACTTGAAAACCTCCTTCACTCGATGGAGATCTCAAGGGAAACACACAATAGATTGGGGATAAATCTCGATAGCACTTCGTGGTGAAATATTGCAAAGACTCCTCTCTAAAATTGGGTGGAATTGATCCACTTTATAGCCCAAGAGGGCATATGGTCAAATGGGCATGCGAGGCCATGCGAGGCAAGGGTCACCATTTGTCCCAAAGGTCGCCATGCATTGGAGGGGGAAGGAATCTCCATTTTTGGCCTCCAATTTGCAACTTGTCATGAGAGTTATATGCCCTCTCACTAGCATGCTTGAATAGGCAGGATAAATGGTAGTTTCTTGGTGCCATTTATCCCAACTTTGAATTTTTGAGGGTCAAAGGCCATGGTCATCCCACCTAGGGATGGTCACTGGTGGCCATCCCTAGGTGGGATGACCATGAACTATGGTCATCCCAAGGTGGGACGACCATGCCTACATGGCCCAAAACTTCCCAAAAGTGGGGTAGAACCTTCCAAAAGTGGTTAGGACCACTATGTAACCTTTGAGGGTTGCCCAAGGGGGCCATATGGTGTCAAATTAGACAATGTCTTGGTCATCTAATCAGATTGACATGATTTTAGTGTCTATAGATACCCTTTTTGGGATGCATTGTGTGCAACACAATGCGGAGCAAAAATAGATGACTAAAATGTCAAATGATTAAGGTTATTCAATAACCTAACCAACTTTAGATGCCCCAATCATGGAAAGAGCATGCATTCTTGAATCCTTGCTTTTGATGAGCTAAGGAACTTGATTCAAGTACAACCTCTCATGTAGGCTTGATCTTGATAATCTAGGCATTAGAGAATACCAAGTATTTGGTAACTTTATGAGGTGTACCAAACAAGTAGGTTCATCTACCCTGATATATGTTTAATTGAAATGTTTTCTTGTTTTCTACCCCAAGCAGGGGCGTGATTGTCTTTGTCAATGATTCGTTGGACGAACGCAATTTGCATGATTGAGTGTTTGATTATTGATTTTGATTATGAATTTGTTAAGTATGACTACCCCCTCAAGCGATGAGTCGATGAGGGAATGACCAGTGATAAAAGTGATGAGTCGCTTGACCCATATGACTTGGTTGGGGTTTCCTTCAACTTTACCCATTGTAAAATTTATCTATTTTATGAGGATTTTGATGATTTTGTTGATATTTCATGGAAGAAAGGAATTGAATACCTCATTCCCATGGGGTGGTCCAACCACAATGGTCTTATTAGGGATTGAAGTAGAGAATTTTCCATTCATCCATGAACAATTTAATTCCATCTTGATCCAGAGTGAATTTTTATCAGATTTGACATATTTTTGGTGGGTTTTAGGCCCTTTTTGGTGCTTTTTTTGTTGTTTTTGATGTGGTTTTAATTGTTTTTGAATTTTTATTTTTGATGAGATTTCATAGAAGAAAGGAAATGAATACCTCATCAATGCTAGATGCCCCAATCATGGAAAGGGTATGCATCTCAGAATCATTACCTCTAACAAGTTAAGGAACTTGATTTTGGTAATCTTTGGGATATTGGCAAATAAGCTTAAGTCTAATCCTAGCCTTGGTAGCAATTAGGAGATAAGCTTAAGAAACAAGATTAAGTCAAATCCTAGCCTTGATGGTGATTAGGAGACAAGCTTAAGTCAAATCCTAGCCTTGATGGTGATTAGGAGATAAGCTTAAGTCAAATCCTAGCCTTGATGGAAGAGAAGATTAAGTCAAATCCTAGCCTTTATGGCATTATTAGAGACAAGCTTAGCATTTGCTAAATCTTTTGATCTTTTTCTTATTTTCCCAAGCAAGGAGGGTGCATGATTATCTTCAATAATGATTCGTAAGACGAACATGATTAACTTGATTAAGTTATCAATTATTGATTTGGATTATACATGTTGTTATTATGACCAATGGGCTTAGTGGATGCCATTGGGGCATTTTGGGTGACCAAAGGGTTTATGGATACCTTTGGGGCATTTTGGGTGACCAAAGGGTTTATGGATACCTTTGAGGCATTTTGGGTGACCAAAGGGTTTATGGATACCTTTGGGGATTTTTGGGTGACCAAAGGGTTTATGGATACCTTTGGGGATTTTAGGATTTTGGGGTTATAAATTATTTTGGGTGACCAAAGAGTTTATGGATACCTTTGGGGCTTTTTGGGTGACCAAAGGGTTTATGGATACCTTTGGGGCATTTTGGGTGACCAAAGGGTTTATGGATACCTTTGGGATTTTGGGTGACCAAAGGGTTTATGGATACCTTTGGGGATTTTTGGGTGACCAAAGGGTTTATGGATACCTTTGGGGCTTTTGAGGTTGATTGCTTAATTGTTTGATTGCTGATTAGGGGAGGTATGATACCAATAATGCCCTAGTTGATGTTTAAAAATGTTTGTGTGATTTACAATTGTGTGATTTTGGACCATTAGATGCATTATGTGTTATGATTTATGGATGCATTAATGGATGTAATGCCTATTGATGATGTGAATATGCTATATGTATGCGATGTATTGATGACATGCACTAGCTAGATGATAAATGTATGATTAGATGTTGTGATCTAGATGTGTAGATGCTCTACTATGTATGCATATATGGATGCAATGGTGAATGTTAAATGCATGTTTAATTTGTTTCAATTGTTTATGCACTTAAGTTATGTTGATATGATATGGTGAATGCAATGTATGTAATGCATTATTTACATGATGATGATCTAATGTAAATGAACCTGTATGCTTTAATCACTTAAAACATAAGGAATGCAATTAATATGTGTTTTGAAAAACTGATGGATGACACCATAGAATGTATGAAAATCATGAATGAAAATGATAACTCTTATCATAAGAATTAATCATTTAAGCATCCATATGTGAAATGAGATGATTGTGAGATGTGTAGGCTTTCTCTATAAAATTTTTTTTAAATTTTTTATATATTTATTTTATTTTATTTTTAAAATGTGTATGATTGATGTAATGATTTGTTGCTATTAGGGAATTTTTGAGGTTTTCCATGAGACTCAAACACCCTAGTTGATTAATCAAAAGTTGTATAATGACTATACAAGACTCCTGAAAGATAAAATCTTTTGTTATGAAGACCAAGATATTCATTATCCCTATGTGTGCAAATGAATATATTAGATGAGACATAAGACTACCTCATTTCCAAGTGGGATTCATTCAGCCCATTGCTGTAATGAGGATCACCATATGTTCATCATGATCCTAAGTTTGGACTTAGTTGGATTAGACCACTAGGTGATACAAGCCACCTAAAGCTAGCTCACTTTGTAAATTGCTTAGAACTACCCCAATGCCAAGCGAGATTCATTCAGCCCATTGTTGTATTGGGGATCACTCGATGGTTTCAGAATACTGACCATTCCAAGGATTCAAGCTCTTCACCCCCTTCTTTTCTTCACATTGATGTGGGATACTTGCTCATGCTTAGTGATGAAAATCACTATTTATTTTGTATTTTATTTTCTTTGAGCAAGGGATTTGTTTAGTGATGAAAATCATTATTTATTTTGCTTTTGATTTTTGCTTTTTGGGATTTTTCTTATTTTGATGAAAGCAAGGGATTTCTTTGGGTAGGGGGAGCTTGTCCTTTTGTCAATGACCAACATCCTAGACCATGCGCATCACAAGGTGAGCAAGTAAAAACCTTTCGCTTAAGGTGACCAGGACCACTTTGTAGTGTTCATATTTCCTTGTCCAGACTAGGATTATTAATGTTTAAATTGTGATGGGATTTTGAAAGATACAAGGTACTATCAAAACTAGACCTCATATTCTAAAAGTGAAGATAACTTTCTACAAAATCTGAGAAGATCACTAGGTATGGCTGAATGACCGAAAAACCCTAGTATATACCTCATAGCAATAGGAAGGGGTTGTGTTGAAAAACACAATTACTCACAAGGGTGATGGATGATGATGATGAATAGATGCATGATTAAGATACAAACGTGGTGTCATTTGTAAGATTGTAAACACAACCTATCCTAATGCAAGTGCAATGGATGAAAATACCTAAATGCAATGCAATTAAATGAATGCATATGATGCAAAATGTAAATGTAAATGTTTTTGTATTTTTAATGTTTTAAATTTTTTGAATTTTTGATGTTTTTTGATCTGTTTGGATTTTTGGTGTTTTAAATTGTTTTTGAATTTTGAGTGCTTTTCAAATGTTTTTGAATTTTTTATTTTTCCATTGTTTTTGAAATTTTGATTATTTTGAATGTTTTTGGATTTTGATATTTTATGATTTTTGTTTGTTTTTATGTTTTTAAGGGGAAGGTACGCTACCTTAGGTACCCCTAGTGTGTGTGCCAGTCAATGAAAGTGAGGGAGGTGTGATACCTTTGGAGGTCTCACTTTGCTTCATTGATCATGATGTGGATGATGGGGAAGTTGTGACACCTTGAAGACCCCCAATGTGCATTGTGTTTGATGCACTGTGATTGGCTTGGCTAGGGGGAGTAGTAGAAACTGACCCCCCTATTGTGATGTGTAATTTTATGTAGTGCCAATGTCCTATTGAGATGAGATGAGCGAAGGTGAAACATTGGATGATGCCACAAGTTGCATAGATCAATTTTGATATTCCTATTTCTTTATTACAACACTGATCATTCCCACAAACTCTTGGGGAGGTAGATTAATGTGCACCTGATTAGGTTGTTTGACTTGATTGATAGGTGTTATGTTTGCTTCGTGTGTAGGCAAGGGGTCTTGGAAGACTCCTATCTAAAGTTCTTGCCTCTCGATCATATCCTGTATTAAATCTCTAAAGGGATGACATGTTTGGATGTCATGACCCCTTTGTCGATGGTAAACACAATATAGGTTTTCCCTGTGCACCTTTGATCTATGCTTATTAGGTTTCAATGGATGGATCTCGAGAAGCTTGATTGCTTGTGCCTCATACAATCGATTGAAGATCGATGCTAAGGGCTCTGAAAAATGAGTATATTGTCATGGTGGCCGATGTGGTTGGCCTTGTCTTTGCTTTTGTTGCATATGATTTTTGGCCAATGGAGGTTGAGCCTGGTAATTAGGTTGCACTGGTAATTGCGGTGGTGGAGCCCAGTTTGAGGGTTCAAGGATACTCAAAACCACTTGATTGATTGGGGCCACATTTTGTTGCATGTTACCACCTTTAATATTCTTGTTTGGCCATTCCCATTTGTGGAGTTGAACATCACCCTCCTGGACCTTGATGTCCTCAATGATCTTGGCCTATGCTAAGGCCTCCTCGAATGTTTGATACTGTTGTAATTGTAAGAGAAGTGAAATCTGCTTTGAACAACTTCTAGTAAACATTTGGGTGAGTTCCATTATGGGTAGGGTGAAAGGTAGTTTTGACATCACCTTCCTCCATCTATTGCCATACTCCATGACTAGCTCATCATCAAGTTGATGAAGGCTAGACAAGTCAGTCAAGTTTATCATTTCCTTAGCGCTAGAGGCAAAACATCCCAGAAATGCATCGACCAATTGCTCAAAGGTGTTTATGCTATGATGTGGTAGATGATTATACCATTCCAAAGCATCCCCAACTAAATTTGTAAGGAATATTCTCAACATCAAGGGGTCATTGTCTTGAAAACTAAAGCACATATGGATGAAGCTTGTCATGTGCTCTCGTGCATCTTCATCATCTTTGAACTTTTCAAGTTTAGGCATCTTGAAATTTGATGGGTATATCGGTGATGACACTGATGGATGCAAAGGTTGATTGCTAAGCTACTTTAGTGTAGGTTTTTGATAAACCAAACTTTGATCTTGTTTTTTGAATGAATTTATCCGATCAGCTAGCACTTTGTATGGCCTTGAAAAAATGATATGATCATCCTGTTGTCACCCTTGATTAGACAAAGGAGGTCAATTTTGATGTTGAGGTGGATGATAAGTATAATCATTAGGTACCTCATCATAACTAGATTCAGGGTAAGCATCTATTTGATCCTGATGTTCCCATTGGGACTCTTCATATGATTCCTCATCATATTGATCTTGGTACTATTGAGGAGTATGAGGCTTTTGATGATAACCAGATAATGGCCTTTGATGTTGAACATGATTTTGGCATGGCCGAGGGGGAATATTTTGAGACTGTATTGGGTGCCTTGCATGTTGTTGCATCCTATAGGTGCTAGGTGTAAGCACCACTTCATGTAATGCATTTTGCAATTGCTCTTGTTGTATATTTTGTTGTTCTTGTATCTTTCATTGATACAACCTTTGTAGGTGTGCTCATTGTGAGTCCACCCATTATTGATTTAATTGTTGTTGATCCAACTAGAGTTGATCCGTATGTTGTTGCCTATTAATATTTGGCCTAAGTTCCTGATGAGTATGATCTTGTTGCTCAGTTGCATGGGGTTTGTGTGCCCTCATATTTGAAATATAGATGGGTTTATCATGTCTTTCCCCCTAGTAGGATCTATTGCTTGTTTTCCATGCTCCCTAAAGGTTGCATTGACCTAATACTCTAGTTTATGAATCAGATTTGTATAGTCCGATGATGTAGAGCCACAATGTGGTCACACCAAGTACTCTTCATGAGGAGTAGGAGGATGACTTGGGTCTTCTTCCTCATCTATAAGGAAAGACTCATATTCAGGTTTAGATGTAAGCTTTGTATATGCAAGTTATACAGAAGCATGATATGTGCATGTTGAGTGCTCTCTGTGAGGAGTATGGGGGTGACTTACTTGATCAAATGGGGTGGTTTGCTCATCTAGGCTAGGCCATGGTGTACTCTCATGTTCATATTTTGATTGATGTATAGAGCAAGTTGGGGTGTGAATCTATGATATTGACCTACTAGACCCCTCAATGGGCAGATTATTTGCTATATAGAATTCTATCAGGGTATCCAAGTCAAGAAGTTTTCCTAGAGGACCTATGGGTGCTTCCCTAGTAGGGATATCTTGAAGGTTTGCCCCCTGGGGATGGTATTGTTGTTATGATAAAACCTGGGATGCCATTCAGGGATGGGCATGTCCTCTGGACTTATTTGGAGATATTCATTGGTTATGGAGCTTGATTCTCTCTCTGAATTGGAGGTCTTGTTTTCAACCGTATTTGGACCAAATCCATAAAAGGGGGTCCCTCGGCCATAGTAGAAAATTTTGACTTCCAAAAAGGTTATGGGTGTTATATACCAAAATGATCAGTACGATGAGCTGATCACAATGGGCTAGGGCTCCAAAAAATGACTTCCTAGTCAAAATTTGTATTTTTGGAATATTTGGCCAACCGGGGCTCATGGAAAAATGCCCAATTTTAGGAATTTTTGGGAAATTTTGAGAAATAAAGAGTTAGGACTCAAAATTTTTGTGAGAGGTGCACAAGGGGCTAACTAAGACAACAAAATAAATTTGGTAATTTTTGGGGTTGTCTAGGGCTTTTTATGACTATTTTAGTGTAGTTTTTCCCTATTTTTGGCTTTAAAATCACTCAAAAATAGAGTAATCATAAAACCAACATAACTTTTTTATTATAGCTCTGATTTGCATGATTTTTGATCCGTTGGATGCAGAATAAAAAATTTAGGGTTTGGTCCTAGATCAAGGATCTTATGTTGATTACCCAAACAATAAAGAAACACACAAAGTAGACAACATGATTATCTCTTTTAAATTTTAGAAACACACAATCAAATGATCAAAGAAGCACACAAGCAAACAATGTGATTATCTCCTTTAAGTTTTAGATGTGAATCCCTAAGTTATTTGGTGTGTTTAGATTTTTTGTTGCTCTTGCTTTATTATTTGTGTTTTGGAATTATAATGAGGAAAATCAACCAAAGTGGTGACTAGGAACACTAGTGCCAAACATGAGGTTCTCAAAAAATCCTAGGGTACACCGCTTAAAACCCATAATGTATGGAGGGTTTTCCTAGATCATCCACTCTAAATCGACAAGTATTTCCAATAGTGGGAGGCAGTTTGAACACTAGTGACATATTCCATCTTAAGAGAGTGCCCTATTCTATCTAAGGTATCTATGGGGCAAGACAATGGAAGGAGATGAAATCCAACGTCATTGGTCTCAATTAGTGGTTGGTGATGAAGTCCAACTCACTAATGTTTAAATGTGAAACATGAAATTGTGTGTGGTTCCTTTTATACTTAAAGAAAGTAAAACAATATAGCACTCAATGAACCTTCACTAAATGCAAAAAAGAACATTTCACTTTCAGAAATATTACATGAGTAATGGAACCTACAAAATGTATATCCTAAATGATAACCTAACCATTAGGTAGGTCACAAGCAATCAAACCATACAAATGCATTTCTACTTAGTTAATTTTCTATTTTTCTTATTTTTTTGTTATTTTTGCAATTATAGAAAAGTGAAATCTACCTTTCTACCTTTCAAGCAAACAAGGGAAGCAAGAAAAACCAAATTTAAGCAATTTTGAATAGTAAAAATGCAAAGTGAAGGTTTAGGCACTTACCTTGATAGCCTAAGATCTTGTTGTTTCTAGAATTTTGAGTAGAAAACCCTCTATTTTGTGGCCATCCTAGGGTGGGATGATTGTAAATTTTGGGGCTATCCCTACCTGGGATGGCTATTGTGGCCATCCCTAGGTGTTCCAATTAGGAAATCAAGGGTCGTTTTAGGCCAGAATGACTAGTACCTGCAACATTCAAAGGACAAAAATAGGGTCAAAACTTACAAAAATGAAATGGGACAAGGGTCCCACCATGATCACCATTGTAGAGTAGAAAAATGGTGCACCTAGCAAGGGTAAATGAGATGCATCTATTATTCTACTTGATCTAAGCACTACGAAAGCGACACTTCAAGCAAGCATAAAATGACAAGTATATGAAAGAAATGGGTGGTTCTCCTTATATTAATATAAATGTCAAATAAGTGGTTACAAAATGTCCCCTTGAGGGCTCTCAATTGATACACTCAATACATAAATCAAAGGATCAAATCCTTTCAAGAATCCAAGGCACGCTTCCAATGTCTTCCTCGCACTCACAATTGAGGTGAGCGGGCTCCTTATGCCATCGCAAAGTGTTCTATCATTGTTCTAACTTGCTGCTCCTTCCTCATGCATTATGATACCTGGATCTACACACAAGAAACTAAAATTTATTAAAAGCATGTGTGGATTAAGATGAAACCGTGAAGGTGCATGCATCAATAAGCTTGAAAGAGGAAAAGTGCAATAGATTATTCAAAATTGCTCCAAATGCTACCAAAACTTAGATTCATGCATATTATGTGCTCTGTAAATGATCTAATTAAAAATAGTAAGGAAATTATGCTCATATTTGTGGTCATCCTAGGGTGAGCCATTCAGACCTACAAAACCCAAAAACATATAAAAAAAACAAATTTAGGACTAAAAAACACAAAAGGCATGATAACTAAAGCAAAACAACTCCAAATTGCACCAAATTTGAACAAAAAGCATATAATCTAATCTAGAATAGACCTATGCAAAAATAGTAACAAAATTGTGCTCCAATTTGTGGCCATCCTAGGGTGTGACGGTTAGGACTGTCACAATTTGGGGGCCACCCTAGGGTGGGACGACCACCAAATCTGCTGGTTTTCTACCACCAATTCCTCTGGGATTTGGTCCAAAATACTCTCAGGGGTATTGTCAATAAATTTGGGGATATGATTCACTCAAATGGGTTGGTTTTGTAAATAGATTGCACATTTTGGAATCACTTGAAAACCTCCTTCACTCGATGGAGATCTCAAGGGAAAATGCATAATAAAGTGGGGGAAAATCTCGGTAGCACTCCATGGTGAAATATGCAAAGACTCCTCTCTAAATTGGGTGGAATTGATCCACTTTATAGCCCAAGAGGGCATATGGTCAAATGGGCATGCGAGGCCATGCGAGGCAAGGGTCACCATTTGTCCCAAAGGTCGCCATGCATTGGAGGGGGAAGGAATCTCCCTTTTTGGCCTCCAATTTGCAACTTGGCATGAGAGTTATGCGCCCTCTCACTAGCATGCTTGAATAGGTGGGATAAATGGTAGTTTTTGGGTGCCATTTGTCCCAATTTTGACTTTTTGAGGGTCAAAGGCCATGGTCATCCCACCCAGGGATGGCCATCGAGTGGTCGTCCCTAGGTGGGATGACCATGAACTGTGGTCATCCCAGGGTGGGACGACCATGCCTACATGGCCCAAAACTTCCCAAAAGTGGGGTAGAACCTCCCAAAAGTGGTTAGGACCACTATGTAACCTTTGAGGGTTGCCCAAGGGGGCCATATGGTGTCAAATTAGACAATGTCTTGGTCGTCTAATTGGATTGATGCGATTTTAGTGTCTACAATTTTGAATGGCGATGTGTAGAAGAAGAAACAAAATTAAATGAGACAAAAGATTGTGAAACAGGATGGAGAGGAAAATGATGAAATAGAGAAACAAAGAGACAAATTAAAAATATTAAAAGACGATTGAAACATAGGAAAGTGAGTTGGAAGTTTATCCACTACCAAGGGCTAGACATTTTGGAGTTGAAAGCTAGAAATCCGTTGTAACAAAAACTTTATTTTTCTATTTTAATGCAAGATGTTGCAGGAATTTGCACTTTATTAACAATATTGGAGGAGAAATTTTTTGGATATTTGGGCTAATTGTCTATATTTTTCTTCCATGCTCTTAGGCTTATAGGTAATGTTGTATGCATTTAATGGTAGCATTGTTGAATGTTTAGGAACATGGAATTTCATTTCATTTTCCTTAGAATATTGCACCTAGGTTATTGTGGATTGTGCAAATGTAGATTCAGATAAACTAGGTTATATTCAAAAACTCTCACATCTCTATATTTGCAGGATAGGGTAGCATCATGTTGTAGTTGTTTGCTTTTTAGTATTTTCAGCATTCTGGTCCTTTTCCAAACTTAGTTTTATTTTATTTTTCTAACCCTTTCCTTTTTGCAATTTTTTTTTAAACTTTGGCGATTAAAATAAAAATTGAAAAAAATTAAAACTCCAAAAATAAATGCATGGATGTGAAGAACGAGCTTTATTGTTTTATTTAGCACAATTTCAATTTCATTTTGAATCCATTTTGAAATTATAAAAAATATTCTTCAAAGTTGCTATTTTTATAGGCATTTTATAATTTTGGATTTTACATAATTTCACATTTTGAAGGTAAGTCAGATTTCAAACTTTGCATTTTTACTTTGCAAGCAATAAATTAACTTTCCTTTATGAAAATCATAATTTCATTAAAGGGGAGTTATTTATATGGCATTTCAAAAGGCCTTCATTTTTAGAGCAATAAATTGACGTCTCTTTATGAAAATTAATTTCATCAAAGAGGGGTAATTTATTTATTACATCAAAGGCTATCTTTATCAAAGCAACATTGAATGAATCCAATAATAATTTAAGGTTCACATTTAAAAATAGATTTTAAACTTCTATTTCATACTTAAAGTAGGGTTTAATACAAGATAAAACTTGTTTAAAATCTACTTAACCAAAGCAGATAAAATCTACCTAAAATTCTTAAAGATAAAATGAACTAAGGATTTACATCATGGTCATATGATGGCCAATCACATTTTATCTTTATTTTTAGTTTCATGAATAATCACTAGCATAGCATAGTTAAATAAACCAACACAGGACCCTTGTTAACAGTTACTTGAAATCACTAAGGTATTCTAGCACTTATTTGACACGTATTTCATAAGCATATAAGCACACATAAGTAAAAGGAACCTTGGAGGAATTTCTATTTATTTGCAAGAGAAGGTTTTTAGATTAATACCTTGATTGTGATGGAGATTTTGCAATTGGGAAAAATATACACTAAACATTTTGGCACTAGAAGAAGGGCCTGAATTGGTTTACTTTATTGCTATTTAGGTGTTAAATTGTTCATGTTTACTTGGAAGGTTTATTTGAAGATATTGATTTTGACTAACGAAATTTTGTGATCACTTTAATTGATTCAAACATTTTCTAATTGATGATGCATTAATGCTAACCTTTTGCAGATTGGAAAATGTTCTCTAATATCATGGTCTAATTGATGCATATCTTTTGGTTTATATATATGATGATTTATATACTAAAAATTTGAGATTTATTAATCATTTTATAATTATTTACGAGATTTATTTATTTGACTAACAAAATTTGGTATTAAAGTTGTATTATTTAAGGTCCATTAATGGCAATGTGTACTCCAATGATGACAAGTAGTCCCTTAAACATACATGGGACTTCACATTATGTGCCTATGTATTTTGTGTCTTATCTACCTCAGGTAGTCCCTTAACCTTGGAGGAATTTCTATTTCTTTGTAATAAAGGGTTTTCAGATTAATACCCTAATTGTGATGGGGATTTTGCAATTGGGCAAAATATCCACTCAACACCACCTAGTCAGGCACCAAAATGCATCAGGAATGGTTCCCAGGATTTTTCTTAAAAATATAACATTCCCCCTTCATATTTGTGTTCTCTTATTAGTTTTTGTTTCTTCCATATGTTGTTGTTGTGACCTCGTAGTCCAATGGATTCATCTAGCAATTATCAAGGCCTATTATCTCATCCTTGAGAACTATATTAATAAGCCTTGTAAGCACAAGGTATGGTGAGCATGCTATAATTAGCACCCCACAGGTAGATATAGATAGGACCAAGAAGTGTACACTACAAAGCACAATAGAAATAGATTGGCCTCCTGGTTGATAATAGTTAACAAAAGAAGGTCATTTCTAGATTACGTAAAAATGAAGACCTAGGACAGGAGAAGAAAATATCAAAGGAAATCTATCTACTCTTGGAAAATATCATATACTTGAAGGGCTACATTTAAGTGGATTCAATATGAGAGAGTGCCTCATGGAAAAGGGTTTATGCCCTGTCAATTAAACTTGATAATATTCGAGTTTTTTTTCCCTTCGTTTCTCCCCATTCCTCCACCTTGCCCTTTATTTTTCCTCCCCCTTCCATTTTTTGCCTGCATTTCTTTAGATTGATGAAAAATACTTATTTGTCTCAACTGTTTCATGATCTTCTTTTCCTCATTTTGTGTCTTATTTGTATTTTTTGTTTTTGCTTGCTATTTCCACTGCTTGTCTTCCTACTTATCTTGATCGCCGTAGTTATATTCGTATTTCCCATTTTCATCATATCTTTTGGCTTTTTTTTCCTTGTCCTTCCCCTTTACCCTTGCTTCCTATGCATATTCATTTCCTCTTTTTTGTTACCTCCTCCTCTTCTCTCCCTATTTTAGCTATTATATCTCCTTTTCCTTTTAGGTTCCTTTTTTTTTCACAATATGAAAAATCCCTATAAGTCACCAAGAGTGTGGGTGAAATTTCACACTTCCTCACCCACTCTTATTTTTGAATATGATAATATTTTTGGGCCAGCCAATTTTTGAGGCATCAATGATTGAGGCAGATTTCAGAGATCAAGTGGATGAACAATAGAGCAAATATCCAAGTCTAGGATCGAATGGAATACTAGGTAGGGGCGTACTTAAAATAATACCTCAAATCCTGAAACAAAATAATCAAACCATGACATAGTGGTCATAAGTCCCAAGTTTCTATCCCAAAAAATAGAACTTTGGAAAAGGAGCATTAAAGGCCTAAGCCCAATCGTATGTCCCCATCCCATTGAAGATATGATGGATGGAAGAATTGGAGGAGCATTCCAATCATGAAGCAATTGACGAGACTTTATAGCTACTCTAAAGGGTAAAGTAGATAAGAAGTTTTTGATGAAACAAGTTTGGTATAAGAAATCAAGGAAAGTACCTAACTTCTTCTGAACAATTGCCATTCTTCTATGAAGTAGCACGTTAGTATATCTCTTGATCATTCTAGCATGATTCTTCCCACCAAATTTTGTTAATGCTTGAATTCAAATCTATTGTAAAATACTCTATAAATAATGAAATGTTCACCATTCCAAATGGTAGATCTGTGGCCATTATAATTCATATGTAATTCTTCTTTGATTTGTAAATAATAGCATATCACTATTTGGTCTCTCAAATTGTATTTACTTCTATTTTTCTTGAGTATGTATGTATACTTTTGTAATGGTTGTCTGATTTTGTTCACTTAATTTTTCTATTTGGATTTCATGGGTCTTGTTGGGTGGTTCTAGAAATTACATCCATCCTTTGGTATCAAAGTTTTATTTCTATTAAATTTGATCAGGTGGGAGCACTCTAATTATGCTATTTGGATTTCATGCACCCCCATTGGTTCTATAATTTACCCTTTCTCACTACATCAAATGATAAGTGGGGATGAGATAAGCTGGTCTATTAGGTGGTGCATTGCTCTTTGCACTAGTGATGTTGATCTTATGTGTCATTATGTGTTTATACCCTGTTCTTGTTAGTTCTGTCTATGACCTCCCTTTTATTTCTCTCTCACTCCCTTTTCCTATTTTTCCATTTGTTGCATAGGTAGCTAGAACTAAAGGAGCTGGCATTCTCCAGAGATTCACCATCCCCACCTCTCCTGGGCTAGGTAGCTATTCAATGTTGGTCGAGGATAGTTGGGCATGCTCCCACTTGTGCAGTTATTACTTTCACACCAAAAAGTACTTTACTATATTTGTGACTCACACCCCATATAATCATTATTATCAAATATGACACCTAATAATTAACAAGAAATCAAAGCACGATCTCACTTTCCACTCTAAAATATAGATAGATTAGTTGATCGTAAAGTATCATGAGAGAGACATCACAACAAAGGGTAAGATGAGCTAGAATTAGAAGTAGGATAACCACCATGGCCACCAATTTCATAAGGGGGTTTACCTTTGTAATCCATCATGAACCATACCATGATCATTAAAACCCTACAGATAAAAATACTAAAGGTACTAGTAAGTAATTCTAATAGTTAGGTAACACCTTAACTCAATACTTGTAAGAACATAAAAAGAGAAGACAAGAGATATTAGGGAAATTATGATTTGATAGTTGATATGGCCATCAATACCATAGTCATTATAGATTTCCTTCTCCTTTTCCTTTTCCTTTTCCTTATATAGTTATAACAATGAGAAGAAGTTTTAAATACCTCATATGTTTTCCCTCAAGCCTAATTAGAATCTAGATTTTTCAAGGCCTCCTCTTCACTAAGATTTATTTATTTATTCTATGTTAATCCAATATTCATGGATGTAGATGCTCAAAATTCTCTTTTTTATTTATACCCCAATGAATGTAACTTTGAGATCATATGCCCATTTGTTTTTTCAATGGGTTTACACAGGTTTTCATGAGGGGTTCTTGTATCCCCATATTGAGTGGGGTTTGAACCTTGGACCTCTAAAAAAAGGTTCAAAGCTATTACCACTATAGTAATATTACATATTTGATCATATTACCATTTGCTAAACTACACTAAGAGAACACATTTATTGATATGCTTTGTAATTGGTTTTGCGCTTGTCTTAATTGATGGGATCCTTATTAGGTACCTCCATTCATGATAAAAAATGTTGGAATTTTTTTATCCTTTTTGTTAGGGGATAGGAACAACCCCTATACCTTGAGCACCTGTGACCCTCCATATAGTGTGATTTTCTCTCTTGATTGTGGGCATGTATCACACCCTATGTCTCGCTTGGAGCACCAATATTGGGAAGTCTAGGGAACATGGGATGTAGCTCTTTAGAAAAACCTTCAAGAGTTTTTACCAAGGCTAGCTCCTTGTCTAGGTGTAATATTTTATGTGCTTCCTCCTATGCTAGACTAATATACAAGGTGTTTTTCTAGGAAAAAAGAAAAGAGATAAAGTAGTAATTAAAATGGAAAAATAGTAAACCTAGCTAACCTAACTAGCCTAAGGTATAGGTGGTGATGCAACAAATATTATGGTTTCCATTATACATCTTAATGCGATGAGTGAACATGTAAAAAAAAATGATATCATAAAGTGAACACGGTCCAAATTACATACAATTGAAATTCAAATAATTCCCTATGGAATCCAAGATATAAATGCTGGAGTAGTCATAGCCCCAACAAAAAGATACATAAACACTAAGACTAGGAAAAAAATGCTAGGTAGTCACAACTCCTTATATTCATGTTTAATATCATTATGTATATATACAACTAGGAGAGGATAAATCACCTACACATATAATATCCCAAGGCTCGAGTCTAGATAAAAAATAAAAATGGGAAGAGGAGAAAAAATGCTTAAGGTCAAATACTAGACATGATAACAATTCAACCTCCATATCCTAGGCCTTCAAATGACTATTTATAATTTTTATATCAAAATTTGAAATTCACACTTCCCTGCACAGGATGTCTTAAGAGGGAAAGCTAATATATTTGAGTTATCACATATGAGGCATTGCATTGCAATTACTTTAGGTAAGTCTGAAGTTGCCTCAAAGTCCAATTACCATAAGTGTTGCTTTGGAAGGAGAGCCTCCTTTATAGTGTTATAAATTGGTATCCTTTTTACCCTCATGAGGGAATATATGTTTGATAAATGTTATTAATGTACTATTTTCTTTGTTTACGCTCTAGTGTTTGTTAGCCACCTTGTTGGTTTTTAAGTAGGTATTTTTCGACCTTCAATGATCAAGTTAACCATGTAGTGTGGCTTCTAGTTTTTTGTCTTCCATTTTGATCACACGATATTTTGTCACCTTTGTTTTGGGCCACCAAACTCTAGAGGTTTTTTTCACCTTAAAGTTAACTTTTGAAGAGCAATTTTTGCTTGTGAATAGTTCTTTTATGTAGTAAATGTTGATTTTACCATATTTTGATCTCCTACTTGATTGTTGATGCTTTGGAATTATTTTTCATAGGAGCTATAATATTTTTGATGTACCTTAACTCCATCTATTCATCCAATTTTGTCTCTTATATCTCACTTTTGCCTTTTGCCATGGATTTTGGTAAGAAATATTTATGTAGCTAGGCAATCCTTGACAAGCTTATTAGTCATAATCTTGTAGGAGTTGTCCCTCTTATTTCATTCCTCTTTGGTTCTTGGGTTGTAATATCTAGGTCTATTATTGGTGCCATTTTGTATTAAACCTTGTACTCTAGCTTCTTTGGATCCCAATTTTCAAGAGAGGTTGATTTTATTTTAAGGCCCCATCTTTAGTTTGAGGGATGGGCCTGGTTCCATAGAGAAGGTAGAGACTTTGCCCACAACTAAGCCTTTTTATTTATCACCATAAATGCTCTAATTACTTTTTTTGTGTTAGGAAATAACTTAATTATCACTGAAAAGATTAAGATTCTCTGTTGGACGTATTTGGATGACTAACCTTACCTCATGGAACGAGGAGCTTTATAATAGTTAACATGTTTCATCATGGGCTCTTTCTTGTTGGTATTTTTATTTTCATCTTGGCATTAGCTTGGCAATATGTGAACAAAATTTTTTGGCCTATTTTTTTACTTGGTATTGTGCAATGACCTGAGGCCAAGTACTTTTTCTTAGCAATTTTTTCTTGATGTAATGAGGACTCACTATAGTTTGGTAGCTTACATGGGGTTCCTTATTGCAAGAGGTAAGGAACCCAAAAGCTAAAGTATTATCTATTGGGTGTGGAGTTTAGGGGTGACTCTAAGAAACGTTTGAATTAAAAGGGATATCTCTTGAAGGGTGGAAAATAATTAAGGATTTGTGAAGTGAATTAAGGGAGGCTCTACCCTTTTGTTTTCTTATCCTACATGTACTCCAATTTTTTGGGTCCCCATTATATTGGTGATACTTGGTTCCCTTGCTCTTTTTATACTAATAGAGGATAAAGGTATGATTTTTTTTTGTTTTTCCTTTTGTTCACTAGTGACAAATATTTTTCTTAGATCATTCTACTACCTCTAGTTCTCTTAATCAATGAAACTTTTCTTGGATGTGCATGTGATGGCACATTTTCAAAAATTATCTTCTTGTGAGCACTTGTCCAACTCTTCCTTCCATAAGTGCTACTTTCTAAAAATGCAAGTTTTGTCATACTTGGTTAGAACCTCTCCTATTATAAATGTTATGTATATACACTATAATAAATTATGTTGTCATGTTCTACATGCCATATTTTTCACATTAGGTAATTTTATTAGAGTCTAGAATACGAAGACCATATTGCCTCAAATTTCAATTATTCATACTTGTAAGTCATTTTGAACATGTGACTTGTTGTATTTTGGAGTTGGTAAACATATATATTTGGGAAGTGGCAAGTTCCCATGCATATGAGAGATTTTATACCATAGATAAGTATGGGAAATCCAACAGTTAGTTAGGGCTTACTCGCCATTTCATACTAATGTCTTGACTTGTATTGGGTTACAATAAAGGAAAACTCATGAGGACTATTTTTCAAGTTGGCACCAAGCCCAATCACTCCCAAATTATGAATTTCTTGGGCCCTTTATTTTACTTATTTATAATAGCTTCTTTACAAGTTGGACTATAGATAATCTATTTTAGTGGTTAAGGTTTTTCTATGACAACCATTTGAATTACCTTTAAGTGTTAAAGAAATCCATGTGGTGCCACCTATAAGTATTCATTATTTATTGCATCGTGAGCTCAAATATTTTTTCTATATTTTTTTCTTATATCCATGCTAGGTTACAAATAGGACACTCGAGCTTACCCAAAAGTGCTTCTACAAAAATATTGGATGATTTTGTTGATATTTTATACTTTTGAACCAGTTCCTTGGTGGTTTCTTTGTGCTTCTCATATTCTCTTGTTGGTCTTATAGTTGGGATAGCAATTCAATCTTACATTTTATTATGATTTTTAATTCTTCCTCAACTAGGCCAAACATAAAATTTAGTCAATAGTGTTTGCTCTAGTAGCTTGGTTTTAAAATTTGAGATTGTATTTAAAGCATGGCTTGAATTAATTGATTGCAAGGTAATGAGATTAGGTCATTGATAAGGTAGTTGGGAAATTTTTTAAGGGTATAATTGTTCCATGGAGGAAGAATGATGAGGGGTGGGATTTTTGGGAAGAGGTGAGTTGGCGGAAATATTCCAATATGGACCAAATACTTTTTGGATTGGGAGGCTATTTTATAGGCTTTTAGTAGGGTCTCATATAGATTCTATTACCGTAGAAATATCTATAGTATATTATTTTATATAATGAAAATTATCCATACCAGGGAGGGGTTTGAAATAATTAGAGATGTTGCACTAGGATTCATAGAATTTGGCATTGAAGTTATCCACAATTTCTATGGGATCCCTTTTATAGTAGCTAGTTTCTCCATGATCTACATCCCTTATGCTCCTTTTCCAAATTGGTCTATCAAAATATCAATGAACTAATCCCAAATTTTTATGGAGTATCAGAAAGGGTCATACACTAGTTTTTTACCTTTTTTGAAATATAATCTATGAGAAGTCTAAGTGCTATATCAAGTTGATCAATGTTGTGTACAGCACATATGTTTCCAAGGTGCTTCAGGTGTTCTACAAGGATTATAAAGAATATGTATATATAGATATGATGAAGAAGATCCTAAAGGTTAGTGGGTTAATAGTGCTTTGATGTCTCAAGTTGAGCTTGAACCTTCTTGTTTTGAAGATGCACATACTAATGATATGGGGGTGCAAGCAATATAATAAGGAATCAATTACATCCAAAATAATGATAATTGGGATCTTGTAAAACTTCCTAATGGTAATAATTACATGGGTTCTATCTAGGTGTACAAGACCAAGCATAATAATGATGATCATATTGCAAGACATAAGGCTATAATTATTTCTTAAGGATACATACAAATATATGGAATTGATTATCAAGAAATGATTACACCTATAGTAAGGAAATAAATAATTAGAATGGTCATTGCTATGCAATCCCAAGTGATATGGAGTGTATATCACTTGGATGTGAAAAGTGTGTTCTTGAATAAGTATTAAGAAGAAGTGTATGTACAACAACCACAAGGGTTTTAGGTTAAAGGTAAAGAAAAATATCCATACAAGTTGAAGAAGGTCTTGTATGGCCTCAAACAAGCACCAAGGACTTAGTACACCTAGCTAGATGGATTACTTCAATAATGGCTTCAAAATAAGCAAGAGTGAGCCTACCCTCTACTCCAATAATGAAGGTAATGATATTATTCTTGTATGTTTTTATGTATATAATTTGATCTGGATCGGAAATAGGTCAAACATGAATGATGATTTCATAAATTCTATGATGAGTGAGTTTGAAATGAAATATTTATGGTTGATGTTGATAGAAAATTCTCTACTTTGGATATAAAGGTTTAATACTATCTCATAGAATAATGGAAGACAATCTCAAAAATAATCAATATAACTCAAGGTAAAATAGTCATATTATGTTCACAAAGATAACAATATTACAAAGTGTTACATTACAAAAATATGCACTACAATTTCTTAGTACAAAAAACCTCATGTGCTACTTTACAATTATAATGAGGCTATTAACATTTCATCTTAAACTATTTTGACCTCCTCAAACCCATCAAATCCCTAGGAGATATGACTCTTCATATTTCTCATAGGAGAAATATATTTATTGAATCCTTAGTTACAAACATCTTAATGATTACTAAAAGAAAAATATTTACAAAGCATTTACAAGATAATTGCAAGGTACCAAATAATTTAATATACTCCAACATCCCTTTGTATTATATTATTTCTTATATTTTTGATCCTTGTTTTTGGTTTTGAATTTCTAACCCTAGTTGTGGCATTGATTTTGGTACTAATTATTTTTCTTGCATTTTTAATTTATGTTTAAACTTTAATCCTAGATCAATTGTTGAACTATCGTTTTCTTTATCTCCTACATGTGTAAATGTTACTTTCTCTACAAGCACAATAATTTTAGTATCCTTTTGATACAAAGAATTATTTATGGATGAACCTATGCTTAATAAGCACTCTTTAATTTTGCACAAATATTTCTCCTATTCAATTTAATTTTTTCATGCTTATACATCCATAGTCCACATCTATTTTATTTTTCTTTTCTTGAATTTTGTTGAGAATAATTATTTTCCTCATAGATTTTACAACAATAGAGGTATCAACATTTTTATTTTTTATGTCCATTTCTATTATAGTTTTTACTTTTTCTTCATTTCTTATTAATAAATTTTGTCTTGTTATCATTGTGACATATGCCAACATTCCCTATTATATAAAAAAGATATCAGTGTTCCCTACCACCAAATCACTCTCACTAGCTTGTCCTATAAATCTAAGCTCTTTCTATTTTCTATTAAGTTTTTTCATTATTTTACCTAGTTCATTGTATCTTTTTTTAGTACCAATTGCTTTTGTGTACATTTTAAATTAATCATTATCCTAATTTTAACGCAATAAGTTATCACTAAATGATTATCACAACTTAGATCATTATTAAAAAAATTTAAATGACTTATATCATCATTATCCCTATAATTATTTGAAGACTCCAAATCACTAACAATACACTTTACATCAACTCTGATAATTTGGCCTAAATCTAGACCAACACACTCTAAACAATCAAATCTAGCATGTTCTATACAATCACTCTTATGAACACAGCTGACACTATCAAACATAGAAAGTCTCAAAGCATAATTATCAAGATAAATCCATCTAGTGTTATCCTCGTTAATATCAACAATGTATAAATGTTTGTCAACAAAGAATATACTATAACTATAATCAATTCTAGCAATTTAGTTTTTATTATGACCATCACATATATTTACTGTCTCACAAATATGCAGTACTATATGCAATACTATTTGCAGTTTTTATTTTGTGGAGGATTACTCTATGCAGTACTATTTGCATTACTGCAATCAACATAACCAAAATATACACTTTTTACACACTCTTTGTATTTTTGATCATTGCTAAAATTCCAATTCTCTCATGCCATGTTTATTTCTTGAACAAATTCTCTTGTATGACACGTTCCACAATTATCTACCAGCACAGGGTTCAAATCACAAATATTTAGTTTTTTCTTTTGATAATGTTTACTAGTGTCACAACTCACGTCTTTAATCTTGGGTATATTTTGCAATTTCTTTGCTACTTCTTTTGGTTTTTGAGATTATTCTTGTAGGTCATCAAGTGTGGATAGAGATATTAGTGATGTGTTTTCATTTATTTAGGGGTATTGTTTTGAGCTATCCTTTTCTACCTTATAATTTTAATTTATTTCTTTCATCATAAATGCCATATGTACTATGTTTTCTCTTTGATGATTTATACTTCTTATTTGATATTGCATTTGTGATTGATATTTCTCTCATAAAAGTAGTTGATTCAATTTTTTATAAGAAAGTGATATCATATATAAGAGAAAATATACCTTTTTTGATAGAACCAATACCTTCAATCTCTCTCTCTCTTTTACAAAAGCATAAAGTTAACATGGTCCCAATTACATAGGATTGAAAATAAAATAATTCCCTATGGAATCCAAGATAGAAATGTTGGAGTAGTCATAGCCCCTACAAAAATATACACAAACACTAAGACTAGGACAAAAATGTTAAATTAGTCACAAATCCTTGTATTCATGTTTAATATAATTATGTACATATACAACTAGGAGAGGATCAATCACCTATACATATAATATCCCAAGGCTCGAGTCTAGACTAAAAATAAAAATGGGAAGAGGAGAAAAAAATGCTCAAGGTCAGATACTAGACATGATAACAATTCAACCTCCATATCCTAGGCCTTAAAATGACTATTTATAATGTTTATATCAAAATTTGAAATTCATACTTACCTCCATGGCATGTCTTAAGAGGGAAAGTTAATATTTTTGAGCTATCACATATGAGTCATTGAACTGCAATTACTTTAGGTAGGTCTGAAGTTACCTCAAAGTCCAATTACCATAAGTGTTGCTTTGGAAGGAGAGCCTCCTTTGTGGTTTCATAAATTGGTATCATTTTTACCGTCATCGGGGAATCTATGTTTGAGCAATGTTATTAATGGAGTATTTTCTTCTGAAAGCACGAGGATACGAAAACAAAAAGGGAAAAAAGCTCCAAGTACGATGCAAAAACGGAACTAAACTTAACGCTAGATCCTACGAATTGAAAATGCATGAAATGGGGAAAGCATGAACGAATTGAAATGCAAACAAAAAGCCAATGTAGAAAATAGCCCTTTCTTTTATTGATACATTTTAGAATTCGGTTACAATTCGCCTCCTCCCTTTTTAGGGGCGAGGAGCGTTAAATTTGTTTCCTTGTTACATCCATGGATGCCATTCCTTCTTCCGCGTGCCCACATGTAAGATGGGCGGACCAAAACATCGCCACCGCTTGTGTGTACGAATGTTGACTCCCTGCTGCTCCTCTAATGTCCCGATCCTACATTCAAAGAAACAAGAAATAGTCAGTAGCACCTGCGGATGAAATGAAACATGCAATCCCCAAGCCTACGATTAGTGCATGCAAAGAATAAATAAAACGATAACTAGCATATATCCAAATGATCTAAAAATTTGATAGGGGCATCTAGACCTCACAAAGAAAACACTACAAATGGAACAGTTGGGAAATTCCTCACAGATTTGAATTCGCTCCGGGGCGGGACGAATTGACCTACAACAAAATGCCAGATAGCATCGCTCAAAATGTCACATCTGGACAGCTCCAAATCTCCTGCAAAAGTGGGGGTTAGCTAATTGGGGGTATTTTGGGATGACCCAGATGGTCATATTTCCCCAATTTGGCCTCTAACACCTGGATTTCGATGATGCCCTCTACAAGTTAGTAAAGGCGAAAAAATGATAAAACATGACAAAAATTGATCAAAACGATATGAAATCAAAATTGCAAACTATCTAAGCAGCATAAAGATCAAATGCAAAAAATGAAGATAACAGAAAGAGAAATCGGCCATAGATTCCTAATCGTTCCTAAAAGGGACGATTAGACCCGCAGTAGTGGGAGGGGCGCCCGGACGGGCCGCCCGTCGTTTGGGGCCTGATTTCGGCACCAATCCACTTGGGATTAGTCCAAAATCTCTTGTAAAGTGTTGTCGGAAAATTGGGTGGTATATTGTGGTCAAATGTCGGGTTTTGGGCTCAAGATTCGTCCTTCCAATGGTCACCCAATGACCTCCTCTCTAAAAGAGATCACGGATGTGAAAGGCACAAATCAACTAGGGGCGTATGGGGAAGTAAAATGGCAGCACTTCGTTGCTCAAAAAATGCTCCTTCTCTGTATATTTTGGGGTGAGGAAACTCACCAATTTATAGACCTGGAGGTCTCTTGAATTGGGCATGCAGAGGCGCCACTTGGCAATCATGCCTTCTCAGGGGGAGGGAGATTCCTCCCTGATTAGGGACTTCATGACTGCCCTTGCACTGCCTCTAACGCTCAAAAATGCTCACCCACACTCCCATGCGATGAAGGAAGCGTTAAGTGGCGGATCTGAGCTGCCATTTGTCAAGATTTGACTTTTTTCCCATCAAACCTGCAATTCGCCCCACCCTGGAGCGAATTCTGATATTCATCCCTGGGTAGGGCGAATCCCAGTTTGAAATCGTCCCTGGGTGAAACGAGTATTGAGCAAAGTGCCTGAAGGTGCCAAATTGACTCTTGACCTTCCAAAACTGTTGTGAGAGTGGTTAGGACCACTTTTTGACCTCTGGGGGCTGCCCTTGGGGCTGTGTGTGTCAATGCGATCAGTGTTTGCAGTCACATAATCGGATTGGTGCTGTTTTGGTGTCTACAGATGCCCCTTTTTGGGATGCGTTGTGCAAGGCACAGCGCCGAGAAAAAATAGATAACCAAAGCACTAATGATTAGGGTTTCTTAGTAACCTAACCAAATTTTGATGCCCCAAGTATGGAAAGGGCATGCATTCTTGAATCCTTGCTTCTGACGAGCGAAGGAACTCAATTCAAGTGTTAACCTTTTTCGGTGAGGTGTTACTTGAGCTTGGACATTGATCGGTCATGAATAGGCAAAGGGCGCAACCTTTTGTCTATGGGAACCTTGAGTTCATGATTCATGAATGCCAAGTGATTGATCAGCTTGTGATTATTGCTTGTTTACTGCCCCAAGCAGGAGCGTGATTGTCTTTGCCAATGATTCTTTGAATGCATGTTGTTTCCATGATTGGGTGTGTATTTGTTGATTGGTGACTAAGTGTGACTACCCCCTCAAGCGACGAATCGATGAGGGAATGACCAACATGAGAAAAGCGACGAGTCGCTTGACCCAAGATGACTTGTGTAAGGGTGCCTTCAGATGTTTTAGCGTTAAATGTGTGTGCAATTTTTTGACATTTAGACCTATTTTTGGTGGGTGTTAACCCTTTTGGTGACGCTTTTTGGAGCTAAAATTGTCAAAAATCCATCTTCCCGTGGAGCGGTCCGGCCATGGTGGCCTTCTTAGGGAGTAGGATGGTGACAATTTGTAACCCCAATATCTGTTTTGGATGCCAAGAATGTCAGGCATGAAGGCGCCTTCGTTCGGCAACTCTATTGCTATTTTTGGTTGGGTTTTGACCCTTTTGGTGATGCCGTTTGGGGATGAAATTCTCGAAGATCCGTCTTCCCGTGGAGTGGTCCGGATATGGTAGCCTTCTTAGGGAGTAGGATAGTGAGGATTTGTGACCCCGACATCTATTTTGCATGCCCGGAATGTCAAGTGCAAAAGCACTCTCATTGGACAGTTTTATTGCTATTTTTGGTGTATTTTTGTGCATTTTTGCTATTTTTGAAATGTTTGCTCTGTATTCGTCCCTGGGTGGGACGAATTCTTGTTGAGCATTCATTCCAGGGTGGGATGAGTGCTAACCAGAGTGCTCGTCCCAGGGAGGAACGATTACAGGCTCAAAAAGCCTATTTAAAGGCCAAAACTAGGTTTTGGGCTCATTTGCACTTGTTTTTTCTGGCGATTTGGAGCTCTGAGGAGGAGGAGGTCAATTCTACGAAGCGAAGCGCTGCCAAATTTTTCTGCCACCATGAGTGCATGAACCGGATCGAGTGGCGGAGCCGAAGCGAGACCAGTAAGTGAACTCCCTCTTTATTAGTCTCTTGTATTACAGTTTTTAAAACCGCAAGTTATTTTTCGCTTCTTTTTTTGTATTTTGTTTTTCAAATGTAAAAATGAAAAACCTTAGTGAAATGAATGTGTTTATTTGTTTTGGTATGGCTTCATTAAAACGTAGGTTGAAATCCTAGTGGAAACCATGTTTGTTTGTGTTCATTTTTTTTTAAACTAATAGAAACCCTAGGCTAACAAAAATCGAAACTTAGCTGAAAAACGTAGGCTAACCCTAGTTAAACAAAGATCAAAAGCTGAGTTTAAAAACTTATGGTAAAATTGAGCTTAAAAACTTAGTGTTAAACGTAGTTTTTTTTTAAAACTTCGCTCAACCTTAGTCATTTTTGTTGTTCTTGTTTGATTTATCAATGTAAAGTTAAAAACCCTAGATTGACAAACTAAGTTTGTAAGTTTTGATTTTTTTGTTTTAATTTATCAATTTGAGAGTATAAAACCCTAGGTTGACAAATTAATTTTTAATTTTTTTTTTTGTTTTAATTTATCAATTTGAGAGTATAAAACCCTAGGTTGACAAATTAATTTTGTTTTTTTTTTTATATTTTTTGTAGCTGTATACTTTTTTTCATGATTTTAATGTGTTTATTTTGTTTTCTTTTGCAGGTTGTGAAGAGCCGGTATCGTGTGCCTACTATTTTTGCTGAAGCGCGGGAGGCGCTAGCTGTGGCTGACTGGGAGTGGCTTGACGCCCTAGGGCTCAAGCAGGTGACTCGGTTGGAGCCAGTGATTGGGGATCGGGCCTACCTGACGGCCCTGATCAACTTGTGGGATCCCCGGACTAATACTTTCCATCTCCCAATAGGGGAGATGACAGTCACTTTGGAGGATGTCTATCGGATTCTTCGGATTCCAATAGATGGACTGCCGATCAGGACGACGCCATGGGATCAGCGAATAGTAGTGCTGACACGCTGCTTCGGGCATGGGGAGGAGTTGGGGGTGGATGGTCCAGTGGAGAGGGCAGAGGTCGACTGCAAGATTGGCGGGATTCTAGTTCGATGGTGGCTGGAGAGGGGGGTGTTGGGAGTGAGGCACGCAGTACTCATGGGCCTCATTTCCAACATGCTGCTACCTGACTCGTCAGGCATGAGGTTCCCGTGGAACCTATTGGATGTGGTCTGTCGGCTGGTGGAGTGTTCGATGCATGAGCCTTTGATCATGAGATGGGGACAGACGCTACTGGCACAGCTCTATGGTGAGCTATACGAGGTCCACTATCGGAGGTGGAAGGGGATCAGCTATAGCTATCTATTGTAGAGCTGGGCTTGGTAGCACATAGTGATGGAGAGGCCAGTGGGGTTACCATGGATGACGCAGGCGGAGATGGTGGATAAGGATATAGGTTACGCGGCTCTGTGGCGGTGGTCTGAGGAGCAGGGATAGAGTCGGCGGTGGGCAGGTGTCGTAGGGCACTATGTCGATGCCTTCGCTTGGCTTGCTTCGGGGGAGGTGTTCTGGCACCCCTATCGGGACTGTCCAGCCTGGTCGAAGGCTGGAGAGTGGCTCCGGTGGGTACGTAGGGAGCGGTGGCTGATTGGGTGGCATGGGACCGAGCAGGAGTTCTTCCCTTACAGTCGGGTGACACGATAGTTTGGGGTGCGCCAGGGGTTGCCTGGTGAGCCCGTGGTCTATCGATGCTGGGGGGACGAGAGGACTCTGGACCGGCCGGTCATCGTGCCATTAGGTGAGGATTCAGATGTGATGATCGACGTCCCGGATGTGGATGACGTCGGGACTACCGCAGAGTATGACCAGTGGTGGATACTATGGCGATGGCGGGGAGAGGGGCCACTGGGAGGCATGGAGGTAGTAGCAGTAGGTGGGGAGGGTGCCGAGGCACCAGGAGATGATTGGGGAGCTCCGCTCGAGGATGCGGACATGGTGGAGGTGGATGATGCGGATGTGGATCTTGGGGTTCTAGATCAGCCAGAGATGTAGGACGTCACGGAGCAGTGGGAGCCAGAGCAGGCTGCTATTCCAGAGATGCCAATGCCTTAGGTAGTTTTGGAGGACACAGAGTCTAGGTTACACGCTGAGAATGCACGATTGGAGGGGCTGCTGTGGAGGTGCGATGAGGAGCTAGGGGATGCACTACGAGAGAGGGATCTCCTACGCATGCAGCTGGTAGAGCAGGAAAATGCATGGGCTACGTACCACCGATAGGATGGGGACACCGATGCTGCACGGGAGAGGGATCTCCTACGGATGCAGCTGGCGAAGAGGGATAGGGCTTTGGTGCAACATGATGAGAACTTGGCTACGTATCGCCAGTGGGAGATGGACTTGGTGCGGTAGCGGTTGGAGCTGGAGGCAGAGATTAGCCGCCTCGGTGGGTGGGTCCCTACGTTCAGTGGAGGCGGATCGTCATGCCGCTCGAGAGGGAGCGAGACTGAGCAATCAGCATCCTCTCGACGTAGGCGACTGGATGAGGGGGGCTCGAGTAGGCGTGATGCGGGGGCTAGCAGTAGCCGCCCTGAGGGGTCTCATAGGACCCACACCATGGGGGGTAGTTCCCGTCGCACCGATCCTACGTGATCATGGTGGCCGATGCCCTAGGCTTGGGGGTTTTTGAGCTTTTGGATTTTGTTGCGGGGTCACAGGACCGGTTCATTGTAGCCTGCGGGCATTTTTGATGATATATACAGATGACTTTATTTTGTTTATGCGCATGTGATGATTTGATTTTATGCACGATGATTGATGAATATGGATGTATGCATGTTAAGTTATAGTGATGGATGCATATGTTTTGCTGAAATGTGAATGTTTTTAATTTATATGATATGCAAATGGAATGGATGAATTGAATTTGTGATTTTTGGCGGTCGGACCATAGACTGTTTAGAAATTTATGGCTTTTTGTCCTAGGCGATTGCTGTGGTAAATGAATTTTTGTGTATACATGTTTTTTTTTTGTATTTTTTGATGGCGATGCAAGGATGAAAGATATTAGTTGGTTTAAAATGTATTTTAAGGTTTTTTGAGACTCGGATGTTTTAACTATCTAGCCATGATTGTACTTTCATCTTACGAGACTTTTTAACAAGGTATGAATCGGACTTGTTTTTGACCAAGTTATTTCACATCCCTGTGTGTGCAATTGAGTTCATTTATGTGGTGTTTGTCAGGATACCGCCAGTGCCAGATAGGTTGTCAACCAAACCTGTACTGAGGATCACCTGATTAGCTCCACTAACTCCTTTGTTGTATTTAGTCAGATTAATCTGCAGTGCTGTCGTAGGATACCATAAGCTAGCTCATCCACATGCAAACATTGATCTGCACACAAGTTACTGTGACAGATATATCGTCATGCGGGAGGTTTACCACCAGTGACCGATAGGCTATCCACCAAACCAGTACTGAGGTTTGCCTCATGACCTATCGAAATGCTGAGAGTTCCAGGGATTCAAGTTCGACTCCCTTCTTTTCTTCAATTGTATTGGGATACTTGCTCTTTTATAGTGATAAAAATCACTGTTTATTTTTGTTTTTCTTTTGAGCAAGGGACTTGACTATGGAGTGATAAGAATCACTATTTTATGTGCTTTTCTTGATGTATGCACTTTGGTTGTGATGTCAAAAATTTTGGAGTTTTGACTTTTGCAAATTTGTGATGTTTTGCAACTTTTTTTGAGAACTTGGGATCCTTGGGGAATTGGGTAGGGAAGATGCTTGTCCTTTTGCCAACTCTCAGCATTCTTGGGGTCATTCGCATAGGGGGATGAGCAAGATAACCATTTCGCTTATGGTGATCTGGATTGCTTTGCAGGTTTCATCTTTCATTCACACAACTTGGGAATTTTTATGTGTTTTAATTTGTGTTGGGATGCTACGTAACAAGGTGTGATCCAAGTAGAACTCTACCTTTGTAAAATCTGTTTGACTTGGTACAGTACGTGGCTAGAAAGCTAATGATGACTGAAAGACGAAAACTCTTGATACATTAGAAGACCACTGACTATGGTATGGTAAAAAGAAGTGAATGGCATTTATTTTTGATGGACTATTTACAAAAGTGGAGAAATGTGGAACAAGATGGATTGGCGGAGTACTTACAGTCTATGGTGCCTTTGACTCGTATGACCACAAATATGCAATGTATGGATGTGATGCTTAATGCAGCTATATATATATATTTTTGTGTTTTTGATGGAATGATTTTTGTGAGTATGAAGATGAGATGCAAAAAGAGCTCTTTATTGTTGTGATAATTGTGAGTATGCCTGGAAATGAGATGCGAATTTTTGTTATTTTTGATGATTTTATTGTTTTTGAATTTTCTTATTTTTGACCAAGCGATTGTGGGAATCCTTGGAGCATTTTGGGTTGACCAAGCGATTATGGGAATCCTTGGAGCATTTTGGGTTGACCAAGCGATTACAGGAATCCTTGGGGATTTTGGGTTGACCAAGCGATTATGGGAATCCTTGGGGCATTTTGGGATTGACCAAGCGATTATGGGAATCCTTGGAGTGTTTTGGGATTGACCAAAATTTATTGTTGACCAAGCGATTATGGGAATCCTTGGAGCATTTTGGGTTGACCAAGCGATTATGGGAATCCTTGGAGCATTTTGGGATTGACCAAGCGATTATGGGAATCCTTGGAGCATTTTGGGATTGACCAAGCGATTATGGGAATCCTTGGGGCATTTTGGGTTGACCAAGCGATTATGGGAATCCTTGGAGCATTTTGGGATTGACCAAGCGATTATGGGAATCCTTGGAGCTTTTGGGCTATGGCTCTTCTAAACATGGAATGGCCACAAATGACTGATGTTCAAGGGTTCTAGTTCCTTGATTCCATCAAGAGAGGCTAGCCGGTATGTTCCAGGTCCTATTTTGCTATCAATTACATAGGGACCTAACCAGTTTGCCATGAACTTGTCCCTTAGATGGGATGGCAAACTAGAGTTCTGTTGGTTCTCTTTCAAGACCAAGTCACCAACCTGAAAGTCCCTCAGATGAACTTTCATGTTGTATGCTTTCTTAAGTCGCTCTTGATAGATACGTAAATGCTCGAGAGCATTAACGCGTCGTTCGTCAAGCAACGTAAGCTGGTCTAATCGGGCCTGCCATGCAGTGTCATCATCGATGAACTCTTGCATTGATATGCGTAGGGAAGGAATTTCCAACTCGAGAGGCATGACAGCCTCAGAGCCATACACGAGCAAAAATGGAGTTGCCCCAGTGGGCATCCGAATGTTGGTGCGATAAGCCCACAGGGCAAGTGGGATCTGGATGTGCCAATCCTTATGACTGTCTGTGACTGTCTTTTTGAGGATGGCAACTAGCATTTTGTTTGACGCCTCTGCTTGCCCATTTTCCTGTGGATAATAGGGTGTCAAAAAACTATGCTGAATTTTGTACTTTGTGGTCAAAGCACGCACGTCTTTGTTTTTGAATGACGTCCCATTATCCAAAATTATCTTGGATGGAATACCAAAATGACATATGATGTTGTGCAAAATGAACTCCACAATGCGGGGTCCTATCATAGAGGTAAGCGGAACCGCTTCCACCCACTTGGTGAAATACTCTGTGGCCGTTATGATAAACGTGTGATGACCTGACGATGCAGGGGAGATCTTTCCGATTAGATCTAGGCCCCACTATGAAAATGGCCAAGCCGATTGGATCGGTTGCAAGGCCTGGGAAGGTACGTGTGTCAAATTAGCATGGTGTTGACATTTCATGCACTTCCTTACATATGCGCAACAATCTCGCTCTAAATATGGCCAATAATAGCCCATGCAGAGAATGCACTTTGCGATGGCCATACCACTGAAGTGGCCACCGCACGTACCATCGTGCGCTTGGGCGATTGCCCAAGTGGACTCCTGTTGGTCCAAGCAATGAAGGAGGATTCCTTCGTAGCTGTGACGGTACAAAATGTCTCCTAACAAGACATACTTTGCCACTTTCTGCTTGAATGCTCATTTCGCGGCATGCGTCAATCCAAGCGGGAGATTACCTAACTTGAGGTAGTCCCTTATGGGTGAATACCAATCCTGCTGATCAGAAGCCTCGATGGTATGAACAACCAATCCCTCTTGAAGTTCATCCCTAGCAAAAGCTGAACGGGAAAGAACTTGCAAGAATAGCGTTGTGTTGCTATTAAGGGGAGTAGGGGAGAACAAGGACCCCTAGTTGGCGTGGTTCAGACAATCATGGATTCGAGAGAACCTATCCTGAGGTGGTTCAATCTGGATCATGTGGATTCCTGGCCTCAAGTCAGAGCTTGCATGCTCCATCACGGATTGCGATAGCATTTTGACTTGAATGGTTGTCATATCACCAGAAATGTCTTGCGGGATTAGTGACCCCAAGGAGGCCATAGTGTTCGCAAAATGATTCGATGACCGAGGGAGTGCCTCGATGTCGTACCATTCAAGCTTTTCCAGGAATTTTTCCACAAGGGCTTTGTAGGCCTATAGAACTGGGCATTTGCATTGGAATACCCCTTTGACTTGGTTGACAATTAACAGCGAATCACCAAAGATATTCAATCATTTAATGTTCATGGTGATTGTTGTCTGAAGACCTATGAGCAAGGCTTCGTACTCTGCATTGTTGTTGGTGCATGGGAAATTTAATTTAAATGACAGAGGCATTGGAGCACCTTGCGGTGTGAAGAATACTATTCCCGTGCCACCACCTTGCTCACATTTAGAACCATCAAAAAATAGGGTTATGTCGGCCTGTGACTCAGGCTCATCAGAATCTGGTGATTCTGAGACATGGAAGACCCCATCATCGGGTAGTTCTATGACCAGAGGCTGATCATCTTCGAGAGGAGCCTCTGCTAGTTGATCGGCTATGACCTGACATTTTATGGATTTTTGTCCAATAAACTCTATGTCAAATTCCATCAACAACATGATCCATTTTGCCGTGCGACTACTATGATAAGTATGACTCATCATGTATCGCAATGGATTCTCCTTAGACACAACATACGTCTTGTTGCTCAACATGTAATGGCGTAGCTTTTTGGTAGCAAACACCACTGCCAAGCAGAGTTTCTCAACGTATGCATAGTTAAGTTCATAACTGACCAGGGTGCGGCTAAGATAGTAAGTAGCCTGTTCTTTGTGAAGTTCATTCTTCTGGGCTAGCATGGCGCCCAGTGCCACCTCAGTAGCTGAGATGTATAAGTAGAATGGCACTCCTGGTCTAGGTGGTGCCAATACTAGCGGTGAAGCCAAGTATTGTTTAATGTCATCGAAGGCTGACTGGCACTCGTCATCCTAGTGAAATGCTACCCCCTTGTGCAATAATTTGTTCATGGGTCGGCACTTGTCAGATAGCTGCGCTATGAAGCGCTTGATCGACGTGACCTTTCCCTTCAGTTTTTTGAGTTGCTTGATGGTAGTTGGGGGAAGCATTTCAAGGATTGCCTTGACTTTGTTTGGGTCGACCTCGATGCCTCGCTTTGAGACTATGAAACCCAAGAGTTTTCTAGATGTGATGCCAAATACGCACTTCTTGGGATTCAGTCTGACTTTATGTTCCATGAGGTGATCGAGGATCTTGCTTAAGTCATCGAGATGATCTGGGCACAAAAGAGATTTGGCCAACAAATCATCCATGTAGTCTTCCAAAGTTTTATGCATGTAATCATGGAAGATGTATGTCATGGCACGTTGGTAGGTGGCGCCAGCATTTTTAAGGCCAAAAGGCATGACCTTATAACAAAATGTCCCCCAAGGCATTGTGAACGCCATTTTTAGTTGGTCCTCGGGATTGATACAAATCTGATTGTATCCCGAGAAACCGTCCATGAGGGAAAGCATTTCATGACCCATTGTGGCGTCTACCAATGCGTCGATGCTTGGCAATGGGAAATCATCCTTAGGACTCGCTTTGTTTAGATCTCAAAAATCAGTGCATATGCGAATCCTCCCATCGGGATTTTTGATGGGCACCATGTTGGACAGCCATGGTGGGTAATCCATGCAGATGACAAACTCGTGCATCCAACAGCTTTTGTAATTCATCTTTGACCATTAAGGCCACTGTTGGGTGCATCTTACATAGTTTTTGCTTAATTGGCTTGACTATCGGATCAAGCGTTAGATTATGCATGACTAGCTACGGATCTAGCCCTGACATGTCTCTGTATGACCATGCAAAAACCTCCTTCTTCTCTTTGAGAAGGGCAATGTAGTCGGCTTGCTCTTCGGGGGATAAACTTACCCCCAACTTGATGATCTGTGGATTCATTGGATCTGAGCCGATGTCTATGTCAGTCGTCTCCTCGACCGACATGTGGGATCCATCCTCCAACTGGTGTGGAGTTGGGATCAAATGGATATCATTTGCTGAGTTAAGATCATCGTTAGGAACCTCGGGTTCCTCTTCAGCATGGAAGATATCCTGAGTTGACCCAGGGGTAAAATGAAGCATTTCATCGAAAGGCCAGTACTCTGATGGGGATGGAGGTGAATTGACGCGATCCCAGTCTATGGCATCTATATCTAGATACAATGACTATGCCGGATCGGTCGGGTTGTGGATGGGGGCGGTTAAGTCAATGGAGATCATGTTGATGAAATGATTTTGGTCTCCATTACCGTGGGTGTGATGACTCGGACATCCTAGATGTTCTCTGTGCTCTAGGTCTGGCTCTAGAGGTATTGGCACGAATGGATCGGCCCTATGTGCGGATAGGAAGACAGGGTCTGCCCTCGACACTGATGTCACTATAGGGTCTCTGGGTGAAAGGTATGCTTCGTATGCCCAGAGTGGTGGATCCAACACTTGGTCCCACCGTGCTGGGTCTACGTACCACTCATGCCCTGGCACTATGTTTAATTGTTCGAATATGTCGTTAATCTCCAAGGGGTATGGTCGCCATATTTGCCGCATGTGATTAAGATATGCCATCTCGGTTTCATCTTCATAATCACTATCAGAGATCCAAAGGCCTTCGTTGGATCTGACTGCTTGCGGCATTAAAGGATCATGTTGCGGGCCAAACAAGGTGAATGGTTTCCTACTTTTGTCACATGCCTGTGCATTTAATTATCAACCCAAGGAGCTTTGTAAACTTGCGAAGAGTCGAAAATAGGTTACTACAATACCACTGGAGGGTGAGTCTACTAATCCTACGTTTGGGGGATGTTTTTGAGATGGTTGTCAATCATTCCCGCACTCTTCAATAAATTACATAAGAAGAATAGAAATAAATATACAGAAATAAATCTAATGCACATTCCTGGAAATAAACCTACTACAAATACTAAAACTCGTAAATTAATGAACGTTCTATGAAAGCAATAAACTGATAAATAAACAGAAAGGAAATGGGGAAGAAATACTGTCTTGGAGTGGGCCCAGGCTCCAGCAGCTTCTTCCCGATCGAACACGCGCTTTAGAACTTCTATAACTGTAATATATTTATCAATGCATTACAATGTAACTCTAAAATGGATCTTTATTAATTCCTTCTATATATCGCTCTATATTTTCTATATCGCTATATATTTTCTCAGAACGATTTGCACGTGTTTATATAACACACCTGTAGAACTTCTGTTATAGAAGTGGTTACAACAATCGATTCTTCCCAGACTAAATTAGAACAGTCTGGCGAATGCAATCGATGTCTGGCATTCTGTTTTGATGGCGGAATGTTCATTTCGACTCGTGCTTTTCCTGGCATCCGTAATATGTTTTGATACGTTGGTGCTATCTCCAATTTAGCTCTACATGACACAGAGTTGGAACTGCACCAGTCGCTGTCATCCACGTCCTTCGAGTCTGGTCAATGGGAAAAGAATCAGTGGCACCTTCCGACTGTAGGGAGGCACTCCCATTCAGTTGGCACCTTTTGACTGTAGGGAGGCGATGATATTTAGTTGGCACCTTCTGACTACAAGGAGGCACTGTCTTTGGTTTGGCGCCTTCCAACTGCAGGGAGGCGCTTGCATTCAGACGAAGCCTTCCGACTGCAGGGAGGCGCCCATGTTCAATAGATGCCTTTCGACTGTAGGGAGGCACTTGTTTTCACTTGGCACCTTCTAACTGCAGGGAGGTGCCTATGTTCAATCGACGCCTTCCGACTGCAGGGAGGCACTGTGTTCAATTGGCACCTTTCGACTGCAGGGAGGCGCCTATGTTCAATTGGCACCTTCCGACTGTAGGGAGGTGCCTATGTTCTCTCCATTGACTCCCGATGAAATAAAGTGCCAGGTCCATCGAAAGGACCTTGACTGTTCCAAATCTAACTAAATCAACTGCAATTCCACAAAACATACTAAAAGCACACAAATTAGATAACACGCATAATTATATCAAATATCTATATAATCATTTATAAAATCATGCAATCCTTATTATACAGCCGCATATTGATCTAAGAAGTATGTACAAAATATGAGCATTTCTGGTGCTCATCAGCTCGCCTTGCTCAAGCAAATTGATCTGGCCCCATTGGGGTTATTCTGCTCTCTACGGTGGGGCCTGATTTCCTTGGAGTGGTGCTTACTTGATTGGAGCATCTAAAGGGAACATTGTCTAGAGACTCTCTTGATAATCATCCATGGGGATCACCTATGAGTGATTGCTATATGATTCGAAGGGGTCCCATAGTGCCACCTCATATTCCAATTCATCCTTTGAGGACCCTTCTTGATATTGTCCAGACCCTCCTTGAAAATGAGCTCTCGAGCTTTCTCCTCTTTCAAGCGAAGGTAAGGGATTGCGAGGGTCAACAAGGTTAATTGTCGTTAATGGGAGATAATCCCTCAATGTATATGTCGTGTTAGGGTTGGCATATGGATCTGATGCCAATCCCCCCTTGTTGCATATCCCTAGGCCTTGCATGTTCTCCACCAAGATGTCCAAGGGTAGGGGGTGGTTGAACCCTACTCCTAACTTGTCATATGGAATTTGGTATCTTGGTTGACAAATAACATGTACCCCTTGCTCATATCTGCCTAACCCATATCCATGCCAATTGCATTGGCCAAGGTATCTCAAAGAAAAGTTTGGGTTAGACAAGTAGTTGACATTTTCAGCAAAAGGCTCTTCATATTCATCCTCTTGCGTGCATGGTGCAACGCCATGATCAAAGCCCCCATACACAAAGTTTATTTGGTTCAGCGGGTAGCCTAGGGGAACAGTGGTGCCAATGGGGAGGTGAGGTCTCCCCATGTCTTGCATGGACTCTAGTGCGGGCATTGCTACAATATTCTGCACCAGATACTCCCCCAGGCCTATATTGGCCATCTCAATGGTGATTGTTTGCGGTTGAGGAGGAGGGAATTGAAGTTCTCCCTAAGTCCACTCCATGTCAGGTGAACTAGGAGCCTCGACTTCCATTTGGCTAGGCGTCTCCTCAGTAGAGATAGTTGATACTGATGGCAGTGTCTCTTCCAGAGGTTGTGCCTCCTCCAGAGGTTTCTTCCCTTTGTCCTTCTATTTGGCCCCCATCGATGGCATCGTTGGTGGAGGACCAGACGATGAAGATGGACCCAGCTGGGGTTTTGAAGAACTTGCTAATGGGGATAACTATAGAATTGGACCTTGTTTAGATGGATTCAATTGGAAATCCAAATGCGTTGATGGAAGGGTCATTTGTGGCATCAGTTGCACCACATTACAATACTTGAAGGGTTCTAAGTTTGTCGGGACTACATGCACTTCCCCTTCAAATGTATACTTTAAGCACTGGTGAGCTATAGAAGGGACACACTTCATGTCCTTGATCCATGGCCACCCCAGCAAGATGTTGTAGGCCATCTCACCTTCCAAGATGTGGCACAATGTAGGTATAGTCTTTTTTCCCATTTGGATTGGTAGGACTATTGTGCCAACTGTCGAGCAAATTGCATCATTGAATGCTCGTAGTGTGTAGGTGGAAGCTATGATATGAGATACGGGCAACTTCAGATGTTTTAGGGCTGCAGTTGTGATGAGATTACTGGACGAGCCAGTGTCTATCAACACCCTCTTATATGGGATCTCGTTGACTCATGCGATAACGTTCAGGGGTGGATCCGCCATGTCATCAACCACTAATTTCACTTCGTCTTCTCGAAATGTGATGACTGGCTCAGTGCATCGTTTGACATGTCCCACGAAGTTGTTGAAAGATTTTTTTTTGTGGGGCTACAACTCGATGGCTTTCAATATCTCCATTAGAGCCTCTCGATGGGGCGTTGATTGTTGTATGATCTCATATATGGAGAGCCTAGCCGAGGTGGTCCTCAAAATCTGAGTGAGTTTGGTTCAAAGTGTGTCCACTGGTCTAGGTGGAGGAGGTTGTGCAAGGTGTTGTTGCGGTTGTGTCATTGTTGGCACCTCACCTGTAGTTTCCACGAGGGCAGCTACACTCGGATACCTCCTATTTCGAGTCACTATACTGATCATCCCTACATACCCCTGCATGGGGTAGTTTTGTGTGACCTCGTTAACTTGTAGGGTTTTTTCCTACGAAGCATGAGCAGGCAAGGGGTCTTTAAAGACCTCCATTTGTTGATTGCTTGGTGCCATAGGATTATCCACCGCTAGTGTCTTGTTATCAATTAAGTCTTGCACCAAGCCCTTAAACTTCTAGTAGGCATTTAGGTCATGTCCCTGTCATCTGTGGAACCTACAGTACAAGTCCTCCCTGTACCCCTTAGGCTTGGGAGAATTGGGGTCTATGGTTTGAATCTCTGGCAGGTTGATCAAATTTGCAGCTAACAAGTGATCAAACAGGGAGTCCCTGGACTCTGTGTAGGGTGTGTATTATCGCCTAGGGTGACGCTACTGATTCTGCTCTTGCCTCTAATTTTCTCTATCATAGTTGTTGGGAGGCACCGCTTGATAATTAGCCTTTTGGGGCTATGTTACTTGTGTAGGCTTAGGGACATTGATAGCAACTTGATTGACCATAGCGGGTTTCTGTTGCATGGTCCCTATTTTAGTGTTCTTAGTCCACTCTTTTTTCTTAGGTTTGGCTATCTCGCCATCCTATATCTTGATCTCTTAAATGATCCTGGCTTGCACAAGAGCTTCTTCTAAGGTGGCATATTGCTCTAGCTGTAATAGCACAGAGATCGATCTCAAACAGCTCTTTGAGAACATTTGAGTGAGGTCGGACATAGGGGGAAGGTAGGGCAGCTTTGAAAGCAAAGTCCTCCATCGATTCCCATAGGCCACCATGGTTTCCTCCTCATACTGCCTAAGGCTGGCTAAGTCACTTAGTGACACCTTCTTCTTGGTTTTGAAGGCGAAGCATTTGAGGAACGCATCCACTAATTGATCTAAGTTGTTAATGTTGTGCTTTGGTAACTGAGTAAACCAATCCAAGGTAGGGCCTGCAAATGTGGTTATAAATGTTCTTAATAACAAAGCATAATTGTCCTGAATGCCGAAGCATTAGCTCAGGAACCTCGTCACATGCTCTTGAGCATCCTCCTCACATCTAAAGGTTGCCAACTGAGGCAGCTTAAATTTTTTAGGGTAAGGGGGTGCTGGCATGGACGGATGCATAGGATGACTGCGGAGTTGGCGTAAAGTGGGCTTTTGGGGCCCAAAAGTTTTGGTCTCCATAGACTCCAAACGCTCTAGCAATGCTTTATATGCATCTGAAGATTTAATCTCTTCCTCTTTAGTTTGCTCCCATTGTGGGTTGTGGGATACTTGAGGCCTATAGAGGGGTGGCCATATGGCAACCCCTCCACCTTGGTAGGGTGTTTCAGCCCGTTCTTCTTCTTGCTCATACTCCTCATAAGCTTCTTAAGGAGTTTTTGGACGAGACCTATGACCATGGGTGGGTCCTCATAGAGGGTGCCCATCATTGTTCCTGGGAGTGGCCTCCCACTCAGGTCTAGGAGGTCTCAGAGGTGACACTTGGTAAGGTCATGGAGACCTATCTCACACCAAGGGATTACGCCTCTCATACAGTTCTACTCTTTGGGTGCGAGGGGTTGGAACCCTCTCAGGCATCGAGTTATGGAGCAGCTCATCTGTTTGGCACCGAATGCGCTCTTTGCTAAGGTGATATAGATGCTCTAGCTGCTGCTGGTCTTTCTCAAGCCGCATGATCTGCGCTTGGTGATCAGCATGTCTGGCAATGGCCAGGTCGATTTGTTCTTCTATCTTGAACCTAGGATGCCTGGATGCCTCTCCTATGCACTTACCTCGGTCGTGATGATCGGAGATCTCAATAGGTCACTTCCCTCTGTCGAGGTTGGTAGAATTTACCCAAGGATCTGGCCTCAATAGGTGATCATAGTATATAGCAGGTGCGAAGGTGCATGGTTCCCGTGCTGTATATTACTCTTGAGGAATGTAATGGTCTTCCTCGTGCTCCCTTTCATATGTGTGAAAGGTGCGGACAGAGTTGGCTCACCCTGCTTGAAGAGCCTTGCGCTTTGGGTTTGGTCTATTGGTTCTAATAGTGATGGGGGGCAAAGGAGGGATGCCATAATCATGTGGCCTCTCCTCATGGACCCTATGCTACTCTAGCGCTTCATCGTGCGATGGCCACTCATATCGAGCTTCTAAGGGAGCCTTCCTATCTATGTTGAGTGCCACGTGTAAGGATTCTTCCCAAAAGGGGCTATGATGAATAGGTTTGTCCCTCAAAGGGGTGCCCCTATAGTTCCATTCTAACATGGAACGATGTGGACTCTCTTGTGGGTCAGGCTGCCAAGGTGGTATTACCAAGTCCTTAGGGCTGTAGCGGACGCGACTTGTGCCCCCTTGTACACTTTTCGTAGCTTTTGCCCTTGATTGGGCTTGGCTATGGGTGTACACCATGGTGGTGTTTTTCTACGAGCTATGTAGATTTTTATCTCTTTTTATGATTTTTATGCTACACTAAATAGAAAAGAGCACACACATGCACAAAGCAATGATTATCTTGTTTAAAGATTAAAAGTGTGTCCTAGACCTGGTTTAGTATGTTTTGGTTTTTTTTTTTTTTTGAAGGCTTTTTAAAGAATGTTTAAATGCAAAATGATGGCTCTTATGACTCCCAAAAATGGTCGCCCCTTCGATATACCATTGCCAGTCCGATATACCAACCTCTCTATATACCCGCCCTTACGTGAGGGAAACTATAGGTACGTGAGAGCATATGGTACATGGAACGTAGGCGGTACGAAAGGGGAATCACCCTGTTTATGACACCTACCATAGAAGACTTATCCTCATGTGCTGGGAATCACCCCAGCTATAGTCGGCCAGCTTTCTTCAGGATTTACGTCTAGCAATAGTAGCGATCAGGGTAATGGATGCAAAAATTCAAGCCAGGGTGGTGATGAAATCCACCGTTGGTCTTGATCAAGGGCTGGGGTTTTACGACCAGCTCCTTAGTGTTTAATTTTCCATGTGATGTGTGGGGTTCTTTTTATTTTGCAAAAAGGAAACAAGCAAGTAGTAAAAGAAAACTTTCCCTAAGCAAGCAAGTAACCTAAAAACAAAAAAATGGAAGACAAAAAATGACAGGAAAATTTCAGAATCCCTACCTCTTCTCTGCCCAAATCTGCTGGCTCTGAGTTTCTGCCCTGAAAATGTGTAGAGAGTGATTCGTCCCTAGATGGGATGAATACCAGAGCTGAATTCATCATAGATTGGGGCACATTCCAATTTTTCCCTGGATGAGATGAATTCCAGCTCTGTATTCGCCACAGACTGGAACGAACAACAGTCCCACGTTCGAAAAAAATGATACCTGCAAGCAATAGCAAGTTTTGATCAGATTTCTGAGCTAAAAAAAAATATAGGACAGGTTCCCATCATGATCACCACTAAAAGCATGAGGATATGAAAACAAAAATGGAAAAATCACCAAGTACGATGCAAAAATGGAACTAAACATAACGCTAGATCCTATGAATTGAAAATGCATGAAATGGGGAAAGCATGAACGAATTGAAATGCAAACAAAAATCCAACATGGAAAACAAAACTTTTTTTTATTGATACATTTCAAAATTCGGTTACAATTCACCTCCTCCCTTTTTAGGGGCGAGGAGCATTAAATTTGTTTCCTTGTTACATCCATGGATGCCATTCCTTCTTCCGCATGCCCACATGTAATGTGGGTGGACCAAAACATCACCACCGCTTGTGTGTACGAATTTTGACTCCCTTTTGCTCCTCTAATGTCCCGATCCTGCATTCAAAGAAACAAGAAATAGTCAGTAGCACCTACGGATGAAATGAAACATGCAATCCCCAAGCCTATGATTAGTGCATGCAAAGAATAAATAAAATGATAACTAGCATATATCCAAATGATCTAAAAATTTGACAGGGGCATCTAGACCTTGCAAAAAAAACACTACAAATGGAATAGTCGGGAAATTCCTCATAGATTTGAATTCTCTTCGGGGCGGGATGAATAGACCTGCAACAAAATTCCAGATAGCATCGCTCAAAATGTCACATCTGGACAGCTCCAAATATCTTGTAAAAGAGTGTATTAGCTAATTGGGGGTATTTTGGGATGACCCAGATGGTCAGATTTCCCCAATTTGGCCTCTAACACCCGAATTTCGATGATGCCCTCTGCAAGTTAGTAAAGGCGGAAAAATGATAAAACATGACAAAAATTGATCAAAACGATATGAAATCAAAATTGCAAACTATCTAAGCAACATAAAGATCAAATGCCAAAAAATGAAGATAATAGAAAGAGAAATCGACCACAGATTCCTAATTGTTCCTAAAAGGGATGATTAGACCTGCAGTAGTGCAGGGGCGCCCGAACGGGCCGCTCGCCATTTGGGGCCTGATTTCAGCACCAATCCACTTGGGATTAGTCCAAAATCTCTTGTAAAGTGTTGTCGGAAAATTGGGTGGTATATTTTTGTCAAATGTCGGGTTTTAGGCTCAAGATTCATCCTTCCAATGGTCACCCAATGACCTCCTCTCTAAAAGAGATCACGGATGTGAAAGGCACAAATCAACTAGGGGCGTATGGGGAAGTAAAACGGTAGCACTTCATTGCTCAAAAAATGCTCCTTCTCTATATATTTTGGGGTGAGGAAACTCACCAATTTATAGACCTAGAGGTCTCTTTAATTGGGCATGCAGAGGCACCACTTGGCAATCATGCCTTCTCAGGGGGAGGGATATTCCTCCCTGATTAGGGACTTCATGACTGCCCTTGCACTGCCTCTAATGCTCGAAAACACTCACCCACACTCCCATGCGATGAAGGAAGCGTTAAGTGGTAGATCTGAGCTGCCATTTGTCAAGATTTGAATTTTTTCCCATCAAACCTACAATTCGCCCCACCCTGGAGTGAATTCTGATATTTGTCCCTGGGTAGGGCAAATCCCAGTTTGAAATCTTTCCTGGGTGAAACGAGTACTAAGAAAAGTGCCTGAAGGTTCCAAAATTGACTTCTGACCTTCCAAAACTGTTGTAAGAGTGGTTAGGACCATTGTTTGACCTCTGGGGGCTGCCCTTGGGGCTGTGTGTGTCAATGTGATCAGTGTTTGCAGTCACATAATCGGATTGGTGTTGTTTTGGTGTCTACATCTTTGTTTACGCTCTAGTGTTTGTTAGTCATATTTTTTATTTTTAAGTAGATCTTTTTGCTACTTCCATCAACTACTCATATCTTCAACCTTCAATGATCAAGTTCCCCCATGTAGTGTGGCTTCTAGTTTTTTGGCTTACATTTTGGTCACACACTATTTTGTCACCTCTTTTTGGGCTACCAAAATCTAGAGGTATTTTTTGCCTTAAAGTTGACTTTGGAAGACCAATTGTTGCTTGTGAATAGTTCTTTTATCTAGTAAATGTTGATTTTACCATATTTTGATCTCCTACTTGATTTTTGATGCTTTGGAATTATTTTTCATTGGAGCTACAATATTTTTTATAATTCAATTTTGTTTTTGATAATTTATTGTAAAAATTCTAATGAATTTACTAATAAAGACATTGCAATTTTCAAACTTCTAGTTTCACTATAGTTTTAATTTTCTATCTCTTTATTTTTGTAATAATGCATTACTGTAAATAATATCAAAATCATGGAAACCATGGAGAATTTTTTTATTTAAAACTATCAAGGAGCACGAAATTTGTTATTTTAGAAGTTCCCACCATGACAAAGCAATTATAAAATGGTGCGATGTGACTTAAAAGTACTGTCACCCAAATAGAGGGGTGAAACACTTTGGTGCTCCTCTTTGGGGTGATGTCCAACGAAAAATAAATGGAAGCAGCGATACAAAAGTAAGAGCCCACAAATTTGAGCAATTGTTTTTTAAAAGATGTTGTCATCCCAACAGAGGGGCGAAACACTCTATCACCCCTCTTTGGGATGAAACATATTCAAAGCACAATTTTAAATGAAGAGCATGATGGGACCAACTTCAGGTAAATTAAAATGGTGCTTTCACCCCAAGAGAGAGGTGAAGATCATTATCATCCTTCCTTGGGGTGAAAGAGGAGTTTAAAATATTTTAAGAGAAAAAGGGTAAGTTGACGACATAGTTGAAAATTTCTTCCATGACTACGGAGAATAAAAAGTAGCCCTGATGTAAACCAAAGTCACCTCCATAAAGGGGTGTTAGGTAATGCCACCTTCCCAGAGGGTGAATAAATTTTAGAATTTTTTTTTTGGGTGAAAATAGTTAAGTAACATTTCATGATTAAGCAAGTCATATCGCCCCTCTAAAAGGGCAAAAGCTCCTGTCACCTTATTCCGAGGTGACAACAAAAATGATAGTTATAAGGAGAATATTAAAATATGAAGATGTTTGAATATCGGGATTGGCTATGTTGTCACCCATTGCTACTCCAACAAGGTAGTTTTACCCCTTCTTCGGGAGACATCGACTCCTCAACAGAGATATAGTTTTGGGGCACATGCTTCCACAATTTTTTTGGAAGGAGAGCAAGGAAGAATAACATTTAATTCTAGGAATGATACAAGAAAGAATTTCTAGAATATACACTATAATATTGAGAGATCAGGGGTAATTCTTGGTCATTTCCAATGCACCGACTATCACCCTTGGTGATTTTAAAAGTAAATTTAATACTCAGTAGACTTTTATCGTGAAAGTGGATTTCCAAAGCATAAGATGAAGAAAATTCCTACTAGATTCTTAGGTTATTTTTAAGTGTCCCAATGAACCGACACCCAAGTTTGCTTCAAGCATTTACTTCTGTTGACTTCTTTGTGTGATTTCCTCCTATCAAAGCCGGATCATGGTTTCTTTGCAGAATGTTTTGACTAGAATATCACTGATGTCGAGGAGGAAAATATGCATGCTAGTTTTTTATCTACCAGTATTTTTTTGTATATGCATTAAATTATAGAGGTAAAATACCTATATAAAAGACTAATCATTTCTCATTGTAAGGAGGGAAGGTTGGACACTGCAAAAAAATACTCCAATTTTTCTACATTAATAGAAACAACTCATCTTCTAATTCTTGGATCGATTTTGCATTTGATAGCTTTCTATGTGTGATTTCTAGAATCTTTTATTTCCCATTATTTGCTATGAGTAAATTCTAGTTCTGAATTTAGCCTTTGCTAGTGTGGGGGAGTGAATACTAGAATGTTCTTGGGAGGTTATTTTCTTACATAATCATCAAAATTTTTTGTGCTTACGTCTCTGTTTAATGTTGTTAGCGGCTTGGTGTAAGTTTTGTTGTTATTCTATCCTCATCCTATTTATCTAGCTTATAGCCATATTTCCCATCTTTCTACAATTTCCCATTTCTTTCCTGTTTCTCTAAACTTATACCTAGTGTAGGATTAGTAAGGGAGCCAACCCTCTTTGGAGATTGGCCCGGAGGACATTTCTTTCCTCCCACATTTCAATTTTGGCTGGGTCTAGGGCACACAAGGCATAGATCTTGTAACTAGGTAGATTCATGACCAACAATACCTTAACTCCATCTAGTCATCCAATTTTATCTCTTATATCTCCCTTTTACCTTTTGCCATAAATTTTGGTAAGAAATATTTATGTAGATAGGAAATCCTTGACAAGCTCATTAGCCCTAATCTTGTAGGAATTGCCCCTCTTTTTTCCTTACTCTTTGGTTCTTGGGTTGTAATAACTAAGCCTATTATTGGTGTCATTTTGTAGTAAACCTAGTACTCTAGCTTCTTTGGATCCCAATTTTCAAGAGAGGTTGATTTTATTTTAAGACCCCATCCTTATTTTGAGGTATGGTCCTGGTGCCATAGAGAAGGTAGAACCTTTATCCACAACTAAGTCTTATCAGTTATCACCATAAAGGCTCTAATTCCTTTGTTTATGTTAGGAATTAGTTTAATTATTACTAAAAATATTAAGAATATCTATTGGATTGATTTGCATTACTAACTTTACCTCATGGGATAAGGAGCTTTAAAATAGTTAAAATATTTTAGCATGGGTTCTTTCTTGTTGGCATTTTTATTTTCATCTTAGCATTAGCTTGGCAATATATAAAAAAAAAAATTGGTCCTTTTATTTTACTTGGTATTGTGCAATGAACTTAGGGCAAGTACTTTTTATTGGTAATTTTTGCTTGATGTAATGAGGACTCACTATAGTTTGGTATCTTACATGGTGTTCCTTCTTACAAGAGGCAAGGAACCCAAAATCTAAAGTCTTATCTATTGGGTGTGGAGTTTAGGGGTGACCCTAAGAAACTTTTAAATTCAAAGGGAGATCTCTTGAAGGGTGGAAAATAATTAATGATTTGTGAAGTGAATTAAGGGAGGCTCTACCCTTTTTTTGTCTTATCCTACATGAAGTACTCCACTTTGTTGGCTCCCCATCATATTGGTGATACTTGGTTCCCTTGTTCTTGCTATACTAATGGAGGATAAAGGTGTGATATTTTTTTGCTTTTCCTTTTGTTCACTAGTGAAAAATATTTTTATTAGATCATTCTACTACCTCTAGTTCTCTTAATCAATGACACTTTTCTTGGATGTGCATGTGATGACACATTTTCAAAAATTAGCTTCTTATGAGAACTTGTCCAACTCTTCCTTCTATATCTGCTACTTGCTCAAAATGCAAGTTTTGCAACACTTGGTTAACACCTCTCCTATTATAAATGCCATATATATACACTATAATACATGATGTTGACATATTCTATATGCCAAGTTTTCACATGAGGTAATTTCATTAGTTTCTATAATACCAAGACCATATTACCTCAAATTTCAATTAATCATACATGTAAGTCATTTTGAACATATAACTTATTGTATTTTGGAGTTGGCAAGCATATATCATTGGGAAGTGGTAAGTTCCCACGCATATGAGATATTTTAGAGCATAGATAGGTATGGAGAATCCAATAGTTAGTTAAGGCTTAATCACCATCTCATCCTAATGTCTTGACTTATGTTGGGTTACCATAAGGAAAAACTCATGAGGACTATTTGTCAAGTTGGCATCAAGCCCAATCACTCCCAACCTGTAAATTTCAATGGCCCTTTATTTTCCTCATTTATAATAGCTTCTTTACAAGTTAGAATAGGGAGAATTTGTTTGAGTGTTTAAGGTGTTTCTATGACCACCTTTTGAATTACCTTTAAGGGTTAAAGAAATCCATGTGGTGCCACCTAGAAGTATTCATTATTTCTTACATTGTGAGCTCAAATATTTTTTCTATGGGTTTTTATTAAGTCCATTCTAGGCTACAAATAGGACACTCGAGCTTACCCAAAGGTTCTTCTACAAATATTAGATGATATTATTGATATTTTATACGTTTGAGCCAGTTCCTTGGTGGTTTCTTTGTGCTTCTTATCTTCTCTTGTTGGTATTATAGTGGGGATAGTAATTCAATATTATATTTTGTTATTGTTTTTATTTCTTCCTCCACTAGGCATAACATAAAATTTAGTTATTGTTTGCTCTAGTAGCTTGGTTTTAAAATTTAAGATTGTATTTAAGGCATGGATTGAATTAGTTGATTGCAGGGTAATAGGATTAGGTCATTGATAAGGTAGTTGGGTAATTTTTTAAGGGTATAATTGTTCCATGGAGGAAGAATGATGAGGGGTGGGATTTTGGAGAAGAGGTGAGTTGGGGGAAATCTTCCAATATGGATCAAATACATTTTAGCTTGGGAGGAAATTTTATAGGATTTTAGGAGGGTGTTTCCTCACTTAGATTCTATTACTGTAGCAATATCTATAGTATATTATTTTATATAATGAAAAATATCCATACCAGGGAGGTGTTTGACCTAATTAGAGATTTTGCACTAGTATTCATGGAATCTAGCATTGGATTTATCCACAACTTCTATGGGATCCATTTTATAGTAGCTAGTATCTCCAAGGTTTACATCCCTTATGCTCCTTTTCCAAATTGGTCTATCAAAATATCAATGAAATAATCCCAACTATTGATGGAGTAGGGGGAAGGATCATACACTGTTATTTTATCTTTCTTGCAAAATAATCTATGAGAATTATAAGTGCTATATCTATTAGACATTTTGAGTCCATGAAGTTGTCATTGATGTCAAGGAATGAGCTACCCTTGATGTCCAAAGGTCAAAAGGAGCAACACAAAAGGTTGATGGCAAACAAGCTTCATAATATTTATTTTTAATATTATGTAAAGCATAAATAAAATGTTTTTATTAAAACCATGGTTGGACAAAATAAAATGTTTTTATTAAAAACCATAGTGGGTAAAATAAAAGTTTTTATTAAAAACCATAATGGGTAAAGTAAAATGTTTTTATTAAAACCTAAGGAGGCTTTAATCCTTAATAAAGCCAAAAAAATTAAATATTAATTTATAAAATTTAAATTCTATTGAATTTAAATAAATTATAAATTAAATATTTGAAGCCAAAATATTAGCGCCAACCTCCAACGAATTCATCTCCATCGGCATGCATGAAATCAAGGGAAAAGGTATTTATACCTTAAGCCAAACCTTATGTTTGGCATTCAAAAAATATTCATGATATTCGGTGAGAAAGAGCTCATGCAAAATCAAATGAAAGGCACCTTCGAAGTGCATGTGGAGTAGGCACAATGTTGGAAGAATAGCCAAAGGCTCTAGGGGAGAGTGAAGAGAATAAAGCACACATTACGCTTTAGAGCAACAAGGTGAGCACGTGGCTCACACGGTGTGGAAGCAGCACCCAAGGCACTGCTGAATCATTTGGTGCAAGTTCGAATCCCACCAATTGCAAAGCATGTAATACAAGTTTTTATTTTTATTTTTATTATTGCACATGATAAGGTTGTTGGAGGTATAAGGTGTAAGTAAAAGTGGGTTTTTATCAAGGATCCCAAAACCTAAGTATAAAAACTGAATAATAAAAGAGTGAAACATCCAAGGATGGAAAATAGGATAGATTTAAGGAAATAATTTAGGAAAATACCAGAGGAATAGAATCAAGAAAGCGCTAAGGAAGGCACTAATGAAACATGAATAGGAAGGCTGCCAAGACAAGCATAGAGGAAAAAATGGTATGCAAAAAATCCCACCAGAAGAACAAAATTTGAAACTTTAGGCACCAAATTTGAAATTTAAAACACCCCAAGGATGGGAGAAAGTGCCAAACCACCCAACTTGCTAAAAAACACATTGAAACTTCCCACAAGCGGGAAAAAGAAACAAGAGCCAAAATTTAAAATTTGAATCATCCCAAGGGTGGGAAAACTAGAAACCACCCATGGGAAACCAAAACTGATTGAAAACCAACTTCCCACGTAGGGGAAAACTAGCCAAAATTAAAAAAACCACCCAACACTAACGGGTGGAGTAGAGGAGTAGAGAAAAATGAAAATCCCACCAAAACAAGGACACGAGTTAAGCAAGGATTTCAAAGGATCACACAAAATAGGAAAACCCAAATATCTTGAGGGCCTGAAAGGTGGAACAGTAGAAATAGGATTTCCTCAGGCCATGAAATCCTCTTGCAATAGAACATCAGCTTGAAAAGTGGTACAAAAGTGGTGCAACAATAAGAGGAACTCCTTAGGCCATGGATTCCTCATGTAGAAAAAAAGGAAGCAATAGTAGCAGAACATCATGCTATAGAAAATAGACAGAAAATTTCCATAGGAACCCAATAGGAAGGATTCATGAGGAAGCCCAGCTATGGAAAAAAATCCCAAACTAAAAGAAAGTAGTAAGAAATCCCAGACAACCTTCAACACCACCAACGAGTAGCTTCAAGGAAACATATGAGGAAGTCCTACATGGATACAACAAGAAGGAAACTAGAGGCCCCATATGGCAAGCCACAAAAGAAACTAAAATCCCGCTGGACCACAACATCAATCCCAAAGAGTAGAGTCACATTAGAAAGCACATGGTCCCTCTCAAAACCAAAAGGATGTTGTGCAAAACTTCTCATGAATCCAATTCCACAGCCCCATAATTCGACAACTAAAAATCCTCCAAGGGAAAACGTCAATAAGACACCTCAAAGAAACTAGGAAAAACTAGGAAATTCAAGGAAAAAATATTGAACAAACCAAAAAATCCAAGGAAAGTCCTAGGGAATAACCTAAAACCATACCAGGACCTAGACACTAAATGAAAACCCCACCAAAGGGTAAGGAAAGGGGCAGAACAATGGAACAATGATCTCCCTCCAAGGAGATCATCTACAACACCTACTTGCCATGGAGGATGGGAAAAGGAGGTGCCAGGGAAGCTGGAACAATATCAGGGACTTGGGATAGGGCTAAGGAGGAGATGCAAGAGAGAGAAACAAAACTTCCATAGGAAGTCTCCTACCAAGTAATTTTTGATTTTCACCTAAGTGGTGAAAGGTTAATCTGGCTAGGGTAATTATTGTTTTTACCTTAGGAAAATGGAAAATGATTTATTGCATTAAGTTATAAAGAGAGTTATTTAAATTAAATGCAATATTGATTAGGGATTTAGAAGTAGAAGTTGAGTTATATTTTTATAGGGGTTTTTAATAAAATTTATGATGTTGAATGTTATTATTGAGATTGAGCAATAAGGTGTATTTGAGATTTAATTTATCTTTGTGATTAAGGTAAATTGTGAAAAGTGTTAGAGTGATAATTTTTGTCATATAACTCTTTCTACTTGGCAAATAAGTGTGTATAATTGTGGTAGATTTGTGTGGTCTACTTCTACATCAAATAAAAGGTATGAGATCATTCTTACTTGATTGATTTTATTGGTTGGTTTTTTTGGAAAAAAACTTTGGAGTGAAAAGGACTTGATTAGGTTTCTTTATTGAGTTTTTGAGCTATTGAGAAGTGAATGTTATGCATATTTTTTTATAAGTATTGTTGTTGAAGTGAGTAATTGAGTGAAGAACTTGAAATAGTATTTTCAAAGAACATGAGTATCATTGTTATGTGAATATTGTTGTATAAGCATTTTTGTTGAAGCGAGTAATTGAGTGAAGAACTTGAACTAGGGTTTGGAAAGAACATGAGTATCATTGTTATGTGAGATTGGTTGATAAGCATTGTTGGAAATATTTTTAGTGAGTGTTCATATGCTTGTACTATGGTTTGTGAGCAAGGATTATTTAATTGAGTTATTGGCTGAGTAGAGTTGGTTGAGCCTAGTCAAGTGGATGTGTGAAGTGATATTTCAAGTTCTATGAAAGAAATTATTCTATATTCTGAATTAAGTTGAGAAAGTGATTGAAAGTGGATGATTATTGAGGTGAATGCGAAGCATATTGAGTCTCTAACAATTCTCTGTATGTTTCTAAAATAGTGATTGAAAATAATTAAGCATTATGATGAATGATAAACATATTGAGTCTCTAACAATTCTCTTTATATTTCTATGAGATTGGACAAGTTCTAGTGTGGACTTGTTGAGCATATTTGAGGTAAGTCTTTGAGAAAACTTGTGGATAAATTTGTGTGAGCTTTTGTGGAAGCTTACAATATATATTTGAGGATAGAAATTCAGGATAAATTTAAGGACATAGTTTGGTACAGAGTTGAGGATAGGTTTGTGCCGGATCAGAAATAGAGATTGAGGATATATTTTGGTACATATTTGAGGATAGATTTGTGCCATATGAGAGAAATATATTGAGTAAATTTATTCTAAACCAAAGGATTATGTTTAGTGCATATTTTAGATAGAGCTTTTAAGGTGATAGTGTATAGAGGATGACAGTATCCAATGGATAGAGATCCATTAGCCAGGACATTGAGGACATGTGTCTTCAGTAGATAGAGATACATTAGCTAGAGCAGTGGGGACAATATTTCTTCTAAAATATCACCAGCCAAAGCTTAGGAGAAAGGTGTTCTCCTATGGAAAGCTATCCATGAAATTTATTAGGGGATCGATTTCTCCTTTGGATAGAGGTCTATAAACATTATAGGGAAATGATTCCCAAGAGAATTTATTTGGGAAAAATTTATAAGGAATATTTTCTCCGTGGAGTAGCCCACATTGGGTGAACCTCATTAAATGATATCTCTCATGTGTGTAATGCTTTGTGTGATGTTTACTAATTTAATATTTTTGATGGTATCATTTGGATTAAAAAGTAGAAAGTTTTATCTTATACTGTTCACCTCCCTCTTAGTATAAGCACATGTTATTCAATATCTAGTTGATCAATATTTTGTAGAGCACATAGGTTGCAATGATGCTTCAGGTGTTCTACAAGGATTAGAAATAATACATATATGGATATGATGAAGAATATACTAAAGGTGAGTCAATTAATAGTGCTTTGATATCTCAAGTTGAGCTTGAACCTTCTTGTTTTGAAGATGCACATACTAATTATGTGTGGGTGTAACCAATATAATAAGGAATCAATTACAACCAAAATAATGATACTTGGGAGCTTGTAAACCTTCCTAATGGTAATAATTACATGGGTTCTATCTAGGTGTACAAGACCAAGCATAATAATGATGATATTATTGAAAGACATAAGGCTAGACTTGTTGCTTAAGGATACATACAAAGATATGGAATTGATTATCAAGAAATGATTACACCAATACCAAGGTAATAAATAATTAGAATGGTCATTGCTATGCAATCCTAAATGAGATGGAGTGTACATCACTTGGATGTGAAAAGTGTGTTCTTGAAAGAGTACTAAGAAGAAGTGTATGTACAACAACCATAATATTTTTAGGTTAATGGTAAAGAAAAATATCCATACAAGTTGAAGAAGGTCTTGTATGGCCTCAAAAAAGCACCAAGGACTTAGTACACCTAGATAGATGGATACCCTCAATAATGGATTTAAAATAAGAAAGAGTGAGCCTACCCTCTACTCCAAGAATGAAGGTAATTATATTTGTCTTGTATGTTTGTATGTATATAATTTGATCTGGATGGGAAATAACTTAAAAATGAGTGATGATTTTAGAAATTCTATGATGAGTGAGTTTGAAATGAAATATTGATGGTTGATATTGATAGAAAATTATCTACTTTATATACAAATGTTCAATATTATCTCATAGAATAATGGAACACAATCTCACATATAATCAACCCATAACTCAAGGTAAAATAGTCATACTATGTTCACAAAGATAACAAGATTACAAAGTGTTACAGTACAAAATATGCACTACAATTTCTTAGTACAAAAAACCTCATGTGCTACTTTGCAATTATAATGAGGCTTTTAACGTTTCATATTCAACTATTTTTCACCTCCACAAACCCCTCAAATTCTTAGGAGATATGACTCTTTATATTTATGATAGGAGAAATATATTTATTGAATCCTTAGTTACAAACATCTTAATGATTACTAAAATATAAATTTATACAAAGCATTTACAAGATACTTGCAAGGTACCAAATAATTTAATATACTCCAACATCCCTCTGTATTATACTATTTGTTATATTGTCGATCTTTGTTTTTGGTTTTGACTTTCTAGCCCTAGTTGTGGCATTGATTTTGGTACTAATTCTAATTCTTGCCTTTTTTATTTTTTGTTTGAACTATATTCCTAAAACAATTGTTGAACTATCATTTTCTTTATCTCTTACATGTGTAAATGTTACTTTCTCTACAAGCACAATAATTTTAGTATCCTTTTGATACAAAGCATTATTTATGGATGAACCTATGCTTAATAAGAACTATTTATTTTTGCACAAACATTTCTACTATTCTATTTAATTTTTTCATATTTATACATCCATAGTGCACATATATTTTATTTTTATTTCCTTGAATTGTTTTTTGAGAATAATTATTTTTCTTATAATTTTTACAACAATAAAGGTATCAACATTTTTTTTTTCTATGTCTATTTCTATTATAGTTTCTATTTTTCTTGATTTATTAGTAACAAATTTTGTCTTGTTATCATTGTGAATTGTGCCAACATTCCCTGTTATAAAAATGATATTAGTGTTCCCTACCACAAAGTCACTCTCACTAGCTTGTCCTATAAATTGAAGTTCTTTATATTTTCAATTAAGTTCTTTAATTCTTCTACCTAGTTCATTGTATATTTTTTTTGTACCAATTGCTTTTGTGTAACTTTTAAATTCATAATTATCCTAATTTTAATCCAATAAGTTATCATTAAAATGATTATCACAACTTATATCATTATTGATAAATTTTAAATGACTTATATCATCATTATCCCTATCATTATTTGAAGACTCCAAATCACTAACAACACACTTTCCATAAACTCTGACAATTTGGCCTAAATCTAGACCAACACACTCTACACAATCAAAGCTACCATTTTCTATACAATCACTCTTATGAACACATCTAATACTATCAAACATAGAAAACCTCAAAGCATAATTATCAAGAGAAATCCATCTAGTGTTGTCCTTGTTAACATCAAAAGTGTATAAATGTTTGTCAACAAATAATATACTATCACTATAATCAATTCTAATGATCTAGTTTTTATTATGACCATCACATATATTGACTATTTGACAAATATTTTCTACATATTTTTTTTGACTCATAACCACTCTATGTATCAATATTTTAAAGAGTATTTCTCAAACCATTAGTGACTATATTTTGTGGAGGATTACTATATGCAATACTATTTGCATTACCACAATCAACATAACCAGAATATACACTTTTACACACTCTTTATCTTTTTTATCATTGCTAAAATCACATCTCTCTCATGCCATGTTTATTTCTTGAATAAATTCTCTTGTATGACATGTATCACAACTATCTACCATCACAGGCTTTAGATCACAAATATTTAAATTTTTCTTTTGATAAAGTTTACTAGTGTTACAACTCAAATATTTAATCTTGGGTAAATTTTGTAATTTATTTGCTACTTATTTTGGTTTTTGAGATTATTCTTGTAGGTCATCAAGTGTGGATAAAGATATTAGTGATGAATTTTTATTTCTTTAGGGGTATTGTTTTGAGCTATCCTTTTCTACCTTATAATTTTAATTTATTTCTTTCATCATAAATGCCATATGTACTATGTTGTTTTTTTTATTATTTATACTTCTTTTTTGAGATTGCATTTGTGATTGATATTTCTCACATGAAAGTAGTTGATTCAATTGTTTATAATAAAGTGATATCATATCTAAGAGCAAATATACTTTTTTTGATAGAACCAATACCTTCAGTCTCTCTCTGTAATTTACAAAAGCATAAAAGGAACACAGTCCGAATATTAAAAATAAAATAATCCCCTATGGAATCCAAGATAGAAATGCTAGAGTAGTCATAGCCCCTAAAAAAAGGTACACAAACACTAAGACTAGGAAAAATGCTAAAGTAGTCACAACTCCTTGTATTCATGTTTGATATCATTATGTACATATACAACTAGAAGAAGATCATGTGAGAATTCCCAAGAGTAGAACTACAAAGCATTACAATATTTGAAGAAATAAAATATTACTGATCGATTTATTCCAGGGATCAACTTTGTATAAATAGCAAAGTTGATCATTGAGAGTCGTTGGATTACAACAACTCATCAATTCTGATGAAGACACCACTGAGAGTTCACTTGACACATGGAGAAATAGAAACTCAAGTGTGTCTATCCTAGTAGAACTTAAGAGAATATTCACTTATTCTAACACCCCCCTTAAGTGATACTAGGGTTGGTTTGTACAAATGAGTTCCAGCAAGGACTGATGAGGTACTCATGTACAATGATTTATTTTTTTAAGATATGGTAAAAACCCAATGGGAAAAGCCATCAATAAAAAATGAAATAAGGAAGAGGCTTGTCTTCGTATGGAAAATATTGTCCTCTTAAAACAATATAAGGATGAGTCCCGACAACATGGCCTGATGAGGTACTCATTTACAATATATAGATGGTGAAAAAAACCCTTGGGGAAAAACCATCTATTACAAGAAAAATATCCAAGATAGAGGTATGTCTTCGGATGGTGAAGATTGTCCTCTCAACACAAAAAAAGAATGAGTCCCAAAAACTTGGCCTGATTAGGTACTCATGAACAATATATACTTTTGGAGAGATGATGAAAAAACCACAAGGGAAAAAACCATCCTCCAAAGAATACAATAGTAAAAGGAGAGGTAGAAGACCTTTGTGTCAATGCAGTTGTATTACTCCAAGTTTCTCTCGCAATTGTATGTAACGCAGAGAAGGAAATGACTTGGTGAAGATATCTATAATTTGCTCCTCAGTTGGAATATAGTCCAAGTATATGTCCTTGTTCTAAATGTATTGTCGAATAAAGTGCATATGTATCTCAATGTGCTTGGTGCATTGATGCTCAAATGGATTTTGTGCAATGTGAATTTTTCTTTGATTGTCACACCAAAAAGTTATAGGTTTGTCATGGGATAAACCAAATTCCCTTAGAATTTTATGAATCCAAAGAGCTTCCTGACTTTCTAAAACTGTTGCCCTATATTTTGCCTCTGTAGATGATAAGGCTCTTGCTTGTTGTTTTTGCATAACCAGGCTATTGAATAAAAAACCAAGACAAAAGACAGCCAAAAGTTGAAAATTTGTCTTCTACTGAACCCATACAATATAAATCTGTGTAGCCAATGATATCCATCAATTTTCCCTTATATAAGAGCCCAAATTGAGTAGTTCCTTGCAAGTAGCAGAGGATTTCTTTTGGTGCTTGCCAATGACTAAAGTGAGGTTTATGGGATAATTTAGATATGAGGCCAACAACATATGAGATATATGGATAAGTATAATTAAGGTATAATAGAATCCTACAAGATGATGGTATAGAGTTGTATCACATAGAGGGGATGAGCAAGAAGTACTTAGATTTATGCCAGATTAAAAAGGTGTAGGAGAAGGTTTGCAATCTGAAATTTTAAACTTCTAAAGAATATCTAGAGTGTATTTTTGTCGACACAATGAAATACTTGTATTTTTTTAATTTATTTGGATCCCAAGAAAGTAATGAGCTAAACCTAGATCAACCATATCAAATTTTTTAGAGAGGGAGTATTTTATAGTCTAAATGTGATTGAAGGTACTACCCGTGATTACAATATCATCAACATATAAAGCAAGAATGGTGATTTTTACTTCTTTTTTATTTTTTCTTTAGAAGAGGTGGAGGCTACTAAGGCTTTTGAGGAAGAGGAAGAAAAAGAGAGTTCATATCTTGCAATTTTTGTTTCTTCCCTAGTTAGTCAATCAAAAAACTCTTCTAAAGAGGGTATTTTAAAGGTTGCACCAAGAGCATATTTGGTAGATAGAAAGGTGGTAGCAAATATTTGAAATAAACCATTTAGTTTAGAAAGGATTATATAAATGTATTATTCTTTAGTCTTAGTCTTTCCATTGTATTTATATTGAGTGAGGACCTCTTTGAATTTGGTGAGGAAGTCAACAATATTGTTGAAGTCCTCAAGATATAGAGTTGTTAATATCTGCTTCTACTTGCATTGATATTATTTAATCTACTTTCCTGAACAAGGTCGTTAGTTTCTCCTAACTTTCATAAGGAGTTTTACAATATGCAATGTGAAACCATAAACTTTCATGCACATTAGAGCTTATAATACCCATTGTTTCATACATTTTCTCTTTGTGAACAAATATTTCATATTCTTTTTCGAACTCGGGTTGTTTTTCTTCTAATAGGTGTGTGAGCCCTTTCTAAGAAATGAGATTTAAAATTTTGGGTTTCCATGTATGAAAGTTGTGAGGAGTGAAATGATCAATTGTATTCATTGAATTCATTTTGAATTTCCCCCCTTTAACTTTAATTTAGAGAATGAAATGGATATTAGTCAACATAAGCCTGTAAAAAATACCCAATTGCTCAAAAATACCCGCCTTAACAAGAGGGAAACTATAAGTAATTTTGAGGTTATTTGATATTTAATGAGGTTAATGAGATAAATATGCCAAATATTTTAGGAAACACCAAATAACTCAATAAATACCCACCCTAATGAGAGGGAAACTATAATTATTTTTAGTAAATTTGATATTAATTATGGTTAAGAGAACAAATATGCCAGGCCTATATATATTTTCTTCTCAAATACTCACCCTGACTAGAGGGAAACTATAAGTATTTGATTAGATATGATACTTGGAACATAGGTGAATATCAACCAGGTCTGTATTATTTACCAAATAACTCACCCTTAATTGAGGGAAACTATAAGTTAAATAGTATGTACAATAAGGTGAGTTGTGATATGAATTATTTGTTCTTCTTAGGAAGTTTAGAATGAGAAATAATTCTTGTAAAGAAATAATTAAAAAATACTCTTTGTCAACAATAATAAATTGAACACAAAGATTTTTAATTGCTTAATGAAATAATAAAGAAAGAATAGATATATTTTATTTATTCTTTATTATGTAAGGATTGGATTGAATACCCTTTTATTTCATTTAAGATGACTATATGTAACAAATTATTTCCAAAAAAGTTAATTAATATAGATACTGTTTTGAAAGGAAAGATTTTTCATTCACTAAAATATCTCTATAAAATATTAAAGACGTTTGGAAAATAGAGAATTTAAGTTAATATAAAATTTTGCTTAATGAAATAAAGAAATAGTAAAAAAATATTTTAGTAAATTTTTTAATTAAGGATTGAAGATTTAATCAACACCTTTTTAATATTAAGCAAGATATATAAACAAAATTAATATTACCAACTTAAGAACGAAAGTAAATAATGCAAATGAATGCAAAAAGTGACACAATGACACCCCCTCGAACTTAGTATAGGTGCGCACCTATAAAATTTACACAATTCTCCTTTGATTTTTGGGCGAAGAAAATCCGGAAAGGAAAGGAAATGAAATGCTTTTTTTTTATTGCTACAATATATACAAAAAAATATATTATAGCTTAAATTAAAGGGGTTAACGTCAGACAATGGATGCAGTGGAAAAAATTTCTTGAAAGGCAGTGAGTAAGGGTCCACGAAGAGCCTTTCAATGAACAAGAAGCAAGGAAGAGTGGCGTATACGTTCGCCACTCCAATGGCAGCATCTAATAAAAAACGAGACTCCTATATCTGCACTGGATAAGAAAAATGTTATTTTAAAAAATCATATAATACCTTACCATATGACGTGTTGAAGAGGCGTTGATAGGAGTGACACCAAAGCAGAGAGTCTTCCTTATCAATTGTGCCACAAATCATATTTAAAAGACGAATCAGAGACCCTGAGAGCAAGACGTCGAAGAGAGGATGCGGTGACCTGAGTGATTCTGAATATTTCACTTGCGGATTAGATTATCTCACCACACACTAACCTGAAGAAAAAACACTTGCAAATATTTACAAGGAACAATATAAAATGGGCCTAAATAAATATCAATCTAAGCTTTACCGAATAAAATCTTAGGAATACAAAATAGTTATGATTTTAAGCTTAGAAATATGTTTATATAACCAGATAAAAGAAGATCCTCTTGAGCGTTGAAGGACAAAAAGATATGACATACTTCGAGTAGAACGCTTCCTAAAATCTCAAGGTCTTCGAAGAATATAAAAAAATAATGAGGGAAATGCTTTTTAATAGATGCAGTATACAGGCGCGCCACAACAAAATGCTGGCCAAAGGCCACATTCGGAAAAAAATTATGAACGTTGGTCTAGGTAGGTAGACCAAGAGTCATTAATTGGTGACATAGAGAGCGATCCTTACATTAATTAAAATTTACGAAGACAAAACGATTTGAGATTGTAATATAAAAAAAATTAAATGCCCACCAAAAGTAAGGGCCTACAATTTTTTCCTTTCCTCCACGTTAGAAGATACGTAGTGAGGGAAAAAGGACACCGAACGCTTATCCTTCTACATTATGAAATGCACAGCGAAGGCTATTGAAAGCCGAACAAGCTAGAATTGAAGGGAAAAAAATTTAAACATAGGTTACCTATGTAGGAGGACAAATAAAAATAGGGGGCCTCTAAATTTTTTTTTTATTTATATTAGTTTCCTTGTTTAGTGAAACACAGTTATGGTTGTGTTCGACAGTGGAAGAAATAATATAAATTAAAAAAACCTATAATGGGATGCAACGTTGCTTTAATTGTTTTAAAGCAAGTTGTGTTCGTTAAGGAGTATTTTTATAGAGGCAAAAAAAATTCAATATGCATACACAAAGTAGTGAATAAAGAAATTTTGAAATATTTGCATCAATGGTAAAAAAAAATTATATAAACCAGTAGGTATTACCATAAGCAAATATATTTTAAAAAAAATTCATATATGAGCATTACTACAATATGAAAAAAACCTTTTTCTTTAAAAAAACAAAGAATAAGAGATTGAGAATCAGTTTGAGAAACCTCCTTCAAGAGATAATGCTAGCATAATCTACCCTACTTTTATACCATGTTAGAATTCCCAAGAGTAGAACTACAAAGAATTTCAAGATTTGAAGAAACAAAATAGAACTTATTTATTTATTCTAGGGATCAACTTTGTATAAATAGCAAAGTTGATCATTGAGAGCCATTGGATTACAACAACTCATCAAGTATGATGAAGACACCATTGAGAGTTCACCTAAAACATGGAGGAGTGGAAACTCAAGTGTGTATATCCTAGTATAACTTAAGATAATATTCACTTATTCTAATAGATCAATCACCTATACATATAATAGACCAAGGCTCGAGTCTAGACTAAAAATCAAAATAGGAAGAGGAGAAAAAATACTCAAGGTCAGATACTAGACATGATAAAAATTCAGCCTCCATATCCTAGGCCTTAAAATGACTATTTAAAATTTTTATATCAAAATTTTAAATTCGCACTTCCCTCTATTGGATGTCTTAAGAGGGAAAGCTAATATCCTTCAGTTATCACATATAAGGCATTGCACTGCAATTACTTTAGGTAGGTCTAAAGTTACCTCAAATTCAAATTACCATAAGTGTTGCTTTGGAAGGAGAGCCTCCTTTGTGGTGTCATAAATTGGTATCATTTTTACCCTCATGGGGGAATTTATGTTTGAGAAATGTTATTAATGGACTATTTTCTTTGTTTACAATCTAGTTTTTGTTAGTCATCTTGTTTATTTTTAAGTAGGTCTTTTTGCTACTTCCATAAACTACTCTTATATTCAACCTTCAATGATCAAGTTCCCCCATGTAGCGTGGCTTCTAGTTTTTTGGATTCCATTTTGGTCACATGATATTTTATCATATATTTTTTAGGCCACCAAACTCTAGACGCATTTTTCACCTTAAAATTGAGTTTGGAAGACCAATTGTTGCTTGTGAATAGTTCGTTTATCTAGAAAATGTTTATTTTACCATATTTTGATCTCCTACTTGATTTTTGATGCTTTGGAATTATTTTTCATAGGATCTACAATATTTTTGATGTACCTTAACTCCATCTAGTCATCCAATTTTATCTCTTAGATCTCCCTTTAGCATTTTTCCATGAATTTTGGTAAGAAATCTTTATGTAGCTAGGCAATCCTTTACAATCTTGTTAGCCCTAATCTTGTAGGAATTGTTCCTCTTATTTCCTTCCTCTTTGGTTCTTGGGTTGTAATATCTAGGTCTATTACTGGTGCCATTTTGTAGTAAACCTAGTACTCTAGCTTCTTTGGATTCCAATTTTCAAGAGAGGTTGATTTTATTTTAAGGCCCCATATTTAGTTTGAGGAATGGGTCTTGTGCCATAGATAAGGTAAAACCTTTACCCACAACTAAGCCTTATCATTTATCACCATAAACACTCTAATTCCTTTGTCTGTGTTAGGAATTAGCTAAATTACACTAAAAATATTAATAGTTTTTGTTGGACTTATTTGGATGACTAACCTTACCCCATTGCACAAGGAGATTTAAAATAATTAACATGTTTTAGCATGGACCCTTTCTTGTTGGTAATTTTCAATATGTAAACAAAATATTTGGGCCTCTTATTTTACTTGGTATTGTGCAATGACCTCATGACAAGTACTTTTTCTTGGTAATTTTTGCTTGATGTAATGAGGACTCACTATAGTTTTGTAGCTTACATGGGGTTCCTTCTTGCAAGAGGTAAGGGATCCAAAATCTAAAGTATTATCTATTGGGTGTGGAGTTTAGGGGTGACCCTAAGAAAATTTTGAATTCAAAGGGATATCTCTTGAAGGGTGGAAAAGAATTAAGGATTTGTGAAGTGAATTAAGGGAGGCTCTACCCTTTTTTTGTCTTATCTTGCATGAAGTAGTCTGCTTTGTTGGATCCCCATCAAATTGGTGATACCTGGTTCCCTTGTTCTTGTTATACTAATAGAGGATAAAGGTGTGTTTTTTTGTTGTCTTTACTTTTGTTCACTAGTGACAACTATTTTTATTAGATCATTATACTACCTCTAGTTCTCTTAATCGATGACGCATTTCTTGGATGTGCATGTGATGGCACATTTTTGAAAATTAACTTCTTGTGAGCACTTCTCCAAATATTCCTTCCATATTTTCTACTTGCTCAAAATGCAATTTTTGTAACACTTGGTTAGCACCTCTCCTATTATAAATGTTGTGTATATAAACTATAATACATGATGTTGGTATGTTATATATGTCAAGTTTTTTACATGAGGTAATTTTATTAGATTCTAGAATACCATGACCATATTACCCCAAATTTCAATTTCTCATACTTTTAATTCATTTAGAACATGTGAGTTGTTGTATTTTGGAGTTGGCAAGCATATATCTTTGGGAAGTGGCAAGTTCCCATGCATATGATAGAGTTTAGACCATATATAAGTATGGGGAATACAATAGTTAGTCAGAGCTTACTCGCCATATCATCCCAATGTCTTGACTTATGTTTGGTTACCATAATGGAAAAATCATGAGGATTATTTGTCAAGTTGACACCAAGCCCAATCACTCCCAACTTGTGACTTTCTTGGGCCATTTATTTTCCTTCTTTATAATAGCTTCTTTACAATTTGAACTAGGGAGAATTTGTTTGAGTGGTTAATGTGTTTCTATGACCACCTTTTGAATTACCTTTAAGGGTTAAAGAAATCCATGTGGTGCCACCTAGAAGTATTAATTCTTTATTGCACCGTGAGCTCAAATGTTTTTTCTATGGGTTTTTTTTAAATCAATGCTAGGCTACAAACTGGACACTCAAGCTTAACCAAAAGTGCTTCTACAAAAATATTGGATGATTTGTTGATATTTTATACTTTTGAGACAATTCATTGGTGGTTTCTTTGTGCTTCTCATCTTCTCTTTTTGGTCTTATAGTGGGGATAGCAATTCAATATTACATTTTGTTATTATTTTTAGTTCTTCCTCCACTAGGTCGAACATAAAATTTAGTCCTTAGTCTTTGCTCTAGTATCTTGGTTTTAAAATTTGAGATTGTATTTAAAGCATGGCTTACTTTAGTTGATTGCAAGGTAATAGTATTAGGTCATTGATAAGGTAGTTGGGGTTTTTTTTAAGGGGATAAGTGTTCACTGGAGGAAGAATGATGAAGGGTGGTATTTTGGGGAAGAGGTGAGTTGGTAAAAATCTTCCAATATGGACCAAATACTTTTTGGCTTGGGAGGCTATTTTATAGGATTTTAGTAGGGTGTCTCCTCCCTTAGATTCTATTACCATAGAAATATCTATAGTATATTATTTTATATAATAAAAAAATACATACAAAGGACTGGTTTTACCTAATTATATATGTTGCACTAGGATTCATGGAATATGGCATAGAAGTTATCCATAAATTCTATGAGATCCCTTTTATAGTTGCTTGTTTCTCCAAAGTTTACATCCCTTATGCTCATTTTCCAAATTGGTCTATCAAAATATCAATGAACTAATCCCAACTATTTATGGAGTAGGGGGAGGGTCATACAATAGTATTTTACCTTTAATTCAAAATAAGCTATGAGAATCCTAAGTGCTATATCTATTTGATCAATGTTGTATAGAGCACATAGGTTTCCAAGGTGCTTAAGGTGTTCTACAAGGATTAGAAATAATACGTATATATGGAGATGATGAATAATATCCTAAAGGTGAGTCAATTAATAGTGATTTGATATCTCAAGTTGATATTGAACCTTCTTGTTTTGAAGATGCACATACCAATGATGTGTGGGAGCAAACAATATAGGAAGAAATCAATTACATCCAAAAGAATGATACTTGGGAGCTTTTAAAACTTCCTAATGGTAATAATTACATGGATTCTATTTAGGTGTACAAGACCAAGAATAATAATGATGATAGAATTGAAATACATAAGGTTAGACTTGTTGTTTAAGGATACGTACAAATATATGGACTTGATTATCAAGAAATGATTACACCAATAGCAAGGCAATAAATAATTAGAATTATCATTGCTATGCAATCCCAAATGATATGGTGTGTTTATCACTTGGATGTGAAAAGTGTGTTATTTAATGGGTATTAAGAAGAAGTGTATGTACAACAACCACAAGGTTTCTAGGTTAAAATTAAAGGAAAATATCCATACAAGTTGAAGAAGGTCTTCTATGGCCTCAAAAAAGCACCAAGGACTTAGTACACCTAGATAGATAGATAAATTCAATTATGGCTTTAAAAGAAGCAAGAGTGAGCCTACCCTCTACTCCAATAATGAAGGTAATGATATTCTTATTGTATATTTGTATGTATATAATTTGATCTGGATGGGAAATAGCTCAAATATGAATGATGACTTCAGAAATTCTATGATGAGTGAGTGTGAAATAAAATATTTATGGTTGATGTTGATAGAAAATTCTCTACTTTGGATACAAAGGTTCAATATTATCTCATAGAATAATGGAACATGGTCTCACATATAATAAACCCATAAATCAAGGTAAAATATTCATACTATGTTCACAAATATAACAAGATCACAAAGTGTTACAGTACAAAAATATGCACTACAATTTCTTAGTACAAAAAACCTCATTATAACGAGGCTTTTAACATTTCATTTTCAACTATTTTCACCTCCTAAAACCCCTCAAACTCCTAGTAGATATGGCTCTTCATATTTATCATAGGAGAAATATATTTATTGACTCCTTAATTACAAACATCTTATGATTACTAAAAGACAAATATTTACAAATCTCGTAGACTCTAAGTATTTACAAGATACTTGCAAGGTACCAAATAACTTAATATACTCCAACATCCCTCTGTATTATACTATTTGGTATATTTTTTATCTTTTTTTTTGGTTTTGACTTTCTAGCCTTGGTTGTGGCATTTATTTTGGTACTAATTCTAATTCTTGCCCTTTTAATTTTTGTTTGAACTTTATTCCTAGATCAATTTTTGAACTATCATTTTCTTTATCTCCTACATGTGTAAATGTCACTTTCTCTACAAGCACAATAATTTTATTATCCTTTTGATACAAAGCATTATTTGTGGATGAACCTATGCTTAATAAGCACTCTTTATTTTTGCACAAACATTTCTACTATTCGATTTAATTTTTTCATATTTATACATCCATAGTGCACATCTATTTTATTTTTCTTTTCTTGAATTGTTTTTTGAGAATAATTATTTTTCTCATAAATTTTACAACAATAAAGGTATCAACATTTTTCTTTTCTATGTCCATGTCTATTATAGTTTCTATTTTTCTTGATTTCTTAGTAACAAATTTTGTCTTGTTATCATTGTGACTTGTGCCAACATTCCCTGTTATAAAAATGATATTAGTGTTCCCTACCACCAAATCACTCTCACTAGCTTGTCCTATAAATTTAAGTTCTTTATATTTTCAATTATGTTCTTTCACTCTTTTACCTATTTAATTGTATCTTTGTTTAGTTCCAATTGCTTTTGTGTAGATTTTAAATTCATCATTATCCTAAATTTAATGCAATAAGTTATCACTAAAATGATTATCACAACTTATATAATTATTGATAAATTTTGAATTACTTATATCATCATTATCCCTATAATTATTTGAAGACTCCAAATCACTAACAACACGCTTTCCATCAACTCAGATAATTTGGCCTAAATCTAGACCAACACAATGTACACAGTCAAAGCTAGCATTTTCTATACAATCACTATTATGAACACATCTAACACTATCAAACATAGAAAGAGTCAAAGGGTACTTATCAAGAGAAATCCAAATAGTGTTAACCTTGTTAACATCACTAATGTATAAATTTTTGTCAAAAAAGAATATACTATCACTATAATAAATTCTAGCAATCTAGTTTTTATTATGACCGTCACATATATTGACTGTCTCACAAATATTTTCTATATAATTTGTTTTGACTCATAACCACTCTATGTATCAATATTTTAAAGAGTATTGCTCAAACTATTAGTGACTATATTTTATGGAGGATTACTATATGCAATACTATTTGCATTACAACAATCAACATAACTAGAATATAGACTTTTTACATACTCTTTGTATTTTTGATCATTTCTCAAATACCATCTCTCTCATACCATGTTTATTTCTTGAAAAAATTATCTTTAATGATATGTATCACAACTATCTACTGTCATAGGCTTCAGATCATAAATATTTTATTTTTTCTTTTGATAAATTTTACTAGTGTCACAACTCACATATTTAATCTTGGGTATATTTTGTAATTTTTTTACTACTTCTTTTGGTTTTGATATTATTCTTGTAGGTCATCAAGTGTGGATAGAGATATTAGTGATGTACTTTCATTTATTTAGGGGTATTACTTTGAGTTATCATTTGCTACCTTACAATTTTAATTTATTTCTTTCATCATACACGTCATATGTACTATGTTGTCTCTTTGATGATTTATACTTCTTGTTTGATATTGCATTTGTGATTGATATTTCTCATGTGCAAGTATTTTATTCAATTGTTTATAAGAAAGTGATATCATATCTAAGAGAAAATATATATTTTTTGATAGAACCAGTACCTTCAATATCCCTCTATATTTTACAAAATCATAAAGTGAACATGATACCAATTACATAGGATTGAAAGTCAAATAATCGCCTATGGAATCCAAGATATAAATGCTGGAGTAGTCATATCCCCTACAAAAAGGTACACAAACACTAAGACTAGGAAAAAAATGCTAAAGTTGTCACAACTCCTTGTATTCATGTTTAATATCATTATGTACATATACAAATAGGGGAGGATCAATCATCTATACATATAATAGACCAAGGCTCGAGTCTAGACTAAAATTGCAAAATGGGAAGAGGAGAAAAACTTCTCAAGGTCAGATACTAGACATGATAAATATTCAACCTCCATATCCTATGTCTTAAAATGACTATTTATAATGTTTATATCAAATTTTGAAATTCACACTTCCCTCCATGGGATGTCTTAAGAGGAAAAGCTAATATCCTTCAATTATCATATATGAGGCATTGCACTGCAATTACTTTAGGTAGGTCTAATGTTACCTCAAAGTCCAATTATCATTAGTGTTGCTTTGGAAGGAGAGCCTACCTTGTGGTGTAATAAATTGATCTCCTTTTTACCTTCATGGGGGAATCTATGTTTGAGGAATGCTATTAATGGACTATTTTATGTGTTTATGCTCTAGTGTTTGTTAGTCATCTTGCTTATTTTTAAGTAGGAATTTTTGCTACTTCCATCAACTACTCTTATCTTCAACCTTCAATGATCCAAGTTCCCCCATGTAGTGTGCCTTTTTTTTTTTTACTTCCACTTTGGTAACATGATATTTTATCACCTCTTTTTTGGACCACCAAACTCTAGAGTTTTTTTTTACCTTAAAGTTGACTTTGGAAGACCAATTATTGCTTGTGAATAGTTCGTTTATCTAGTAAATGTTGATTTTACCATATTTTGATCTCCTACTTGATTGTTGATGTTTTGGCATTTTTTTTCATAGGATCTACAATATTTTTGATGTACTTTAACTCCATCTAGTCATCCAATTTTATCTCTTATATCTCCCTTTTGCATTTTACCATAAATTTTGGTAAGAAATATGTATGTATCTAGGTAATCCTTGACAAGCTTGTTAGCCCTAATTTTGTAGGAATCGTCCCTCTTCTTTCCTTCCTCTTTGGTTCTTGGGTTGTAATATCTAGGTCTATTATTGGTGCCATTTTGTAGTAAACCTAGTACTCTAGATTCTTTGAACCCCAATTTTAAAGAGAGGTTGATTCTATTTTAAGGCCCCATATTTAGTTTGAGGGATGAACCTAGTGCCATAGAGAAGGTAGAACTTTTTACCACAACTAGGAATTATCAGTTATCACCATAAAGGCTCGAATTCCTTTGTTTGTTTTAGTATAGCTTAATTATTATTGAAAATATTAAGATTATCTGTTGGAATGATTTGGATGACTAACCTTACCTCATGGCACAAGGAGATTTAAAATAGATAACATGTTTCAGGATGGGCTCTTTCTTGTTGATAATTTTATTTTCATATTGGAATTAGCTTGGCAATATGTAAACAAAATATTTGGGCCTCTTATTTTACTTGGTATTGTACAATGACATTAGGGCAAGTACTTTTTCTTGGTATTTTTTGCTTGATGTAATGAGGACTCACTATATTTTGGTATCTTACATGGGGTTCCTTCTTTCAAGAGGTAAGGAACCCAAAAGCTAAAGTCCTATCTAATGTGTGTGGTGTTTAGGGGTGACCCTAATAAACTTTTGAATTTAAAGGGAGATCTCTTGAATTATAGAAAAGAATTAAGGATTTGTGAAGTGAATTAAGGGAGGCTTGACCTTTTTGTTGTATTATCCTGCATGAAGTACTCCACTTTGTTGGGTCCCCATCATATTGGTGATACTTGGTTACCTTGTTCTTGATATACTAATAGAGGATAAAGGTGTGATTTTTTGTTGTTTTTCCTTTTGTTCACTAGTGCCAACTCTTTTTATTAGATGATTCTACTACAGCTAGTTCTCTTAATAAATTACACTTTTCTTGGATGTGCATGTGATGGCACATTTTAAAAAATTACCTTCTTGTAAGCACTTTTCCAACTCTTCCTTCCATATGTGCTACTTGCTCAAAATGCATGTTTTGAAACACTTTGTTAGCATCTCTCCTATTATAAATGCCATGTATATACACTATAATACATGATGTTGGCATGTTTTATATGCCAAGTTTTTCACATGAGGTAATTTTATTAGAGTCAAGAATACCATGACCATATTACCCCAAATTTTAATTGCTCGTACCTGTAAGCCATTTTTTAAATGTGACTTGTTGTATTTTGGAGTTGGTAAGCATATATTATTGGGAAGTGGAAAGTTAGCATGTATATGAGAGAGATTAGACAATATATAAGCATGGGGAATCCAACAGTTAGTTAGGGATTACTCGCTATGTCATCCCAATGTATTGAATTGTGTTAAGTTACCATAAGGGAAAACTCATGAGGACTATTTGTCAAGTTGGCACCAAGCCCAATCACTTCCAACTTGTGAATTTCTTGGGCCCTTTATTTTCCTTCTTTCTAATAGCTTATTTACAAGTTGGACTAAGGAGAATTTGTTTGAGTGGTTAATGTGTTTCTATGACCACCTTTTAAATTACCTTTAAGGGTTAAAGAAATCCTTGTGGTTCCACCTAGAAGTATTCATTATTTCTTGCATCATGAGCTCAAATGTTTTTTCTATGGGTTTTTCTTAAATCCATGCTAGGCTAAAAATAAGACACTTGAGCTTACCCAAAAGTGCTTCTACAAAATATTGGATGATTTTTTTGATCTTTTATACTTTTGAACCAGTTCCTTGGTGGTTTATTTGTGCTTATCATCTTATCTTGTTGGTCTTATAGTGGTGATAGCAATTCAATATTATATTTTTTTATCATTTTTAATTCTTCCTCTACTAGGTCAGACATAAAATTTAGTCCTTACTCTTTGCTCTAGTAGATTAGTTTTAAAATTTGAGATTGTATTGAATTAGTTGATTGTGGGGTAATAGGATTATGCCATTGATAAGGTAGTTGGGGAATTTTGTAAGGGGATAATTGTTCCATGGAGGAAGAATGATGAGGGGTGGGATTTTGGGGACGAGGTGAGTTGGGAAAAATATTCCAATATGAACCAAATACTTTTTGGCTTGGGAGGCTATTTTATAGGATTTTAGTAGGGTATTGTAGACACCAAAATAGCACCAATCTAATTATGTGATTGCAAACATTGATCGCATTGACACACATAGCCCCAAGGGCAGCCCCCAGAGGTTAAACAGTTGTCCTAACCACTCTCACAATAGTTTTGGAAGGTCAAAAATCAATTTGGCACCTTCAGGCACTTTGCTCAGTATCTGTTCCACCCAGGGATGAATTCAAACTGGGATTTGCCCCACCCAAGGATGGATTCTAGATTCGCTCCAGGGTGGGGCGAATTGCAGGTTTGACAGGAAAAAAGTCAAATCTTGAAAAATGGCAGCTCAGATATGCCACTTAATGCTTCCTTCATTGCATGGGAGTATGGGTGAGCATTTTTGAGCGTTAGAGGCAATTACAAGGGCAGTCATGAAGTCCCTATTCAGGGAGGAATCTCCTTCCCCCTGGGAAGGCATGATTGCCAAGTGGCGCCTCTGCATGCCTATTTCAAGAGACCTCCAGGTCTATAAATTGGTGAGTTTCCACACCCCAAAAGGGAAAAGGAGCATTTGGAGCAACGAAGTGCTGTCATTTTATTTTCACACCCACACCCCTTTTGAGTTGTGTTTTTCACATCCTTGATCTCTTTCGAAGAGGAGGTCATAGGGTGGTTATTGGAAGCACAAATCCAGAACCAAACCCAAAATTTGGCCACGATATCCCACCCAATTTTCTGAAAATACCCCACAAGAGATTTTGGACCCATACCAAGTGGATTGGTGCCGAAATCATGCCCCAAACGGTGGGTGGCCTGCCTCCGGGTGCCCCCTCCCGCACTGCTACAGTCCTAATCACCCCTCTTCGGAGTGATTGGAAATATGTGGTAGATTCACTTTCTTTCATTTTTGCATTCAATTCTATGCTACTTAGATAGGTTCCCCTTTTAATTTCATTTCGTTTCGAATAATTTTGATCATGTTTCTATCTTTGTTCGCCTTTACTAACTTGCAGGTAGCATCATAAAATTCCCATTTATGGAGGAAAAATTGGGAAAATATGACCATATGGGTCTTCCCAAAATACCCCCAATTAGCTAACCCAAGTTTATATGTTGTTTGGAGCCTCCTAGATAGGACATTGGGAACAGTACCTTTTCGGCATTTTGTTGCAGGTGAATTCGTCCCACCCTGGAGCGAATTCAAATTGGTGAGGAATTTCCTGACTGTTCCATTTGCAATATTTTCTTTGGGATTCCTTGATTCCCCTATCAAATTTTTAGAGCATTTGGATTCATTTTAGTCATAGTTTAATTCATTTTTCTCATTCACTTATCGTAGGCTTGGGGATTGCATGCTTTACTTTATCTACAGGTGCTACTGACTATTTCTTGTTCCTTTGAATGTAGGGTCTAGACATCGAAGGAGTAGCAAGGAGTCAAGACTCATCAACATGAGTGGTGACGACGTTTGGTCCACCCATTTTACATGTGGTAACGCGGAAGAAGGAAGGGCATCCATGGATGTAACAAGAACGTATATCTAATGCCCCTAGCCCTTGAAAATGGAGGAAGCGCATTGTAACCGAGTTTGTGAAACATATCAATAAAAAGGGTTGTCTTATTTATTTGCATTTGTTTCATTTCGATTCGCTCATGCTTTTCCCTCTTTTCATGTGCTTTCAATTCCTAGGATTTAGCGTTAAGTCTAAGTTTAATTTGCATTGCATCTTCGCTTTCCTTTTTGCTTCCGTATCCTCATGCTTTAAGTGGAGATCATGGTGGGACCTTGTCCTCTACTTTTAAGATAATATATCTGATCTAAAATTGGTTTTTTTTGCTTCTAGGTACCGAGTTTTCATATGCTTACTGCTGTTCATTCCATCAAGAGGCGGATACAGAGCTATAATTCGTCCTACCCAGGGATGAATGGGAATTCACCCCACCCTGGGATGAATACAGTCCTGTAATTTGTTTCTCCCTAGGATGAATTTCTGTCTGTGCAATTTTAGGGCAGAAAATCAGAATCGACAGATTTGGGCAGAGAAAAGGTAGGGATTCTGAACTTTTCTTATCATTTTCTATTTTTAGTTTTTCTATTTTTAGGTTACTTGTTTGCTTAGGGAAAATTTTATTTTACTGCTTGCTTGCTTCCCTTTTGCAAAATAAAAATAACCCCACACATCACGTGGTAACATAAACACCAAGGAGCTGGTCGTAAAACCCCAGCCCTTGATCAAGACCAATGGTGGATTTCATCACCACCTTGGCTTGAATTTTGCATTCATAAACCCCGATTGCTACTGTTGCTAGACATAAATCCTAATGAAAATTGACTGAGTGTATTTGGGGTGATTCCCAGCACACGAGGATAAGTCTTCTATGGTAGGTGTCAAAAATATGGCGATACCCATTTTGTACCGCCTACATTCCACATACCATATGCTCTCACGTACCTATAGTTTCCCTCACGTAAGGTCGGGTATATAGAGAGGTTGGTATATCGGCCTGGTAATGATATATTGAAGGGGCGACCAATTTTGGGAGTCATAAGAGCCATCATTTTGCATTTAAACATTCTTTACAAAATATTTCAAAACAAAATCAAAATACACTAAACCAGATTTAATCGCTACCTTTAATTTTTAAACAAGATAATCATTGCTTTGTGTGTGTGTGCTCCTTTCTATTTAGTGTAGCATAAAGAGAAAAATCATAAAAAAAAGATAAATAACACCACCATGGTGTACACCCGTAGCCAATCCCAATCAAGGGTAGAAGCTACGGAGAGTGTACAAGGGGGCACAAGTCACCTCCGCTACAGCACCAAGGACTTGGTCATACGCCTTGGCGGCCTGACCCATAAGAGAGTCTGCATCGTTCCATTTCAGAATGGGACTATAGAGGCACCCCTTTGAGGGACACACCCATTCATCATAGCCCCTTTCAGGAGGATTCCTTACACGTGGCACTCAACATAGATAAGAAGGCTCCCTTAGAAGCTCGATATGAGTGGCCACCATGCAATGAAGTGCTAGAGCAGCATAGTGTCCATGAGGAGAGGCCACATGATTATGGCATCCCTCCTTTGCCCCCCATCATTGTTAGAACCAATAGAAAAAATCTAGAGCACAAGGCTCTTCAAGCAGGGTGAGCCAAATCTGCCCACCCCTTTCACACATACAAAAGGGAGCACGAGGAAGACCATTACATTCCTCCAAAGTAATATACAGTGTGGGAGCCATGTGCTTCCGCACCTGCTATATACCATGATCACCTACTGAGGCCAGAGCCTCGGGTAAATGCTGCCAACCTCGACAGAGGGAAGTGACCTATTGAGATCTCGGATCATCATGACCGAGGTAAGTGCATAGGAGAGGCATCTATGCCTCCTAGGCTCAATATGGTAGAACAAATCGACCCAACAATCACCAGACATGCCACCCACCAAGCGCAGATCATGCGGCTTGAGAAATATCAACAACAGCTAGAGCATCTATATCGCCTTAGCAAAGGGTGCATTCGACGCCAAATAGATGAGCTGCTCCATAACCCGGTGCCTGAGAGAGTTCCAACCCCTCATGCCGAAAGAGAAAAACCATGAGAGGTGCAACCCCTTGGTGTGATATAGGTCTCCGTGACCTTACCAAGTGCCACCTCTGAGACCTCCTAGACCTAAGCAGGATGCCACTCCCTAGAACAACGATGGGTACCCTCTGCGGGGACCCACTCAGGGTCATAGGTCTCGCCTAGAGACTCCTCAAGAAGCTTACGAGGAGTATGAGCAAGAAGCAGAGCAGGCTGAAATGCCCTACCAAGGTAGAGGGGTTGCTATCCGACCACCCCTCCATAGGCTTCAAGTCTCCCACAACCCACAACGAGAGCAAACTAAAGAAGAAGAGATTAAATATTCATATGCATATAAAGTGCTACTAGAGCGTCTGGAGTCTGTGGAAACCAAAAACTTTTGGGCCCCAAAATCCCACTTTACACCATCTCCACAGTCATCTCGTGCATCCATCAATGCCAACACCCCCTTACCCTGAAAACTTTAAGCTACCTCAGTTGGCAGTATTTAGAGGTGAGGAGGATTCCCAAGAGCATGTGACGAGATTCTTGAGCCAATGCTTCGGCATTCAAGACAATGATGCTTTGTTATTAAGAACATTTATAACCAAATTTGCAAGCCCTTCCTTAGATTGGTTTACTCAATTACCAAAGCATAGCATTAACAAATTAGATCAGTTAGTGGATGCGTTCCTTGAATGCTTCACCTTCAACACCAAGAAGAAGGCGTCACTAAGTGACTTAGCTAGCCTCAGGAAGTATGAGGAAGAAACCATGGTGACCTATGGGAATCGATGGAGGGATTTGCTCTCAAAGCTGCCCTACCTCCCTCCTATGTTCGACCTCACTCAAATGTTCTCCAAGAGCTGTTTGAGATCAATATCTGTGCTATTATAGCTGCAGCAATATGCCACCTTAGAAGAAGCTCTGGCACAATCCAGGATCGTTGAAGAGATCAAGATATAGTATGGTGAGATAGCCAAACCTAAGAAAAAAGAGTGGACTAACAACACTAAAATAGGGACCACGCAACAGAAACCCGCTGCGGTCAATCAAGTTGCTATCAATTTCCCTAAGCCTGCATAAGTAAAACAGCCTCAAAAGGCTAACTATAAGGTAGTGCCTCCTAACAACTATGATAGATAAAATTAGAGGCAAGAATAGAATCAGCAACGTCGCCCTAGGCGACAATTCACACCCTACACAGAGTCCAGGGACTCCCTGTTTGACCGCTTATTAGTGGCAAATTTGATCAACCTGCCAGAGATTCAAACCATAGACCCCAACACTCCCAAGCCTAAGGATTATAGGGAGGACTTGTACTGTAGGTTCCATAGACGATAGGGACATGACCTAAATGCCTGCTGGAAGTTCAAAGTCTTGGTGCAAGACCTAATTGATAACAAGACACTAGCAGTAGATAATCCCATCGAACCAAGCAATCAACAAATGGAGGTATTTAAAGACCCCTTTCCTGCTCATGCTCTGCAAGCAAAGAACCTACAAGTTAATGAGGTCAAATAGAACTGCCCCATGCAGGGGTATGTAGGGATGATCAGTATAGTGACTCGAAACAGGAGGTACTCGAGCACAAATGCCCCTGCGATAGCTACAGGAGAGGTTCCAGCAATGTCGCAACCACAACAAAACCTTGCACAAACTCCACCTAAGCCAGTGGCCACACTTCGGACCAAACTAACTCAAAGTTTGAGGACCACCTCGGCTAGGCTCTCCATATACGAGCTCATACAACAATCAATGCCCCATCGAGAGGCTCTAATGGAGATATTGAAAGCCATCGAGTTGCAGCCCCACGAAACAAATTCTTTCAACAACTTCATGGGACATGTCAAACGATGCACTAAGCCAGTCATCACATTTTGGGAAGACAAATTGAGATCAATACCTGATGACATGGCAGATCCACCCTTGCACGTTATCGCGCGGGTCAACAGGATCCCATATAAAAGGGTGTTGATATACACTGGCTCGTCCAGTAATATCATCACAACCGTGGCCCTAAAATATTTGAAATTACCCGCATATCACATCACAGCTTCCACCTACACTTTTTGAGAATTCAATGATGCAAAATGCTCGACATTTGGCACAATCGTCCTACCTATCCAAGTGGGACAAAAGACTATACCTACATTTTACCACATATTGGAAGGTGAGATGGCCTACAACATCTTGCTGGGGTGGCCATGGATCAGGGACATGAAGTGTGTCCCTTCAATAGCTCACCAGTGCTTAAAGTATACATTTGAGGGGGAGGTGCATGTAGTCCCGGAGGACTTAGAACCCTTCAAGTATTGTAATGCGGTGCAGCTGATGCCACAATCGACCCTTCCATCAATGCATTTGGATTTTCAATTGAATCCATCTAAACAGGGTCCAATTTCATAGGCATCCCCATTAGCAAGTTCTTCAAAACCCCAGCCAGGTCCATCTTCATCGTCTGGTCCTCCACCAACAATGCCATCGACAGGGGCCAAATAGAATGACAAAGGGAAGAAACCTCTGGAAGAGGTGCCACCTTTGGAAGAGACACTACCTTCAATATCAACTATCTCTACTGAGGATATGCCTAGCCGAATGGAAGTCGCGGCTCCTAGTTCACCCGACATGGAGTGGACTCAGGGAGAACTTCCATTCCCTCCCCCCCAACCACCAACAATCACCATTGAAATGGCCAATACGGGCCTGGGGGAGTATTTGGTGTGGAATATTGTAGCAACACCTGCACTGGAGTCCATGCAGGACATGGGGAGACCTCGCCTCCCCATCGACACTATTGTTCCCCTAGGCTACCCGTCGAACCAAACAAACTTTGTGTATGGGGGCTTGGATCATGGTACTGAACCATACATGCAATAGGATGAAGATGAAGAAAATTTTGCAGAAGATGTCAACTATTTGTCTAACCCAGACTTTGCTTTGAGATACCTTGGCCAATGCAATTGGCATGGATATGTGTTAGGCAGATATGAGCAAGGAGTGCGTGTTCTTTGCCAACCAAGATACCAAATGCTATACGACAAGTCAGGAGTAGGGTTCAACCAATCCCTACCCTTGGACATCTTGGTAGAGAACAAGCAAGGCCTAGGGATAGGCAACAAGGGTGGATTGGCATTAAATCCTTATGCCAATCCTAATACAACATATACATTGGAAGATTATCTCCCATGGTCAAACACCAAAATTGTTAGCCTCAACAAACCTTTCCCTTTGCTCGAGAGAGGAGAAAGTTCAAGGACTCACCTACAAAGGGGATATAGACAAGATCAAGAAGGGTCCTCAGAAGATGAGTCAGAGTATGAACCAGCGTCATATGACCCCTTTGAATCAAATAGAGATCACTCACAGGTGATCCCCATGGATGATTATCAAGAAATCCTCTTGACAATGTTCCCTTTGGATGCTCCAATCGAGCAAGTGCCACTCCAAGGTAATCAGGCCCCATCGCAAAGAGCGGAACAACCCCAATGGAGCCAGATCAATTTGCTCAAGCAAGATGAGCCTTTAATGCCGCAAGCAGTGGGCGAAACCGATGAAGGCCTTTGGATCTCTGATAGTGATTATGAAGATGAAACCGAGATGGCATATATTAATCACATGTGGCAAATACATCAACCATATACCTTGGAGATTAATGACATCTTTGAACAATTGAACATAGTGCCAGGGAATGAGTGGTATGTAGACCCAGTAGGGTGGGAACAAGTGTTGAATCTGCCACTTTGGGCATACGAAGAGTACCTTCGACCTAGAGACCCCATAGCAACATCAGTGCTAAGGGTAGACCTTGTCCTCCTATTAGCACATAGGGCCGATCCATTCGTACCAATCCCTACAGATCCAGATCCGAAGCACAGGAATTATCTAGAATGTTCAAATCACCACACCCACGATAATGGAGACCAAAATCATTTCATCAACATGATATCCATTGACTTAACCACCCCCATCCACAATCCGATCGATCCAGCATGGTCATTGCATCTAGACATAGATGCCATAGACTGGGATCATGTCAATTCACCTCCATCCCCATCAAAGTATTGGCATTTTGGTAAAATACTTCATTTTACCCTAGGGTCAACTCAGGATATCTTCCATGTTGAAGAGGAACCCGAGGTTCCCAACGTGGATTTAAACTCAGCAAATGATATCCATTTGATCCCGACTCCACACCAATTGGAGGATGGATCCCACATGTCGATCGAGGAGATGACTGACGTAGACATCGGCTCAGATCCAATGAATCCATAGATTGTCAAGTTGGGGGTAAGCTTATCCCCTGAAGAGCAAGCCAACTACATTACCCTTCTCAAAGAGAAGAAGGAGGTTTTTGCATGGTCATACAGAGACATGTCGAGGCTAGATCCATAGCTAGTCACGCATAATCTAACGCTTGATCCGATAGTCAAGCCAGTTAAGCAAAAACTATGCAAGATGCACCCAACAATGGCCTTGATGGTCAAATATGAATTGCAAAAGTTGTTGGATGCACAGTTTTTCATCTGCATGGATTATCCGCCATGGCTGTCCAACATGGTTCCCATCAAAAAGTGCAACGGGAGGATTCGCATATGCACTGATTTTTGAGATCTAAACAAAGCGAGTCCTAAGGATGATTTCCCCTTGCCAAGCATAGATGCATTGGTAGACGCTACACCAGGCCACGAAATTCTATCCCTCATTGATGGTTTCTCGAGATACAATCAGATTCGTATCATTCTCGAAGACCAACTAAAAATGGCGTTCACAAAGCCTTGGGGGATATTTTTTTATAAGGTCATGCCTTTTGGCCTTAAAAATGCTGGTGCCACCTACCAACGTTCCATGACATACATATTTCATGATTATATGCATACAACTTTGGAAGATTACATGGATTATTTGTTGGCCAAATCTCTTTTGCGCCCAGATCATATCGATGACTTCAGCAAGATCCTTGATCGCCTAATGGAACATAAAGTCAGACTGAATCCCAAGAAGTGTGTATTTGGCATCACATCTGGAAAACTCTTGGGTTTCATACTCTCAAAGCAAGGCATCGAGGTGGACCCAAACAAAGTCAAGGCAATCCTTGAAATGCTTCCCCCAACTACCATCAAGCAGCTTAGAAGCTTGCAAGGAAATGTTGCGTCAATCAAGCACTTCATAGCGCAACTATCTGACAAGTGCCGACCCATGAACAAATTATTGCACAAGGGGGTAGCATTTCACTAGGATGACGAGTGCCAGTCAGCCTTTGACGACATTAAATGATACTTGGCTTTGCCGCCAGTATTGGCACCACCTAGACCAGGAGTGCCATTCTACTTATACATCTCAGCTATTGAGGTGGCACTGGGTGCCATGCTAGCCCGGAAGAATGAACTTCACAAAGAACAGGCTACTTACTATCTTAGCCACACCCTGGTCAGTTATGAACTTAACTATGCATACGTTGAGAAACTCTACTTGGCAGTGGTGTTTGCTACCAAAAAGCTACTCCACTACATGTTGAGCAACACTACGTATGTTGTGTCTAAGGAGAATCCATTGCGATACATGATGATTCGTACTTATCATAGTAGCCGCACGGTGAAATGGATTATGTTGTTGACAGAATTTGACATAGAGTTTATTGGACAAAAATCCATCAAAGTACAAGTCATAGCCGATCAACTAGTAGAGGCTCCTATCGAAGATGATCAGCCTCTGGTCATAGAACTACCCAATGATGGGGTTTTCCATGTCTCAGAATTGCCAGATTCTGATGAGCCTGAGTCATAGGCTGACATAACCCTATTTTTTGATGGTTCTAAATGTGAGCAAGGAGGTGGCACGAGAATTATATTCTTCACACCTCAAGGTACTCCAATGCCTCTGTCATTTAAATTAGACTTCCCGTGCACCAACAATAATGCCAAATATGAAGCCTTGCTCATAGGTCTTCAAACAACAATCACCATGAACATCAAGAGATTGAACATCTTTGGTGATTCGTTGCTAATTGTCAACCATTTCAAAGGGGTATTCCAATGTAAATGCCCAATTCTACATGCCTACAAAGCCCTTATGAACAAATTCTTGGAAAATCTTGAATGGTATGACATCGAGGCACTCCCTCGGTCATCGAATAGTTTTGCGGACACTATGGCCTTCTTGGGGTCACTAATCCTGCAAGACCTTTCTGGTGATATGACAACCATTCAGGTCAAAACACTATCACAATCTACGATGGACCGTGCAAGCTCTAACTTGACACCAGGAATCCACATGATCCAGATTGAACCACCTTAGGATAGGTTCTCTCGAATCCACGATCGTCTGAAACACACCAACTGGGGGTCCTTGTTCTCCCCTACTCCCCTTAATAGCAACACAACACTATTATTACAAGTTCTTTCCTACTCAGCATTAGCTAGGGATGAAATTCAAGAGGGATTGGTTGTTCATACCATTGATGCTTTGGATCAGCAGGATTGGTATTCACCCATAAGGGACTACCTCAAGTTAGGTAACCTCCCACTTGGATTGACGCATGCCACAAAATGAGCATTCAAGCAGAAAGCGGCAAAGCATGTCTTTTTAGGAGACATTTTGTACCGTCATAGCTATGAAGGGATCCTCCTTCGATGCTTGGACCAGCAAGAGTCCACTTGGGCGATCGCCCAAGCGCATGATGGTACATGTGGTGGCCACTTCAATGGTATGGCTATCGCCAAGCGCATTCTTCGCATGGGCTATTATTGGCCATCTTTAGAGTGAGATTGTAGTGCATATGTAAGGAAGTGCGTGAAGTGTCAACATCATGCTAATTTGATGCACGTACCTTCCCAGGCCTTGCAACTGATCCAATCAACTTGGTCATTTTCGTAGTGGGGCTTAGATCTAATCGAAAAGATCTCCCCTACGTCGTCAGGCTGTCACACGTTCATCATAATGGCCACAGAGTATTTCACCAAGTGGGTAGAAGTAGTTTCGCTTACCTCTATGACTGGAACCCACATTGCGGAGTTTATTTTACATAACATCATATGTCGTTTTGGTATTCCATCCAAGATAATCTCAGATAATGGGACGTCATTCAAGAACAAAGATGTGTGTGCTTTGACCACAAAGTACAAAATTCAGCATAGTTTTTTGACACCCTATTATCCGTAGGTAAATGGGCAAGCAGATGTGTCAAACAAAATTCTAGTTGCCATCCTCAAAAATATAGTCATGGACAATCATAAGGATTGGCACATTCAGATCCCACTTGCCCTGTGGGCTTATCGCACTAGCATTCGGACACCCACTGGGGTAACTCTGTTTTCGCTCATGTATGGATTTGAGGCTGTCATACCTCTCGAGTTGTAAATTCCTTCCCTATGCATGTCAATGCAAGAGTTAATCGATGATGACATTGCATGGTAGGCCCAATTATACCAGCTTACGTTGCTCGATGAATGACATGTTAATGCTCTTGAGCATTTACGTATCTATCAAGAGCGACTGAAGAGAGCATACAACATGAAAGTTCACCTGAGGGACTTTTAGGTTGGTGAATTGGTTTTAAAATAGAACCAATAGAACACTAGCTTGCCACCCCATCTAAGGGACAAGTTCACGGTAAACTAGTTAGGTCCCTATGTAATTGACAGTAAAATAGGACTTGGAACATACCGGCTAGCCTCTCTTGATGGAATAAAACAACTAGAACCCTTGAACATTAGTCATTTGTGGCCATTCCATATCTAGAAGAGCCACAACCCAACCAAAAAGCTCCAAGGATTCCCATAAATCGCTTGGTCATCCCAAAAAGCTCCAAGGATTCCCATAATCGCTTGGTCAAAAATAAGAAAATCCAAAAAAAAAAAAAAAAACAACAAAATCATCAAAAATAACAAAAATGTGCATCTCATCTCTATGCATGCTCAAAATCATCACAAAAATAAAGAGGTATTTTTGCATCTCATCTTCATCCTCATAAGTATCAATCCATCCAAAAACACAAACATATAGTTGCATTAGGCATCGCACACATACATTGCATATTTGTGGTCATCTAGGTCAGGGCGCCATAGACTGTAATTACTTGGAAAATCCATCTTGTTCCATAGTTTTCCGTTTTATAAATAGTCCATCACAAATAAACGCCATTTACATCTTTTTTCCATACTATAGTCAGTTGACTTTTAATGTATCAAGAGTTTTCGTCATTCAGCTGTCAATAGCTTTTTAACCAAATGATGTACAAATTCAGACAGATTTTACAAAGGTAGAGTTCTACTCGGATCACACCTTGTTACGTAGCATCCCAACATAAGTTAAAACACATAAAAAAATTCCCAAGTTGTGTGAACGAAAGATGAAACCTGCAAAGCAATCCAGGTCACCATGAGAGAAACGGTTATCTTGCTCATCCCCCTGTGTGAATGACCTCAAGAATGCTGAGAGTTGGCAAAAGGACAAGAATCTTCCCTACCCAATTCCCCAAGAATCCCAAGTTCTCAAAAGAAGTGCAAACATCATACAAATTTGCAAAAGGTCAAAACTCAAAAAATTTGGCATCACAACCAAAGTGCATACATCCAAAGGCACATACAATAGTGATTCTCATCACTCATTATTCAAATCCCTTGCTCAAAAGAAAAATAACCAAAATAAACAATGATTCTTATCACTATAAACGAGCAAGTATCCCAATACAATTGAAGAAAAGAAGGGATTCGAACTTGAATCCCTGGAACTCTCAGCATTCGAAAGGTCATGAGATAAACCTCGCATACCAGTTTGGTTGATAGCCTATCGGTCAATCGTGGCAAACCTCCTGCATAACGATATATCTGTCGCATTAACTTGTGTGTAGATCAATGTTTGCATGTGGATGAGCTAGCTTATGGTATCCTAGATCACACTACAGATTAATCTGACTAAATACAACAAAGGAGTTAGTGGGGCTAATTAGGTGATCCTTAGTACAGGTTTGGTTGACGACCTATCTGGCACTGGCGGTATCCTGACAAATACCACATAAACAAACTCAATTGCACACACAGGGATGTGACATAACTGGGTCAAAGACAAGTCGGATTCATACCTTGTTCAAAAGTCTTGTAAGATAAAATACAATTTTGGATAGTTAGTTAAAACATCTGAGTCTCAGAAAACCTAACTACATTCTAAACCAACTGTGTTATCCTCCATCCTCTCTTCACCATCAAAAAATACATAAAATAACATGTATACATGAAAATTCATTTACCACAGCAATCGCCTAGGACAAAAACCCATAAAGTTCTGAATAGTCTATGGTGCCCTCGCCAAAAAACACAAATTCAATTCATCCATTACATTTGCATATCCTAAAAATTAGAAACATTTGCATTCATAATAACATATGCATCCATCAACATCAATTAACATGCATACATACACATTCAAAAATCATTGAGCATAACATCAAATGCCGAAATGTGTATAAAAAAATAAAGTCATCTATATATATACCATAAAAATTGCCCGCAGGCTACAATAACCGGTCCTCTGACCTAGCAAAAAAAAAAAAAAAAAACACCAAAAATTTCACAAAAATGCACCAAAACAGCTAATAAACTTACCCGATGAAAGTGCTTTTGCACTTGACATCTCGGGCATGCAAAACGGACGTCGGGGTCACAAATCCTCACTATCATCCTCCCTAAGAAGGCTACCATAGCCGGACCGCTCCACGGGAGGACGGATTTTCAAGAATTTCATCCCCAAATGACGTCATCAAAACGGGTCAAAATCCAATCAAAAATAGCAATAACATTGCCGAACGAAGGTGCCTTAGTGCCTGACATTCTTGGCATCCAAAATAGACATTGGGCTCACAAATTGTCACTATCCTACTCCCTAAGAAGGCTACCATAGCCGGACCGCCCCACGGGAGAACGGATCTTTGACAATCTTAGCTCCAAAAAGTGTCACCAAAAAGGGTTAACACCCACCAAAAATAGGTCTAAATGTCGAAAGCTACGCACGTGTAACGCTAAAAATCTGAAGGCACCCTTGCACAAGTCATTCTATGTCAAGCGACTCATCGCTTTCTCATGAAGGTCATTCCCTCATCGATTCGTCGCTTGAGGGGGTAGTCACACTTAGTCACCAGTCAACAAGTACACACCCAATTAAGGAAAACGACATGCATTCAAAGAATCACTGACAAAGACAATCATGCTCTTGCTTGGGGAAGTAAACAAGCAATAATCACAAGCTGATCAAATCACTTGGCATTTTGTGAATCATGAAATTAAGGTTCTCATAGACAAAAGGTTGCGCCCTTTGCCTATTCATGACTGATCAATGTCCAAGATCAAGTAACAGCTCACCGAAAAAGGTTAACACTTGAATTAAGTTCCTTCACTCGTCAGAAGAAAGGATTCAAGAATGCATGCCCTCTCCATACTTGAGGCATCAAAATTTGGTTAGGTTGCTAAGAAACCCTAATAATTAGTGCTTTGGTTATCTATTTTTTCTCGATGCTGCGCCATGCACAATACATCCCAAAAAGAGGCATCTGTAGACACCAAAATAGCACCAATCCGATTATGTGATTGCAAACATTGATCGCATTGACACACACAGCCCCAAGGGCAGCCCCCAGAGGTTAAACAGTGGTCCTAACCACTCTCACAATAGTTTTGGAAGGTTAGAAATCAATTTGGAACCTTCAGGCACTTTGCTCAGTATCCGTTCCACCCAGGGACGAATTCAAACTGGGATTTTCCCCACCCAGGGACAGATTCCAGATTCACTCCAGGGTGGGGTGAATTGCAGGTTTGATGGGAAAAAAGTCAAATCTTGAAAAATGGTAGCTCAGATCCGCCACTTAACACTTCCTTCATTGCATGGGAGTATGGGTGAGCGTTTTCGAGCGTTAGAGGCAATTACAAGGGTAGTCATGAAGTCCCTATTCAGGGAGGAATCTCCTTCCCCATGGGAAGGCATGATTGCCAAGTGGCACCTCTGCATGCCCATTTCAAGAGACCTCCAGGTCTATAAATTGGTGAGTTTCCTCACCCAAAAATGGAAAAGGAGCATTTTGGAGCAATGAAATGCTGTCATTGCAGGTGTCCTACCCCCGGGCGCCCCCCAAATTGTCGCAGTCCTAATCGCCCCGCCCTGGAGTGATTAGAAATCTGTGGCATATATCCTTTTTTTTTTTTTTTGCATCTGATTCTATACTGCTTAGATAGGTTGTCATTTAAATTTCACATCGTTTTGAGCATTTTTTATCATGTTTTTATCATTTCACGCCTTTACTAACATGCAGGTAGCATCATCAAATTCCTAGTGATAGAGGCCAAATTGGGAAAATATGACCTTCTGGGTCTTCCAAAAATACCCCCAATTAGCTAAGCCCAACTTTGTAGGTGATTTGGAGCTTCCCAGATGTGACATTTGGGACTATGCCTTTTAATACTTTGTTGTAGGTCTATTCGTCCCGCCCCAAAGCGAATACAAATCTATGGTGAATTTTTCGACTGTTCCATTTGCAGTGTTTTCATTGTGATGTTTTGATGCCCCTATAAAGTTTTTAGTTCATTTGGATCTATTTCAGTTATCATTTTAATTATATTTTGCATGTGCTAGTTGAAGGCGTGGGGATTGCATCTTTCATTTTATCTACACGTGCTACTTACTGTTTTCTATTTCCTTGAACGCAAGATCTGAACATTGGAGGAGCAGCAAGGAGTAAAGACTCATCAATGCAAGCGGTGGCAACGTTTGGTCCGCCCATTTTACATGTGGGCACGTGAAAGAAGGAATACTATTTGTTGATGTAACAAGAACACATTTAACGCTCCTAGCCCCTGAAAAGGGAGGAGACGGATTGTAACCAAGTTCTGAAACATATTAATAAAAAGGGTTGTCTTCCGTATTGGCTTTTTATTTGGTTTCGATTCATTCATGCCTCTTTCTTTTCATGCACTTTCAATTCATAGGGTTTAGCGTTATCTTTTGTTCATTTACATCGCATTCGGGATTTTCCTTTTTGTTTTCGTATCCTCATGCTTTCACATTCATAATTGTCAACATGTAAATTTTTGGACAGATTCTTGGGATGGTCACAAGCCTTTGATAACTCAGTTTCCCGATTGGAAGCCTTGGATGGAGGAGCTTCACCGAGCTAATTGGATAAAGGTGGCTAATTATTGTCGGTACCATACTGGTAATTCAAAGGTTGGTAGATATTGGATCCCTATTGATGTCTGGCCTACTCATAGCCCAAAAAGGAAAAGACAAGATATCCAAGGCATCCTTCATATGAGATACTTCTCTTGGTCCCATGAAAAACATTGTTTTGGATGAAACAACACTACTAAGGGTGAGTATTCAGTTGCTCAAGGTTATTTGAACTTATGCCATAATAATCCCAACCATTCTTCTGACATATTTTCTCGATTTTAGGCTCAAAAGCTCTGGCCTAAGGTGAGGTTCTTTAATTGGCTTTTATTGCATCGTAGAGTGCTTACTGATGAGTAACTTATGAAGTGTGGTTTTCATGGCCATTTTAGATGTGAAATGTATGAAGAGAATGTATAAAAAATCAAGCATATTTTTATTGAGTGTACTTTAGCCTCTGAGCTATGGAGGAGAATGGCCACTTTACTTGGCTTACAGTGGTCCAATTTTTTTACTTTTGAAAAGCTTTGGAGGGATTGGCCTAATCAAGAGGGTGTTGATCATTTTATTAGGCAGTTAGTTTGGATGGGTTCTACCATTCTTCTTTGGAATATTTGGAATGAAAGGAACAACCAAAATTTTAATCAAGATAGGAAGGATATTCACTATATTTGGCAAAATACCATAGCCAACTTAGTTGAATCAGTCCATAAACTCCTTAATCACCCCCAAAAATCCCACCAAATATGGGATCAAGTGATGCAAATATTGAAGATTAAACCTTCTAAGGGCAACCATCTTAAATGGAATATGAGTATTAATAAGATGGATAGGACTAGAAATTGGAAACCTCCTCCTAAGAATTTTGGAAAAGTCAATACTAATGGAGCCTCTAGAGGGAACCATGGAAAAGCCAGTGTGGGAGGAATTGGTAGACTTTCAGATGACTCCCTGGTTTTTACTTTTTCTAAGAATTTGGGTATTCTTTCCAATAACCTTGCTAAGGGGTATGGTATCCTCATAGGTCTTCAGGAGGCTACTAAGGTTGGATGGGAAAAGGTGTTAGTTGAGTCTGACTCTCAACTTATGATTAATCTCTTGAAGACTCCTTCTAAGAATCATAAGGTTGATTGGAGAATAAAAAGAATTATTGAGAAGATTTAGTTAATCTAGATGGGATTTTTGAAATTTGATTACAATCATGTGGTTAGAGACAAAAACAAGAGTGCTGATGCTTTATATAATTGGGCTTTGGACAAAGGTGATCTTATTTGTTATGGCCACCCTCCTATATGGTAGGCTTCTCAAATTAGGGAAGCTCTTTTTTCTATCATTTCTTTGGATGGCTCCAGTTCTGAAGGTACCTAGTTTCTTCTTGTTTTTTTTTTTTCTTCTCTTTTGTTCTTTTAGCTTTTTTTTAGTTCCCTAGCTCATTCTATTCTTTATTTTGTTTCATCTATTGATTCTTGCCTTAATAGTCTTCTGGTCTAGATAGGTCATTGTTTTGTTCATTTTTTTTTCTTTTTTCTTTTTTCTTTTTTTGTTTAGTTTTTAAGGTGGGTGGGTTCTTTTGTTTTGTTTTGTTTTTGTGTTCTTTGTGTTGTTTTTTGTTGTTCTTGTGTTTTTGTTGTTTTGTTTTGTTTTTTTTTGTTTTATGTTATTGTTCTTGTGTTTTTTTCGTTCTTGTTCTTGGGTTTCTCTTTGTTTGTGTTATTTCATGTTTTTATGTGTGAGTGTTTTTTATGTATTTTGTTTTTGTTTATTGTCTATTGTTGGTTTTTTTTTATTTTTATTTTTATTTTTATTTTATTTTTTTAATTTTTTAGGTTTTGGTTGTGTTTATTTTTCATGTTTTTTTGGGTTATGTCTTTGTAGTGTTCTATTGTTTTTGTCTTGTTTGTGTTTTGTTATGTGGTTCTTGTGTTTTTATGTGGTTTGTGTTGTGGTTTCTTTTATCTTATTGTGCATGTTTGGTTGTGATTTTGTTTTTTACACACTCAAGGAGCATGTTTTTTATTTTATTTTATTATTTTTGTTGTTATTTACTTATTTTTAAATTGGTTTTGTGTGTTTGTTTGCTCCTTGAGTATGTCAAATGTGGTAGGCCAGGTCCGAGTCCTAGGTATTTTTTGCGGAATGGATACCCCTGCCTCCTTGGGTCTTACCCGAAAGTGGCATCCCTTTTGGGATGTTTTCCACAAAAAAAAAAAAAAAGACAACAAAATTTGAAAATTCTATTGAGTTATTTTAGCTTGACACCCAAATTTTAGGAGAGCATCCTAGGTTAGTCACTTCGACTATTCCATCGGTATCAACATATTCACATATAGCTGGTGTGTTTTTTATTCCTTCAATTCTTGCTAGCATAGCCACTAGCTTTCCTCCTCATCAAGCTGACACTCTGATCCAAATGGTTCAAAATCGGCCACCACCACTAATATAGTTCCCATATTATAGCAACTCTCGAGCTTTGAATCTACAAGCTCAGAAACTAATTCTACAAGCAGCATTGAAGGCTTTGCTTACTTATGATGGTACATGTAAAACAATTTATGAGTATGTCAAAGATGTGGATTCTATAGCAACAATTCATAGCATCATGGATGAATATATCATGGTAATATTTCTCATGTTCTCTCTTAGAGGGAAGTTGCTTTACTAGTATCGGTCTTTACAACCTACCACTATTACCATCTGGGACCAATTTTTTAAATTATTAATAAAAGGTTCCAATGAATAAGTGGATCATTTCTCTCTATTACATCAATTTACCACCATTCAGAGGTATCCATAGGAGGAAATTATTGACTTCAACATCAAGTTTTATCGAACATGGAAGAGAGCTCTTGATGGTCTTCGACCAACTCCTGAAAAAGCCACATTATATTACCTCTGAGCCTTTGATTCTAATATTAGCATGGACATTCATCATTCCAATGTTGATACATTCCTAGCACTGTAGTCTACTGCACAAAAGGTTGAGGCTGATCTAATTGCTATCAGTAAGCTTCTGCTAAAAATGATGATGCCTATCTTTCTGGATCTTCTGCAATATTTGTATTCTAATGCATTTTCTCAGTGCTTACCAATATCTCCTATGTATCTCATCCTTTCATGGAATCCAAGTTCATCTCAGATCGCGATGACAATGTTTTTTACACAACTGCTTACTCCATCCATTCCATAGCTACCCACTCTGGTTACATTCCCAACAATGCCATCTCCACTTGTACTAATTCCATTATCAGCTCCTCTAGCACCCTCAAATCCTGATTTCCAAGAGAGGTTTTTGAAAGAAATGCAATCAATAAAATCATCCATAAGATCAATAAGCAATATAATCATGGTGATTAAGAAGAAGTAAGCTTAAAGATATTTCCAACCTAGGATATTTTAGCCTCCACCAATTACCAGAGAGCAAGCAACTTCAACCAACAAGGTGCCTGATAGAAAGTTGATCGTATTGACAAATGAAGAAGTTGACCCATTGGAAAAAGTGTATTAGTGCTATACCTACAAAAATCTGCATGGCGAATAATCTTGCATGGTTCACCTAAACTATGTAAAAAAAATGGCAGATAGCTCTTTCGAAGGTCAAATCAACATGATTATAGAAGTTGATAATAATTTCATGGTTCCTTGTAAGGAATAATTTTTAGTTCTTACGAGATCTAGAAGAAAATCCATCATAGTAGATCTAACTGAAATGGATCTGTTGAAGATACTCGTTGACCCAAAGGTACAAAATAAGAAAAAATAGTCACAAGCAAAACTACCTATTCTAACTCCCAAGCTAGATACACCTATCCTATTAAAATATATTTTGACTCCTTGAGTGAAATAAATATTGTAAGAAAAGGCTTCCACTTCGCAAATAAAGGTTGAAATGAATGAACAGGCTATAGAAAAGCTCAAATATCCTTGAATAAAAATAAAATGGGAGAAGCTATGTAGTAGTATCAAAGAAGTATGAGGTTGCCAATGAAGTAATGGAGTCCATCACCTATACATACAACATTGTTGTGGATATAAGGAAGATTCCAACCAAGGTTAGTCTTTATGATGCATTACAGTTGCTTGGACAAGTCAACTTGTTGTAAGAATCACTGAAGTTTGTTAGAGATAAGGGAAAGAATTATACTCAGACTAATTTTTCTCAAACGCTAACCACTTTAGCTACTAGAAAGAATAGACCATCCCCTTCCAATTTGTCTTTCAATATGGAGAATTAGATTGTGCATAATTACATGATCGACTTAGGCACTGCGACAACTATCATGCTGAAGGTAGTTTGTGATGTTATGGGTATGGAATATACAAGAAGCAACCCTGGAAGTCTATAGTTATATGGAACCCCTATGAGAATAGTAGGGGTCATCAAAGACATCCCCATTGTGTTACACAAAATACATCAGATAACTATGATCCAATAGGTGGTTGTGGTTAATCTAGAACTATATTTCAGGATGTGCCTCTCAAGATATTTTACTGCCAAGTTGGGAGGCTACCTTTACCTAGACTACTTCCATATGAATATTCCTTTAAAAGGGAAAATATTATGAATATATAATGAGAAGCCTTCTAATTTTCATATAGATAAGATTTAAGAAGAAAAATCCATGAATTTTATCAACATGATGGCTAAAAAATTAGAAGAATTGGATTTAATGGAAGAATTTATGTATGAGCTTCAAACAGAATACAAGTTTTCAATGCTCAATTTTAATGCCATGATAGATATTAAAATTGGTTGTTACACCATTACCAAGACTAAAAAAGCTAAAGTGAGGGTGTTTGATGATCAAGATCCTATTCCAGATAAATTTTTGAAGCTCTACTTCAATGGCACAAGATGCAATAATGGCATAGGAGTAGGGATCATTATCATTTATCCTTCCACATACAAAAAACTTATTCATATCAGTTGACCTAGAGTTGTACCAACAACATTGTCAAGTATGAAGCATGGTAAAGTATTGAAAAAAGTGAAGAAGCTTAGAATTAAGCAACTATAATTTTTTAGATATTCTGAACTGGTTATGAATAAAGTAATGAAAAAGTGTGTCTCCAAGCAACACTACCTAAAGGTATACCACAACAAATTTTGGGACCTATTTAAAACATGCACAATATTGAACATTCAAATTATCTCATGAAAATAGAACAAACATGTTGATCTTCTAGCTCCCTTGGTGCTAACTTTTATCCAATTGATCACTTGGTGAGAAAAACCAAGACTGTGAGATTAGTTTACAGAACTTCAGTTCCTAACAAGAATATATATTAGAAAGTGTTTAATAGTTATGAACAGATTGTAAATTTCCTGATAAGAGAAGCTAGTACTATGGAAGGAAGAACACTTTATGAGGAAGAAGCTAAAGGATTGATCCAGCTAAGAAATAATTATATCCCGAAAGGATTTATTACACTTGAGAGTATCTTTGATTAGAATGACAGAGAACAAAACATAAGATCAAAGTGGATGAGAGGGAGTACATTGAGCTATAGTTGAAACCCGAGAAGTCAATCAAAGTTGGTACCAATTGCACTTCAAAAGATCTAGAGAAAATCAAGGATTTATACCATTAGTTTCTAGATATTGTCACGTGGAGCTACCAATATTTGAAAGGCTACAACAAGGATGTGATCCAACATACCATTTATCTGTAGGAAAGAGTGAAATTATTTAGGTAGAAATAGAGGCTAGTCAATACCATTATTGAAGCCTTGATGAATGTTGAACTGATGAAGATACTGGAAGCCAAAATTATTTACTCGATTAAGCATTTGATATGGGTAGAGAAACTGGTCCCTATGAGGAAAATGAATGGATATATTTGCCTATGTATAGACTTTCAAATTTTGAATCAGGCATCCCTGAAGGATCATTATCCTTTACCCCAGATTGATCAGATTCCTCACATAGTCATAGGAGCTTAGAGATTTTATCTATTGGATGGATTCTCTAGCTATAATAAAATTTGGGTCAAGGATGAAGACCAACATAAAATAATATTCATCACAAAATGGGGAATTTTTTCTTATTAGTAAATGCCATTTGGTCTCTCGAATGCTAGAGCAACTTATTAAAGAGTGATGTACGTAGCTTTTAGTGAGTTTTTAAATCGAGTCATTGTAATTTATTGGAATGACATGACTATTTTATCTCATAACAAGGAGGAACACAACTTACATTTAAGGCAAATGTTAGAGAAATTATGAGAATTTAAAATATCCATCAATCCGAAGAATTTTATATTTGTAGTAAAGGAGGGAAAGCTCTTGGGTCATGTGATATTTGAAAAACATTTAGCTATTGATCCAAATAGATTTGAGGCTCTTTTGAAGCTTCCATTGCCAGCCAACAAGAAGGATTTGCAATCATTCTTTGGCTAGATTAACTTTGTTCAAAATTTTGTTGCAGATTTTGCCTAAGTGGTAAAACCAATGACCAAGCTTTTATATAAAATATTGAGTTCAAATGGATTGAGCAAAATAAGCAAGCATTTAGAGAAATCAAAGAATGAATTACTCAAGCCCTAGTTCTGGTAAATCCTGATTTTTCAAAGGATTTTATTCTATATGTTGTTGGTGAACAAGAGAATTACACAATAGTGCTCACACAAAAGGGAGACAATGAATATGAGTGATCTATCACTTTCTTAAACCAAGTCATCCACCCAAATATTTCATAAAAACATAAGTATATGTGGTAATTAAGTCCCTAAAGAATTTTTGGCATTTTTTTTTCACAAAGTAGAACAATATTTTATGTTGTTCATCCAGATGTTCAAATTTTCATCATCCAAGGAGAGCTTGGAGACAAGAGAGCTGGTTGGATTTCCAAAATCTAGGAGTATGATGTTGAAATTTGATCAACCAAGTTGGTTCGAGGCTGAGAACTATGTTAGGAGTTGGCAAGAAACACTACTTTCAAATCAATGATTTAGCAACTTTAATATTCAGTAAGTGAAAGTAATTTCACTAATCACTCTACAGTTGATTGTGATTGGATAGAGGACCTTGTCAAATATTTTAATTTAGTAAAATACCCTTCACATATCAATGCTTCAAAAAGAAGGATATTATGACTATAGGTCCTCAGGTATGTGATGTTACCAAATGGATTGTTCCACAAAAATATTTATGGAGTACTTTTCAAGTGTATCAAAGAATCAGAGAAGCAAAAAATCCTAGAAGAATTCCATTATGGATTTCAGGAGGCCACAATGTAAGGATACCCATGGCATTTAAGATCATCAAAGTAGGTTATTTCTAGCCCACTCTCTTTGCATATGCTTTCAAAGTCATTCAAATCTATGAAAAATGCTAGAGGTATGTTGGTTGAAGTAGAAATGCATATTTTCCCTTCACTCAATTCAAGTAGAAGCACTATTTCAACAATAGGGCTTAGAATTTATTGGGGTCATTGATCCTAATTCATCCGTTGAGCATAAGTACATTGTAATTACAATTGATTATTTCATTCAATGGGCCAAAGAAATCCCAACCAAAAAGGTAACCCAAGAGGTTTTCATCATATTCCTTGAAGGATTGATCACTCGGTTTGGTATCCTAGATGGAATTATAATAGATAATGGAGCTTCATTCATCGGTGTCAAAATCAGCGAGTTCATAGGTAAGTATGGTATTTATTTAAAAACCTCATCAAATTATTATCTGGATGGAAATTTCCTGATCGAATCCATAATAAGAATCTGCTCAGGATTCTGAAGAGGACTCTTGGAGATAACAAGTAAAGTTGGCACTTACACTTGAACCAAGCCTTATGGGCCAATCACATCTCAGTGAAAAAAATCTATCAAGATGTTCTCCTATTCCTTAGTGTATGAAAAAGAAGTAGTCTTGCCCATTCATATTGAATTGCCAATCCTTCAATCCTTGCACTTACTTGATGGTGAATATGATGAATTCAACCTCATAAGTGCAAGGTTAGCTCATATTTTACAACTGGAGGAAGAAAGAAAGAAAGCATACAATGCCTTCTTCTAACATGCCTAAATGACGAAGAAGTGGTTCGATAAGAAGACTTCTGAGAAGGCATTCAAAGTGGGTAATCTGGTGTTAAAGTGGAATGAGAAAAAGGTAAATTTAGTCAAGAATCACAAGTTTGAGGTCATTTGAGAGGGTCCTTTCCATATTTTTGGTGTCAATCAAGTTAACTCATTTTATTTGTAGGATATGGATGAATATGTGTTGCCAATTGTTGTCAATGGTCTTCATTTGAAGGCCTACTACCAGTGAAAATCGAGATTACGAATGTAAATATGTATATATTTTTGTTTAACATTTATTTGTGTTAAAAAAAATGGTTAAGGATGAGAAATGAAATTCCTTTTCGCCAGAAAAAATTCTGCTTCGCCCCTCTCGTATGCTTTAAAAACAGTGGTAGTTTTAATTTCACCCCAAAGCAAGTTTTTTCACCCCAAAAATGTTTTAAAGCCTTTGAGGCATATTTCGAGGGCGAAAACATTAAAATAAAAGTGGATAATAAGATTGAAACATGCCCCTATTATTAATTACTGGAAGGAAAAGACAAAAGAAGAAAAAAGATAAAAAAATAAAAAATAAAGAAGATATTTTTCACCTAAAAAAAGCATTTTGCCCTGTATATCTTATTTTTGAGGTGAAACTCTTTTTTGCTTCACCAACAGTTAATTTTAGGGTTAAAACTCAATATGAGAAAGCAAAATTTCTTATGCTTTTTTAGGTACTCCAGTTGGCAAAGTTATTTTTAGCATGGAAGGGGGCAGAATTAATTTTTGCCTTACTTTTTTAGCAAAGACTCTCAGTTGCACTAAAAGCTTGATTTTTCGGTAGTAAAGATTTTTTGGGGCATGATGAATCAATGTAAAAATGACAAGCAAGTAATTTAGACAGTGAAAGCATGGGAAGGTATGTTTAGAGCTCTAATTTAATGAAACCATGACTTGCAAAGGGTTATTTTTACCCTAAAAAGTACTTTTGTCATGCGTATGTGGCATTCATCATTCCCAAAGTTAACCGTTAAATAACTAGATTGTGCTCTTCAAAGTAAAAAAGTAGTTGGGCATGATATTCAAAGAGGATTTACAGTGCAAAGGTTTTATTGGCAGTTAAAAATAATAAGAAAGTATGTCAGGTGAGAGAACCAAATAACACATTTGCCCAGATTTTTGAAGGTGAACCACATGTATTAAATTGGGTAGTTGGAAGCAAAAACTATAAATAGGGTGAACCGAAAGCTTGTAGATAAGGAAATATTAAGAGTATTTTCTTTGGAGCATTGTAGTATTGTCACTCAACTTTATCGAATTGCTACTTCATTGCAGAACTATAAAAGTGTTGAAGTGAAATTACTGAAGGATGAATATGGGGGAGAAAATTTTTGATGCAAAGAAAATGTAGAAAATATAAAGAGGTAAGAAAGATAAAAAAATAGGCAAAATGGAGATGAAGAGCTTGATTCGTATTATGATGCACTGGCTCATATTGTTGACTACATAATTTTTAACAAGGGCATGGAAAAATTGTGTCAAGATGTAGAAGTTGCTATCAGACAAGGCTTGATGCCAGAAAGTCTGTTAACTATTATGTATCATGCACATATTTTTTGGTACCAGTGTACACCTATTCACACTTACCCAGATCTAGTGATGGCTATTGTGAAATTTTATAACCCTATAACAAGAGATGTTTGGAATAAAAAAAGAGATATATTATTAAGAATTTCATCCAACATAGTTAGAGAGGTGTTCTCTTACAAGGTTAGGACTCCTCCAGATGTTATGTTCATAAAGTTAAATCTCAGGGAGCAAGATGAAAGGTACTAGTCAACTGTGGCATTGCACCAGTTCATGGAGAATCAATTGATAAAAATGCTATAGTTTGGAGAGTTGTTGACTTTGTCAAATCCTTTGATAAATTTTAAGAGTCCAGACATGTTTTCCATATTGGCTTGGGTGATTGGTCTTCCTATTGATTCTATGGTGCATAAATGGTAAGTGATACTTGTACAATGTATTTTGTAGGTACAATTATATGCTTTGATAGTAATGACAGTGAGCACGAATCCAATTTTATTTTACTGGGTAGATTACATGGCTCAAAGAATGCATACCCATGTTATTTTCACATTGGTATTTCTTTTTCCACATGGAGAAGAGGTAGTTTTCAGATATTCTTTTTTTTTAGCATGGTATTTCTTTTTCCACATGCACCAACATTTTTCATTTATTGTTGTCAAGCAGAATGATGATGTAGATAGGAAGTTGCCAATTTATTTATGGATTCTGAGTTTATCCAAAAAGGAGTCATATTATAATTTCAACCAAATGTTTTTGCGCCCCACCCTTGAGATTATTTTTGGCACATGTGAGAGAGTGCCAAGGGTGAAAAGAAAGGAAGTCATCATGAAGGAGAAATATGATATTTTATTTTTGATGTTTTATTTTTGATGCAAGGTATCGTTGTAAATTTTTTTGGCTTTGTTGGCAAGTTGTTTCTCCTTCCATATTTTACTATAGATTACATTTTCACATTGGAGGTTTCCCGCTAGAACAATTTTATTAATGACATCTATGGGGTGGGTCGATGGAAATGAACCACATGTACCATACACTTTTGCTTCAGTGATATTGAAGTAATTTAGGTTGGATAGAATTAGTTGATTACAGAAACTCTCTACAACCTCAGCTTGGTTGAGCTACCCCAATGGTGGAAATATGACCATTTAGATCATTTCATGGCATTAATCAAAGCAAAAAGTTTTCATTGTTGTCCTAGGGCAGATATTGAGTGGCAAAGAAATAATATAGATGGGTATGATATCAAGTGGTACATTGAGAATATGATGATGCTTCTGCCATGGCATGACTTCTATGAGATGGAGGATAAATATAAACCTAAAGTCCACAAGCACCAGATTCCTCCTCCAGGCTTATTTAGAAAAATGAAGGATCAGTTACCCATTTGGTTTGAGGTGAAAATTATCAATTGGTGGATTATTATGACCCACAAAGAAAATATTGGATAGCCATATGGATTTATGATGGATGAGATGTTTTTAGGCATCTATGATGATTATTGTCAAAATCACTAGCCTATTACTTTCACTAAAATTATACCTCGGAGCTTTCATGAATTTGATAGTGAAGAGATCATGGTTGGCTGAGAGAAACTTGTGGCTGAGGAGTTTCTAATCATGGAGAAATAAAAATAGTCACCATCTAAAATTTAGCCTCAAAATAAGATAAAAAATAGATGTGAGATGCTTCCTTTTTCAAGCATCATCAAGAAGCTGAGAATTGGTGCAGTTTCTTCTTCTGGTACAAACCCTTCTCTTATAGTTGTAGCTACACAAGCTAGTATTTCAGAGACTCTAGAAAATCTTCCTTTGGTATAGGAAGAGCAGCTTGGATAGGAGATGGAGATCATACATCTTGAGGAGGAAACGAAGGAAGAACAAGCTAAGGAACAACCAGCATTGTAGCTACCCTCATCATTGGCTCAAATGGTGTTGGAGCTCGAAGGTACATTTTCCCTACCTTATTCCCTTACTAATGATAATTTGGTGATTGTCACCTTCTCTTTTATAGTTGTCACTTCTATTTCACTCCCATTTGGTAAAACTTTCATTTCCATTCCACCTCTAAATCCTTGGTTATTGGTCACCAATGCTCCCTCTTCTTCTATTTCTTTTTCTTTCAATTATTTTGCATCCACACCCAATCCATTTTCACTCCCTCCATAATCCATTATGGCAACTTATACCATGGCTATAAGTACACAAGCTCCTCCTCGAGTAATTATAACTGTATCCAAATCCTTCACTTTCATTCCCTCAATCATCTCCATTCCATCAATTGTTTTCATTTCTACTGTCCTTCCTAAGCCAAATCCTTAGTAGGCTCATTTTATCTTTTTCATTTCTTGTTTTGTAGGTGCTACCAAAATTAGATATAGAAGTTATGACAAAGCATCCAATTGTAGTAAAAATAATTCGAGCTCACCATAGTTCATCATAATGGCTAAAAAGTTGTAAACGAAAAGACGCTAAAAATTTAGAAAATATGTTGAAGAAGGTCTCCTTTTATCCCAAATATATGGAGTCCCACACTATGAAGATGATCCTCTAAGTCCAAAATTCCCAAGGATAAATTTCTCCAAGTGATTATGCTTATGAAGTCATTATAGAAGACCTAACAAAGATTGATACTATAAAGAATATGGGGAATATTCAAGTGGGTATGATATTTCTTTGCTTACACGGTTAGCATTATAAGATGAATTTTTTAAGATTGAGACAAATATCATTGAGTTAGAAGAAGCTTTGTCCAAAAATAGGGTTCATTTGGAGACAGTGAAATCAGAGGCAGAGCATTAGAAACAAAAAGTGGAAGACATGGATAAAGTAGCTGAGGAGCATCAAAAAATATGGGAAGACGTCAAACAATAGTTGTAGACATTGACTATCCAACTGGAATATTTGTAAAATTAGCTAGCTAAAAAAACCACACAATCAGTGGGACTCTCCAAGAAGAATATCAAGGAAGCTCACTGTATTTTGATTGAAGACTGCACAAAATGGGCAATAAAAGTGCTCTTGGTTCTGCTACATCTTCAATAGGCATGAACAATAATAATTTTTTATGAGGAAGCAATACAGTATGCTTAGGAGCATTTAGAACCAAAATGGAAGATGGCATTGAAGATTCAAATATTAGCTAATGCCACCCTACAATGTAAACCAATGAGTGGTATGAACCGAACCTGGTCTAACATCAGGATAAAATTGCAAAATTATTTTTCTAGGTTGGATCTATCAAGAGAGGACTGTAAGCTACTTGATATGTATGATAAGGAGCAATATATTTTGCTCATTTACTTTGAGGTTGTAGCTAATGTTGACTTCCCCAGCTTCACTGATGATTAGGGGGAGATATTATCGAAGAAAGAGTTAGAGTTAGCATGGAAATATTTCACAAAGGATACCTTTGATATCAATAGCTTGATAGAGGTAATTACAGAGGAGCAAGTATTGCAATTTATAAAAAGGCTCACCCACAACGAGTTATCCTTGTATGAATTGCACCAAAGAGCCAATATCATCAGCTTGGACCAACTCCAAATATTGTGCTTTGTTATTAATTCACTCTAGTATCCTTTTATGATCAATTAATATTCTTGGGCCAAAGTGATTGCAGTGTATGAGACTACTCGTGCGAGTATTGTAGAGCAATAAGAACAAGAAAGGGTAAAAAGAGAACAAAAGGAGGCTATTGAATCAAATGTACCATTTGATGTAGCCAGTGGAGGTGAGAGTTGATCCCAATGGATGAAGGCCTAGGGTCAATTGCATCCAGATGAACTAAATACCTTAAGAGCTACCAAAAGTGTTGGCAGTTTGGCCACACTGAATTTTCATTATAAAACTTCTAAGTATAAAAATTAAACAATGCAATTTTGTTTGAATTTTTTGGGTTTTGTTATTGTTTTAATTTAATGTTGTTAAAATTTTCTTTCAATGAAATGTAAGTGCATCCATTGTTTCTAGTGAAAAATGAGTTCTAGTAATTTCACTAGGGAAAATAAAGAAATTGAACTTTAGATGCTTTCTCCAACAAAAATGAGGTGTAGTGATTTCACTGGCAAAAGTAATTAAAAGGTATTGTCATAAGAAAATTAAGATTTTGAAAATGAATCTTCTATGAAAATAAGAATGGAAAGATTTTTCAAATTATGGAAATACATTTTCACCCAAGAACATGCATTCTAAGCAAGTTGAAGTCAATTTCATTCTTTTTTTGGGTGACTTGCTATTTTCGTTCAACTTGGGAGCAAAATCAATTGGTAAAAGCATCTTCCAAGTACTTTCACCATTTTTCTAGAAAAATAGATGATTTTACTCAATTTAGAATAAAAGCACCCAATTTGGAGTGAAAAAAATGAAAAAGGCATTTTCCTATGTAAGTCAAAGTCAAATTCACCCATCTTTTGGGCAACTTGCCAACTTTGGTTGATTTTGGAGTGAAAACAATTGACGGGAATCAGTTGAACGAATACATATGCAAGTCAAAGTCAATTTCACCCCAAGTGAGGATGAAATTTATTTTCACCCTCCTTTGGTAGTGAAAGTAAGAATTTTCATCTCAGTTCCTATCAAAATTTGTTTTCACCCCAGTTTCTAGCAAAATTCCCCCTGATGGAAAAGCATAAACAAGAAAGGTATCTTTTTTGGTAAAATTAATCAAATTAATGGCGAAAGTACATGCTTAGGAAATACTGCAAGTGAAAATCCATTTTCACCCATAAATATTGTTTGACATCTCATCGAAAGCAATGTTCGACTAAATTTCTGAGTGAAATTATATTCTCAGCAAAATTTCTTGACAATCCATCCTTACCTTTTTCTCTTGCTGAATTCTTTTCCAAGAATGTTTTTAGTGTAGATTATTTTTGGAAAATACCAAAGGCCCACAAATTTAATTCTTGTGGTGAATAAATTAATATTTGTAGAATTAATACTGAAGGGTTTTTGATTTTTGTGCGACCCTATTCATTCTCGAGGTACCGTCCACTAATTTCGTTCCTTTTCCAAATGATGTTGATTTTTGTTGAATCTTCCTAGAAAAAATAAAATTCTGAGACACAAGACGATGAAGTAGCATCCAAAATTTACTATTCAAGCTCCCAATTTTCATGTGATGCTGCTATGTTTCGATGCACTGATATTTGATATGATTTTGGATCGTCCATTCTTGTTGATTTCCCAAGCACTTTCCACAAAAATAGGATCATTGCTTCCAAAAGAATGCATTGATTTGTGTATTATTATTATCAAGGAGAAAATTACTACTATTTAATATTTTACTAGCCAAAATTTTGTTTTAATGTGTATTTAATTACAAAGGTGTAACCCTATATAAATACTAAGCATTTCGATGTAAAGAAAGAGGATAGACACTCAGCCAAAAAATTCTTTGAGTTCTCTGCATCAATTGAAAAATATTTGGCTCTGGTTTTTGGATCAATGGTTTATGAAATTACTTTCTACCTATAATTTCTATTACGTTCATAATTTTTGTTAGATAAGTTTAAATTCTGCATTTTAAATTTAATTCCTAATAAATAATTGAACTCTAAAATGTTTATTGAAAGTTATCTCTGCAAGTTGTGAATGCTTCCTATGCTTTTATTTCTGTTACATAATAACTAAAACTTGAATTGATTTTTAAGTGCTAGTTTATCCCCAACTTACATGGCTTACGACCATATTTCCCATTCCTTTCTAAAATTTTCTATCTTTTTTTGTTATCCTAAGATTTATACCGATCATAGATTAGTACAGGAACCAGAGAATATAAATAATCAAGCAGTAAATTGATCATCTAGAAAAACTAATCACAAGTGCACACAATAAATTTCTAGAAAAAAAATAACAAGAATAAAATTCAAAATAGAGGGAAAAACTAGATAGCCTCCACTACATAGAAAAGGCAATCACAACAACATCCTCAACATAGAAATTAAAACGGTGGCAGCCACAACAAAGGAATAAACAGCAAAAACAATAAAAATATTAACAAAGGCAACAATAATAGGGGCATAATTTAAAATTTTAGGGGAGGAACTTCTAGAACCACACTTCCCATGTGCATCAACAATCGCAACAAGACAATGGAAGAAATTTCTACAACTCTATTTTTGAGAATCCAAGAAAGGGTTTTGCCCCATTTGTTCAAAAGCATCAAGGGTAGGGATTCTTCCATCACCAAAATTGTGGTAGAAACAAAAAATAACCCGTTTTTCCACAATTTTTAGTCCAAAATATTTTTGTCAGCGATATTTTTATAGGAGTCTTGTTTGGGCTATGGATGGTAAAATCACAAATCTTGTTGTCCATAATATTTCTTTTGGAAAGCTTACCCAGAATTAAATTGAGGCCCTCAGCTTGGGTTTAAATTTCCTCCATGTTCCTCCTCCCATGACCAAAGAGGTTCTAAAATAGGAGTTTTAAATTTTTTTTAGACATCTTCATCTTGAATGGTTATTTGGACCAAGAGGTGGTCCTACAAAACCACTTAAGCCCATTTATACTTTCTGTGTTTCGCTTTCCAATGACAAATATATTGTCATTAGGCCCATAGATAAAAACTTAGGTGTTTGTGATTTGTTTATGGACTAGTACATTTTATAAGGCTTTTCCAAAATTTCAAATCAAAATTTTTATTCTGAAGTGAATAGAGTTCCCTGGCAGGATAATTTTTATCACCTCCAAGACTTGCTTGACTGGGCTTTTAGGAGGAATATGCTTTCAAAAAACCATAGGAAATTTATTCTCTAGGTAACACCATCCTCTTCTAGAGTGTGTTTTTTTTAATAGCTCTCCAAAATCCACAATCCCAAGCTTTCTGGTTGACCCATATGTTCCTATTGTGGTTTCATGCTCGAACCTACATCCAAATGGATTCATCATATGCTCTTGCCAATTTTATTGAAGAAAAAAAATAATCTTTTGGATTCCATATCTCTAATAAAATATATGCATGGTCATACTTTTCCTTAGAATATTATTCTTTTCTCTTTTGATGTTGATATCCTCTATCCCAACATCCCCACCTCTCAAGTATTGGCAGCTCTTCATCATTTTTTGAGGAACGGATTTGATCGGACCAAGATAAACTTTGTGGTAAGGCTTGCAGAGATAGTGTTAACACAACACTACTTGGAATTCAAAGGGAAAATATACAGGTAGATAAGAGGAACAACCATGAGAAGTAACTTTGTTGTAGTTTCTGCTTATTTATTTCTCTATCATCTAGAGGAACAAGTATTTAATAATGTTGTTGTGGAAAATATTATATTTTATAAAATATACATTGATGATGCCATTGGAGTTTGGCATGGTCCTAAAGATAATACTATTGGTTTTCTTTCTTCCTACGTTTTCTTCTATGACAATATTAAAATTACTCCCTTTATTTTGACTGTGAAGTAACACTTCTGGGTACTATATTTTTTAAGCGGATTGATTTTTCTTAAACTGGAATCCTTTGCATCAAATTATTTTAGAAGCCGATGAATGTCTATAAATACATCCTTGCTTCCTCATATCATCTAGTTCATCAGAAAAATGACTTTATCATGAGTGAATGTTGAAAATATTGAGTTGTCATTGATGTCAAATGTGCATGGCATTCAAGGCAAAAATATTCTTCAAGAAGTTTATAAGGTTGAGCAATTATTCAAGGCAAGGTATATCTCCAAGCAAGGAAAATATTTTTAAGAAAAGAATAATTGTATTTAAATATAAAATTTAAATATTATAAAGAAGGACAAAAGTGTGGGATACAAAGGTTTAAAAGTTAATAAATGTTGCTTGGGACAAAATTTTAAAAGTTGATTGGAACAAAGGTTTAAATATTATAGAGAGAATGATAAAAGGTTTTGGAAGGTTATATTTAATAAATTTAAATATATATTGCATGGGCCAACATCCCTTGGGCACACCATACAAAGGTAAGGTTTAAATTTCAAAATTTAAATATGACAACCAACCTCGTTGAGCACCAAAGTCAAAATTCTATTAAAAGACTATCAGATCACTATGCTATGTGTGGAGAAAATTTAAAATCCTTCATGTGGAGTTCGTGCAGTGGGAAGATGACAAGAGAGAGAAGAGTGCATTTTTGGAGGTAAAAATCGAAATGAGATCTTAAGTTAATAATTGTGCACCTTGGTTTTCTTTTGGGTGGCTAGCTCAGACAATAGCCTAGCCTTGCGTAGAATGCTACTTGGTAGGAGGTCGAGGTGTCGAATCCCGTCGACATCAAATTTTTGTTGGAAGTGGAAATCAAGTTACAAAGGAGTCAAAACTATTTTTACACCATTTTAATCTCACGTTCTGCATCAACACAGCTGGTTACAAGGGCTTGGGAAAGTGTTATGATTATCAAGGTCAGTGGATCGATTCACGACAATGTCATTAAGGTGGATAGGAGAAATAAGGGTCATTGGTATAAGTTTAAGGTTATAATTTTTGCATGTGAATAAAAGGGTGAAATAAGGTTTTTTAAGTTAGTGTGAGACTTCATTGTTGGAAATAAATAGGAGTTATAAGGGTTTTATGTTAGTGTGATATTTCATTGTTGAAAATAAATAGGATTTTTAAGGGTTTTTATGTTAGTGTGAGATTTTATTATTGGAAATTAATAAAGGGAGGCATCAGATTTTATTTTTAATATTTATTGTGCATATATTTGATAAGGGGTTTTAATGTGATTTATTTGTTAATTTATCAAGAAAATAAAAAGAGATATGCTAACTTTTTTTTTTAAATAAAGTGGTAAATATTTATTGATAAAAAGTCTAGATTAAAAAGTACAACTGAGAATCCAACTAGGACTCAAATAAAAAACAAAACAGGCTAAGACCACTAGACTAGATTGACACCTGAAGAAAACAACAAGAACAAACCACATTAAGTCCGAACATCCTTGTGGAACAAATACCAAAGGCATTGGGAGTCCCCAGAAAGGAGACTCTCCCAATTATTGATAATCCAAGGATCCAATAGCTTAGAAGCCCTTTTGGCTAGGTAATAAGCAACCCCATTCCATTCCCTTGGAATGTGCACAAAGGATATAAATTCAAACTCTTCACTCATTATGAGAATTTTAATGGCTATAGAGGCCAACTGCCAATTAACTTCCTCCAACCAGCCAACTGCCAATTAACTTCCTCCACCCATTTACTTTTTAAAATATTAACCACAATTTGAGAGTCAGACTCGCATATAATCCTACACTAGCCAAGGGAAAACCTCCTCTACAAGGCCTCAAAAATTGCAAGAGATTCTATAAATTTGTTGGAGTGAACACTTTCATAAATGAAAAAGAAAAAATTGACACCACCAACAAAATATCTCCCAACACTGCCAATTCTAGCATGTCTAGGATTTCCATTCGAAAACCCATCAATATTAATTTTTAAAACTCCTCTAGGGGTTGGCCTCCACATACCATCTCTCCTAACCTTCTTGATAAGGTAAGGAAACCTACTAGGGCTAGAAGAGTTAGTACCATCCACAAAGAGACCAATGGCCTACTGTACCTTTTCCTCCCTAGAATCCACAAGAAGTTCCACATCACATTTTCTATGTATGGTTTTATAAACCATATACAAGATCATTTGCTAGATATTTTGAATAGCCAAATGACTGCCCTAAAATATGTGATGGTTTCGTTCAATCCAAATCTACCAGATGATGTAAGAAGCACCCAAATTCCAAGCCACCCAAAGGAAGGGGGCCTTGGTTGGAGGTCTTCCCAGACTACTCCAAAACTCCACTAGGGAGAGCACATGAAAACAAGGATGGTTCCAGGTGCTTCACCAATGGTGCCAAATGTCTCTGGAAAGGGAGCATTGGAAAAATAAATGAGAAGAGTCATCCTCATTCTTATCGTAAAGGACACAAAAAGAGGGACCCTAAAATCCCCTCTTCCTCATGTTATCCCAAGTGAGAAATTTATTACGAGCTACCATACAGAGAAAGAAGTTACATTTCGACCAAGCAAATTTGTTCCACATCTTTTTCCACCATGTGACAGGAAGAATCCTAAAATTTTGCTTATCAAGAACATGATAACCATAAGCTACAGAGTAGATTCCCTTGGGATCAAGTTTCCAAGACATAATGTCTTTACCCATCAGTGATGAACATGGTATCCCCATAAGAATAAGAGCAAGCATGTCTATGTCCTTGGCCAGTCCCCCTAGGGCTATTCCTATGGATATTTCCACCTTTACATATCCATATTTCCAAAAGACTAGATTATTTTTGTCCTCCACATGAGACCATCCCGCTTCCAAGAAATAAATGCTTAGGGAACATAACCTGAGATACTAATTCAATATAGGAGGGTGGCCATCCTAAGAATCCTCCCAAAAAAGGGCATCTGATTCCTGATTTCAAATCTAGAATAAACCCTGCTTGATTAAATTAGCTCCTCTTTTTAGAGTGTCCTACATAAATGAAACTTTCCCAACCAAGCCGACTCTAGGGATCTCAACCTCAAAAATACCTCTCAAGTATTTACAAGATAACATTTGAGCCCAAATCTAATCTTGAGAGGTACACCATCTCCAAAATTTTTTTAAAGCCAAAGCCTGCCCAAAAAGAGTTGTCTATCGCAACCCAAGGACTCCCTCATGAATTGGCCTACATATAGAATCCCACCTAACCAAAATTCATTTAGTTTGATCAAGTTTTCCTGACCATAAAAACTATCTTGAACAAGTATCCATTTCCTTCATGAAATGAGAGGGAGCTATTTGTACAAAATATCTATAAATGTGTAAAACTTGAACAACAGATTTTAAAGGCAACGCTCTACCTACAGAGGATAGCCATATTATAGTGATTCACCTTCCTTCTAAAATTATCAAGCATAGACTTCTAGGAAGATATAGGTAAAGGATGAGATGAATTTGGAATACCAAGATAAATGAAGGGGGGAGTCTCAACCTAGAATCTTAGAATGCGAGCAATCCTAGCTTGAATAATAGGAGGGGTATTGAATAATAAAATAGAAGACTTGTCCTCATTAATCAACTATCCAGAAGCACCAAGAGATATTTCAAGATACTGTCTAATATTGCTAGCTTCTCGGATAGTGGAAACTCCCAAAAAAGTAGTATCATCAATAAATTGAAGGTGGAAAAGAGGCAACAAACTACTATCCCACTTCCATCCCTAAATGAGACCCTGCCTGGCTTGAGACTTGAGAAATATTTCCAACCCTTATACCATAATGATAAATAAATAAGGAGATAAAGAATATCTTTGCCTCAATCTACTTGAGGCCTCAAACAACTTTGATGGCTCATTATCAACAAGAGCAGAGAATGAGGAAGAAGAAATATAACTCATCACCCATATAATCCATTCCTCCTTAAATCCAAAAGCAATAAGATATTTATGAAGAAAGTACCATATGAACCATTCATAGGCTTTGGCCATGTCCAAATTAATGAACATAATTTCTCCTTAGAAGTTTCCATTGAGTGAATAGCTTTTGTAGCAATAACAACCCCATCCAAGATTTTTCGACTAGCAACAAACCCTCCTTGCTCCTTAGATATTATTTTGCTCAACCATATCTTCAGCCTCTTAGCAAATAATTTTTGTGATGATCTTATACAAAACATTGCAGAGAGTAATAGGCCAGAACATATCCAAGGAATTAGCTCACTCTTTTTTGGGAATAAGCACCACAAAGGTAGCATTTAGGGCCCTTAGCATCTATTTTTTATTTTGGGACTCATGGACCACCTTTCGAAGATCAAATTTTATTAACTCCCAAAAATCTTGATAAATCTCAATCGGGAATCCATCTGGACCCGAGGCTTTCCATTTTTCATATTGAATACAACATTTTACAATTCCTCAAGGGAAATTGGACCCATCAAGTGCTCATTCATCTCTCTAGAAATAATAGAGGGAATACAGTTTAGAATAAGCTTTACATCCTCATCATCTGATATGGAGTCCTCCTTGAAGAGAGGAAAAATACCTCTTAGTCTTTTCTGAAATATCCCTGAAAGAAGAGATCAAGGCACCCTAAGAATTCACAAGAGAGGTAATTAGGTTACCATTACGGTGAGCCTTATCTAAGTTATAAAAGAAGGTTGTGTTCTTATCCCTTTCTTGAAGCCAATCTACTCAAGCTTTTATTTCCAAAAAATTTCTTCCCTTAGTTCCCATTCAGCTAGGTCTTTTGCAGCCTTAGATTCCTCAACAAGAAGCTCCTCTATGAGTCCCTGATCTCTAATATTCCTTGAATATTCTTCCACCCTCCTAAGAGTCACCAACATAACCAAATAAATGTTCCCAAAATTCATTCTATTCCATCTCTTCAGTTTATGCTTAACAAATTGTAGTCGCTTCATAAAGGAATACATAGTGGTGCCATGAGGAGGTTTGCTAATGGTCCACCAACCTCACATGAAATCATGAAGCTTAGGATCATGAAGCCACATAAGCTAAAACTTAAAGGAATGATTTTTATTTAGCCCTAACTCTAGAGTAGAGATTTTGATAGGCCAATGATCATATCCCCTACCCTCCAGAATCACAGAACTAGCACTTCTATTATTATACATCCAAAAATTAGAGATTAGAAACCTATTAAGTCTCTCTGAGATGGAGTCTTTCCCATATCTTCCTTTGTGCTAGGTAAATATCCCATTATCTGGATTAATGTAAACCAAGTTCAAGACATGGATATGAGCACTAAATATAGAAGAAAAGGGCTCAAGATGATCAACCCCATCATGTTTCTCCTCTATACAAGTGATAGAGTTGAAGTCTCCAACTAAAATCCATGGGTACAGGGGAGCTAGACTTCTCAAAAATAAAATGTACTCCCATAAATTTACTTTATCATTGTAATCAACAGGAGCATACATATTTATAAGTAGGATGGTTTCACTAGATTCATTATCTTACCCGATCATAAAAATAGACCATCTACTAGAAATCCAAGTAAGAGAGGATATATTAACTCGATCCCATAAACAAGTGACACCACCAACATATCCACATGCACTAATACACTGTCATTGCCACCTTCTCCACAACTTGAGAGAAATATTGAATATATTATCAGTAGCCAATTTAGTCTCCTGAATAAACACCACATACGAATAATGTACATGAACCAAATGATGAATAACTTTTTGTCTGGGGATGTTGTTCAATCCCCTTACACTCCATGAAAGGATAATAATTTTTGGGGGTTAGAAAAATGGGAGTCCAATGTTCTCACCAAGCTTGACTCCACCAAAGTCTCCCCTAGTAACTTAATTTTATCTTGGTCCTTCTTTCGACCCACATTCATATTATTATCTAAAGCACCTTTTTTCATTATTTTCTACTACAATCCCAACATCGTAGGAGTTTTGTAGTCCAAGGATGATTGCATCAGTGCCTAAGTAGGAGAGGGCATAACTAAATTTGTACCACTTTCCAAAATAGTTTTCCTTATAGGGCTAGATCCAACCATATCACCTATACTTAGATCCAAAGCCCTTTGTTCTTCATTTAAACCCCCTAGATATGATTCCTTAAGTTCCACCTCAAGAAGAGACAATTTATTTGGCCTTATTATATTTGCATTAGGTAACGATGTTTCAGATATCTCCATGCACTGATCAAGATCATACAATATTTCAAAACAGTTGAGCAGAGCATTTGGATGGCTATTCTTAAGGTCTCTATTTTCCCTTCTTCCTCTTTTTCAAGGTTTTACCAAAACAAAGCCTTCCTTATCCCATTTACCTTCCTTTATTGGTGCTTTTCCTTTATCAAAATTTTATACATACCAATAGGACCCAGGATTTGAAGCCACGAGTAGGATAAACTTAGATTATTTTCTTTGCAGGTAGTCATATTCATGGAAAATACGACAGTGAAATGGAAGAGCTTCATAGTCAAGTTTTTGAACCCATGTAGTCAATCCAAACTATATTTCAATAAAATATAGAATAGGATTATTTAAATAAATTTCAACACATATACGAGAAAAAGAGATTTCCATTTTATCCATCATCTATTGTGATGGTCCAACTGGCTTCCCAAGAAGAAGGACAATCTTATGCAAGATGTTCTCTAGAATTCCAACAGGAGCTATTGAAGTTGAACCCACACTGGAACTCGTGATGGATGCTCCTATTACGGGTTGAAATCCATATGCCAGGGTTTAAGAAAGAGTCCCACTTGGTTACAGAAATAAGGACCCCTTCAAATGTTGTGTTACGATCTGCAAGACAAGAAAAAACCACCATAAAATAGCTATTTGCACTCAACATCACCTCCACGTCACCTTCAGGGTTCCAGGTCTTCCTGACCCAAGCCTCTACAAAGGGAAGATAAATTTGGATGCACACAAATTTACCAATAAGTGCATGTTTGGTTAAATACTCCACATATTCCACCACCAAGTCTAGTTGAACCACTAGAACCGGCTTGTCTTCACATTGTTCCAAACATCCATTATTATTTAACAAGTGGTTCCCAACATGCACTAGGAAATCTTGATCCTTCCAGTTATTTTCAGATGAAAAAATGTCACTAGCATACATTCTATGTGACGGGCCCGATGCCATCACAACATTCCTTCAATTGTTTAGACCTCCTCCAAAAATTTTTGCCATCCCTGCAGAGCAGTTTTTCCTCCGATATGCTAACTTGTTTTTTAGTGGCAAAAGAAAAAAATTAATTTTGGTAAGATAAGTTTGGAAACCACATGCAAAATAAGATTATCATCATTATGGCAGATTTATAGGTATGGTGATTTAATTCCTTTATCAAGATGGTTTTGTTTAAGGAAATTATTGGATGTGCATTTTTTTTTCTTGAAATTGGGAATAATTGATAAGAGTTATAGATCAGTTTTGAGAGTAAAGTTATGCATTGGTTTTGATTGAAATTGGAAATAAATTGATAAGAGTTATAGATCAGTTTTTAAAGTAAATTTGTGCATTGTTCATAATTGATTTTGGGATTATATGAGATGGATAGACTTGTCCATTATGATTGGTTTTTGAAGTAATGGTGGAAATCAACAATTACCAGGTCAGTTATCTAGTGCTAGATTAAAGCTACCCATTGATGTAATAAATCTAAGACATGTGAAAGTAATAGAATTAATGAATGTGAAGAATACATTAAAAATTTGTTAGTACATATCATTATCTATATGTTCATGAAGATAAGAGAATTTTGGATAGAATACGTCTGAATTTCTTTAGTTGAGAAAAGCACATTGAAGAATAAGTAAAGAACTTGATGACATCATTATGCAATATTTGGGAATAGATGAGCATTTTTTGTATGCGAGATTTGGGAAAGATATGAGCATTGTTTGTATGTGAGATTTGGGAAAGATATGAGCATTGTTTGTGTAGACACCAAATCCTAGCCATTTGCCTTCCATCTAGGCTTTCCCACCATTTCCACCACCAAAGCATAGCCATTTGCCCACCATTTCTCATTTCCCACCATTTTTTGAATATTATTCACATTTATTTATGTATATTTATTTTATATATATTTAAATATAATATTTTATATTATATTTTAATATATGTTTAATAAATATATATTTATTTAAGTGAATTAACCCCAACCATTAGATTTCATCTAATCTCATCCATTCATTCACCTTAATCCATGCCACACCCTATATTTATTATCTACCCTTGGATGTGCTTTAATCTCAGCCACATGATTAGTGTCTTTGAAACCCTAGCATGCCCTAGGTTAGATTATAAATAGGAGCCATTTTGATGGCTCAACCCCTAAGTCTTTTGCCTAAGTTTTTGATTGCCTGAGTTCTTGAGATTCCTAATTCCTTGAGTGCCAAAGGCCTTGCCATAAGCCCTTTGTGACCTAGCCCTATTCCATCCATTGCATTCCATACCATCGCTCGCCATCACTACCGCTGCATCCCTTACCCTCACCCGATCTACTTCTACAGACTTCCCCATCATCCACCAAGTACCCACAAGCACTTTTTTCAACACCAGGTGTCCACGGGTGCCTCCCTACCAGTACCAGGTGCCCACGGGTGCCTTCCTACCAGTCACAAGTTCCCATGAGAATTTTCTACAGCCATAGGTGCCCGTAGGCATTTTACGCTCCTATTATTGAAGTTACCATAGCCTTTGAGTGATTCTAGGGCATCACCACATCAACCACCTGCATCAAAAGACAACGAAAAGGTAAAACAGATCAACCCTAAATTTATTCATTTCATTGCATGTGTTTTTGTTTCTATCCATTTTATTTAACAATATTTAGTTAGTAAGTTTTATTATTTCTTATAGAGGGCCTCACATTGTGGAGCCCTCTCATATACTACTAACTATTTTTTATGTCATTGTGTGCAGATCAAGAGCACTACATCAACATCTGGAGTGGCCCAATCCTGGATAATGAAAAGCCCACTCAACCTTATTGGGATCAAGATACGCTTGAAGACACCATGACCTTACTTCTTAGGGTTTTGAAGAACCCTAAATTGTTGTAATATTGTATCAAAAGGATTCAAGGATCCAAGCTTGTAACAATGGAGTTTCTAGGCTCCCCCATCAATAAAGAATTTATTCTATTGTGCAAACTTGTGTTATCTTGCATTTTATTTTGATTAAAGCATTGTTTGTGTGTGTTGTGTTTTGCATCTTTCAAATGGCGATCACGGTGGGACCCCCTAAGGGTTTCTATTTATGATCTATTTTACTAATTCATGTTTTTTTTTCTATCATCTTGTAGGTTTTTTAGAAGCATGGATTTCATAGATTCTACTAGATCTAGGGTTTCTAAAGTCTACAGAAGTTTGCAGAAGGTGCACGAAGTAATCACCGATGTTCGAGGGTAATCCAAAAATGTCTAGAGGCATTTGCAACCATCCAGAAGAACCCATAGGTGTATCAGAAGTGTTTAGAAGTTCCCAGGGGCATTTATGGAGAGTTAGGAACAAAAAAATAGGCTTTCCAATAAGTCTATGGCTTAAAACCCTAGTTTTCTACTTTACGTATTTTGAGTATCTTTTGTATTTTTTAGATTTTGAACAATAAAATGAATCATCATTAAGAAATATGGAAATGAACGCATATTAGTTTTGCATTTTAGATCTGCATTTCATCCTCATATTCAGATTAGGATTTTTGTTTTCTGAGTGTAAACTGCTGCATTTTGTGTGCATTTGAACTATAAATTGCATAACTTAGTGTTGCATTTTAGGGTTAGAGATAATTTTCTTTCATCTATCTAAGTTGGAACAATATTGGATTTGCCAAAAGTATCCCTACCAGTTGGGTGATTCCAGGCAGAGGGGTGGACGAACCCTTCGGTTGCTATTTAGGCAGGGGGTCTTAAGTGGTGTACTTCACACCCTTTGGAGAACTTGGCAATATTTTGTTGGCTTTTGATTTAGGTTTATGAAATTAATTATTTTTAACATTGTTTGCATACAATAGAAAACATAAAAACTTAAAAAGAATTCACACACTTCACGATCCATGCAAAATAGTAGTGGTTGGATTTCATCACCAACCATTGCTTGAGATTTGGTGATGGTGGCATTCATCTCCATCCACCAATATCTACCCTTAGACACCTTAGGAATACCCCTGAGCAAACTTGTTGGATTTCATCACCAACAAGAATCTTGTTGTCCTACCCTAGCCATAGTTTTTCACCTTTGTTTCATTAAAAGAGATTAGAAAATCAAAACACACAAAATTGGCACATAAAAATGAACATACACTAAAAGGAGATAATTAATGAATGAGGTAAGTCACATTGATTGAGACTTAGCATTGTTTGTTTATTTCCTTAAAGCATTCTAGTTTTGTGTTACATTTGGTATTTTAATTTACATCTTGATTTATTTTTGCTTATGGTATTAACTCGTAATCAAAATAAAGCAATAAATTAAGAAAAATTAATGGAACCTTCATCCACCTTCCCCACCACTTCAGTGGTAGATACCCTAAATGTGACATAGGTAGATTTATTTGTAGGTCCCTCACATTCCTTGCCATCCACATCCTTCCACATGGCCATGCCCCAAGAGGAGCCATCCTCTCCCACTATCAACCACCACATCACCCATATAGACATGGCTAGAGTAGAAGCCTTCATGAAGTCTTCTAACTATGTCTTAGAGTCTATCCCCAACTCACCTAGATAGGAATCTACTCTACAACAAGAACCTTTCTATTCCCAACCACCACCTACCTTTACCTAGGTGTATACTAACCCTCTTTTTGAGGCATCAGTTGCACCTTCCTAGGCATCCATTCCCCAACCTTCCTGTGATCCTAGCACATCATATACTTCCACTTACACAAATCCTTTTTTGAAGCACATGTGAATGCTGCTTCACAAATCCTAACCTTACAAATCACCATACATAGTGCGACTTGCTCCCAAACCACATCTTCCATACCCTCTACCTCCATACCCTTAGCCTCTAATAGAGAAATTAGTGAGGTATGGGATTATCTGAACAAATTGCTTAGACAACATCAAGACACTCAACAACAAGTACAGGTTAACCCTAAACCTTTACCTACCTCTACTCAGACTCCCCTTATCAACCAAGGTCCATCATGGGCACCATAGTCTTTTATGGTCTCTATCCTTGTTCCCCCATCTAGCCATACTATTACCCATCCTATTCTAATTGGCCAGCCTAGCCATAACCCTCATCCATCAACATCATTTCATAATTCCCCATAATTTCATCATCAATATCCTATTCATCACATTCCATCTCATTCACCAAATCATCAATATCAATCTCCTCATCATCTAGTCACTCCACAACATTTCTCCACTCCACCACAAGCTCATCAGGTAATTCAAGGTTTTCACATTCCTAAGGAAGACCCTAGAATCAAGGCCATGCAAAAACAAATTGATCAATTGATGCAATTCACTCCTAGATTTTCAAACTAGAAACCAACCTTACACCAATTGATCAAACAACCAATTCATCCTTCGATACCAACCCTGCCATACCCGATAGATTTTACGGTACCCAAGTTTGACAAATTTAAGGGAACTGAGGATCCCAAAGAACATGTGAGCACATTTGTTCATGCATGCTTCAGAATTCAAGATGATAATGCTCTCATGCTTTGAACTTTTCCTCAAACATTAGGAGGAGATGCCATAGAATGGTACAATCAATTGCCAACTCATAGTATTTATACATTTGACCAATTGATTGAGAAATTCTTTGATCACTTTATCCTAAATGTCAAAAAGAAGATCTCATTATCTGATGTCTATACCTTAAGACAACAATATGATGAATCTATCTATGATTTTGGGAACCGTTGGAGGGTTATCATCACAAAATTGCCATTCACCCTACCAATGGATGAGCTAATTAAGCTATTCACCAAGAGTTGCTTAAAACCCATCTCTTGGATGCTCCAACTAAGAACTTATCAATCCTTTGAAGAAGATTTAGCTTAGGCTAGTGTCATTGAGGATATCAAAATCCAAGAAGGCATCATTAAGCCTAAGAAGAAAGAATGGCAAAATAAGGGCCAATACAAAAGCAATTATTTAGGCCAACAAAAATCATCACAAGCTACCCCAACCACCCAATCCAATCAAGTAAATCAAGTGGTCATGAGCCAATTGATAATGGCTCAACAACAACAACCTGTGCAACAAGTACCATAACAAATTTCCTATCATGTTTTCCCCTCAACAACATAAGCTCCAACACTTCAAAACATAGTGCCAACTATGGAAAACCATCCCTAGTGATAGTCTATCTAACAAAATTACCAATATACCCCATTAGATGAGTCCTATGCCTCTCTTTTTAGAAGGCTATACGAGACAAATAAACTTGCTCTTCCCGATATTAGACCAGATGATCCTACCAAATGGAGTAAAAATTACCAAGAATACTTATTTTGCCCTTATCATAGGAAAAATGGGCATGACATCAACAATTGCCATGTGTTCAAAAATGTAGTCCAAGACCTCATTGAATTGGGGGAAATTAAAGTTAATAGCCCTCTTGCTCAATAAAACCAAGACCTTGGTATATTTCAGACACCACTTCCTCATCACAAGGAGGTGCAACCAAATGTAGAGGGAGTTAACACTAAAACTCTCCCTAACCAAGTCAATCATATCCAACAATACCAAGGGTTTGTAGGGGCCATTCATGTGGTCACTAGAGGTCAATGGAATAATCAAAAAAGGCAAAAACCTCAAGCAAGTATCTCACAACCATCTACATTGCCACCCATCCAAGTTTCCCCAATTCCATCATCACCCATTCATATACCTAGTCAATCAAATCCATCAAATCCACCCATCAATCATCCACCCCGACTAGTCATCTCATTGAGTAGTCGTTAACCACAAGTTTGAAAATGGCATCTACCAAATTCTCAATAGACAAGCTAATCCAATAATCTCCCCCACATCGAGAGGCATTAATGGAAATTCTAAAATCCATTAAATTGCAATTGCAAGATCCTAATGCCTTCAACAACTTTATGGGGAGCATTCAAACATGCATGGAACCCTCCATCACATTTTATGACTTTGAGATTAAGCCAATATCATTGGAATTAGTAGACCCTCCATTTCACATCATGGCTCTAATTGACAAGAAACCTTTCAAGAGAGTCCTCATTGATACCGGTTCCTCTATCAAAATTATCACCACATCTACTCTCCATCATTTAAACCTTCCTTCATCTCACATCACAAAGTCATACTTCACCCTCAAAGCATTCAATGATGCTTTGTGTTCCACAGTTGGTACTATTGTTTTACCCATTGAAGTAGGGGCTAAAATGTTGCACACAATGTTCCACATCTTGGAAGGATCCATGGCATATAATGTACTCCTTGGAAGACCTTGGATGAGGGAAATGAGATGTGTCCCCTCGATACTACATCAATGCTTGAAATACATTCATGAGGGACAAGTACATTGCATACTAGTGGATGTCAAGATATTTAAGTATTGTAATCTCATCTCAAATCCTTATGAGTCCATGCTCCCTTCCACTCATCTTTTCATCTCACCATCATCCAATCCATCCACCACTCCACCAACCTCTTCATCAAAGGATCCCATTCTTGAAGAGCTCCCCATCACCAATCCTCATCAAACCTCCATATCCTCATCATCATCATTCGTGACTACATGCACATGTGGTCATAGTCAATCCACATCATCAACATCATTACCATCCACTTCATCATCATCATCATCCATTCAAAAACCTTCCCAATCTAATTTGTTATATTTTTCTAATGTCTCACAATTCAAATTGATGGATTGTGAGATACCTCTATTTCCACCATTTCTTGATCCATCTCCTGATCATCCCACATCATCCCATGTTGAATTCCATCTCACTAATCTTAGTATTGGTGAATACATGGTCAATGGAACCACCATAACACCCCTCACCATTCATAGTGCTAAGGATTTCGGTCATCCACGTGACCAACCTTTGGCAATAAGAGTAGTCTACAATATGGATTTAGATCCAAATAGCATTAACTTTGTATATGGGGATATTGATTCTTTGTCAAGTACACCACCCATAGAAGAGCCCAAAGAACCAAAACTTACCAATATTTCAAACATGATGGGATTCCCATATTGATACTTCCACATTGTCAATTGGCAAGGGCATGGCCTAGGATTACATGAAGAGGGCATGCATCAACTTATCGATGTTCCATATCAAGATGTGCACAACCATTCAGATCAAGGTTTCCACCCACTTCCTACCACCTCTTATTTTGAAAAAGCCTTCCAAAGGCTTACCCTCAATTCAGAATAAGATGCCCTTCATCCCAAAATTTTTGACGATGAAATATATGAAGAATTATTATGTCAATAATTTCATATGGGTTTGAAGAAGAATCAGAGCCCATCATTCCCCATTCCGAACAAGATGAGTTTTATCTCAACATGTTCCCCATCCATGAGCCCATTTTTCACTTGCTTCTTCCATAAGAGCAAGCCACCCCTACTGGTGAACCTCCACCTCCATTCCATTAAGCTATTCCATAAGAAAACTTGTAACATATGTACACAAAACAAAAATAGTGGTTTCCACCACTAAAATAAAAAAAAATCAATCAAAAATCAAAAACATGTTTTATTTCTTTACATCACATATGTAAATACATAATCTAACAAAACATGTTTTCTATTGCTTGTTGTTTTTCAGGTTAACCAAGCTCATAGCACTGATCCTTAGGTTCCATCCATTCCATCCAACCTTGTCCACCTTGCTCATAAGTCAACATGAATCCTGTTGATTTATTCACCCCACTCCACAATCCATACGATCCGTCTAAGCCAATTCCAATTGACATAAGCCTCATTGACATGGACCAGGTTTCCTCCCCTCCAACCTTTTCAAAAATTTTCTTGTTCGAGGAATTATTAAGGGCTTCTGCCAACTACATTCCTCCATACCCTCCATATTTGCCTTCACCTTCACCTTCGAATCCTGAGGTTTTTCAGGTAGATATAGATGAGGATAATCCAGAAGAGTTTGATGATGTTTTCAATGACATTCATCTAATACCTACACCCCATCATCTTGATGAAGGTTCCCACATGTCTATTGAAGATACCATTGATACTCTTATAAACACCTAAACTAACCTTGAAATTATTTCACTCATGGATGGTTTTTTAGGATACAACCAGATTTGAATAAATCTTGATGACCAACACAAAATAACATTCACTACACCTTGGGGAACTTTCTATTACAAGTTTATGCCATTTTTCTTCAAAAATGTAGGTGCCACTTCTCAACGTGCCATGACATACATTTTCCACAACTACATGCATAATATTGTCAAAGACTATGTGGATGATATCTTGGCTAAATACAAAAATCAACAAGAACATATTGGTGTATTGACTAAATCCTAGAACATAATGTAGGTTTGAATCCCATGAAATGTGTCTTTGGTGTTACCTCGAGAAATTTTTTAGGATTAATTATCTCCAAAAGAGGCATTGAGGTGGACCCCAATAAGGTCAAGTCTATCCTAGAGATGCCTCCCCCAACTAACTTAAAGGAATTGCATAGTTTACAAGGAAAAATCCAATCAATCCATCATTTTATCATGTAAATTTATGAAAAATGTAGGTCATTCAATAACCTACTACAAAAGGGGGTGCCATTTTCTTGGATAGATGAATACCAAAAATCCTTCGATAAAATTAAGCAATACCTAGCTTCTCCAACTGTTTTAGCTCCTCCTCGTCTGGGGGTCCCATTTTATCTTTATATCTTAGCAAAAAAATTTACCTTAGGGGAAATGCTTGCACAAAATAATGAAAAAAATCAAGATCAAGCTATCTACTACATTATTCAAACATTGATAAGCTATTAAACCAAATACACTTATGTAGAAAAATTGTGCTTAGCAGTGTTTTTTACCTCTAAGAAACTTTGATATTATATGCTTAGCCACAAAAATTATGTCATATCTAGATAAAATCCTCTGTGTTACATGATTTCACACACTTATAATAACACCTACATCACTAAATGGATAATGATCCTTACTTAATTTGATCTAGAATTCATTAGCCAAAAATCCATTAAAGATCAGGTAATAGCTGATCAACTTGTAGAAGCTCCACTACTTAGTGATCAGCCTTTGATTATTGAGTTCCCAGATGATTTGGTATTTTCTATCACTAAACAAGAAGAATATGTTATTTTTGAGGAATATGTGGATATCACACTATTATTTTATGGCTCTAAGTGTATGAAAGGTTGTTGTGTGCAAAACACTGGTTAATTTTATCCTAAACTTTGTCACAACACTCACATTTAAATTGTCAACCCGGGAGCTCATAGACTTTCGAAGTGCCACGATTGAGATTACTCACATTATAATTCTAGAGATGAATCCATTACTATAATTAAGGGGTGTTTGTAAAACAATATTTGATTCATCCACACCAAGAAAACTCAAACATAAATAAAATACATAAAAGTAAACACACCACACTAAAAGCAATAATACATTTAACGTAAAAAGAACACAACTATAAAATAATTAAATTTAATATAAGGAATGAATATACTATTATGCATAATGATATATATGAAAAAAACAACTAATAATAGGGGAGGAATACTGGCTTGGAGGGGGCCCGAGCTCAAGCAGATACTGCCTAGCAAATCACGAAGATAACACATTGATAAAGAACGTTTAAGCTTTATTAAAAATGTAGTGAAGTATTACATGCGGTAATGTTCTAAAATAATTATTTGTCCTACTATAGAGGAGTCCATGCATTTATATACCACACGCAGGACTTCTCATTGCAGTTCTATTACAACAAGTACCCCGGTGGTAGCCTAAACTAGGACAATTCAACTATTGTAATTGGTGCATGATAATTAACTCTGTGTCGTTTCCTAGAAATTAGATGAATTATGCTTCATTATGGTTCTACTTCATGATTAGTTACATTTTCATCCATTCTATATGGGATAGCTCATTCATCAGTGGTTTCCCACAGATGACGTGGAACGGTGGTCAACGGGGTCCTACCCCCAACTATTTGGTCAACACACGTAATTCAGGTGCTTGCTTGAGTAAGGAACCAAACTCAGTAAGGTGCCTTACTTAGTGAGGCACCTACCTCAGTAAGGTGTCTACTTTAGTACGACACCTAATTTAGTAAGGTGGCTACTTCAGTAAGGCATCTACCTTCGTATACCTTCATCTAATTCAAGAAAAATCGTGCCAAGTCCATGTAGGACCTTGACTGAGCAAAAGATGATAAAATTTAGGAAATAACTACACAAAACACACTTCACACATGGATTAGATAATACACATGATTTCATTAAATAAATACATAATATCTCATAAAAATATACAACTCATGATATATTGCTACACAAAAACTATTAGTACATATACAAAAATATGAGCATATCTGATGCTCATCATCCCCCATGCATAATATGTGCCACGCCCTTGTGGAACCTAAAAATGGTAACCATATCCTCTATATAGGCCACTACTCCCCATTTTATTTGCTTTATGGTGGCCTTGGATTTATCTCCTTCCTAAGGCTTCCATTTTTGCTGAGGAGCCTTGGTTTATTGTGGGGCATCCCTAGCCTGTGTTGCCCTCTCACTATGTTGATGTATGGCTACATTGGGTTGGCCTTCATTCTGTGTCAACTTATTATTATGTTGGTTCCACCTCCTGATTGGCCCAACACCTATGTTGGGTGTGGCTGCCATATTCGTTGCTCCTTTTTGGAAGGCTATATCTACTTCCTACCATAAGTCAACATGTTGGGGGCATAACTCTCTAGAGGAAATGTCAGAGTCATCCCTTTTCCTCATGACCATGCTAGCTTTGTACAACCTAAGTTCTTCGAGGGTGAGGCTAGTGTTTTCCTCTGTGATTGCTACTGCTTCTACTTTTGGTCCATATACCCCCCATATTTCCAACCATTTCTTCATTTTAGAAGGTCGACCCCATGATGAACCATGGATTTCCCTGAATTGGTCATCTACAATAGGGTTTATATATATGCTAGGTACTCTTTATTCCTATTTTGTAGCTTTCCTAGCTGTCTTTGCCTCCTCGAACTCCTCACGGAGCTGTTCAAATTTCTATTTTTGCTTAGTGTGTTGGCAATTTTGGGTACATTGGGTACATTGCCTTTGCTCAAGTGTTGATGTTGTCATTGATGTCAAGAAGCGGAAGGATTTTTGTGAAAACCAAGGCAGAAAAAATAAAAGGTTTTATTTAAAACCATGGACAACAGATTTGAAATGGGTTTTTCTTAAAACCCAAGTTGGCTCTTCGTTTTGTTGAAAAATGTGCTCCGGTGAAGATATTTAATTTTAAATATTTAGTTTAAATTTTATTTATTTAAAATTTAAATTAATATTTTAAAATTAAATTAAAGTATTAATTTTTGGAAATGCTAACGTGTTTGGTAATGCATCGAAGTACATATAAAATGTGGCAATGGAATTCATTAATGTGTGAATGCTAATGAGATGAATACTGGTGCAATTTCGATTTCGTCGGAGCCCCTGCGCTAGCGAAGGAAGATGTCAAGCATGGTCCAATCAAAATGGAGAAGGAGTTAAGTGATTGAGGAAGTGTGATTAAATATAATAAGAGTGAGCACTTTGAGGATGAATACGGAGTGACAGCAAAATTTCCTTGAAATAAAATCGAGCATGTGTTTGAATATCCAACGACGTGGAAGCGAATGAAAGGTCATGCAAATTTCCAAAATTAATATGATGCGACAACACCTGGGAATTGAAGAATGAACATGAGATTTGATTTTCTTCCGACGCTACGGCAGTATTGAAAATATGATCAATTTTGGGAGAAAAATAAATATATGATCATCTCCTTTCGATCCCATCCGACAGTTTGGAGGAGACGGTTGCTAGTCCGAGCGAAGGCGCTACTAACCCCATGAGGTCTGGAGTTTTTGTTTGTTTGAAACGAAGGGGACTTTGGTTAAATATTGGCAAAATAACTTTATGATCGTGGCAGATTTCCAAAGGGGTTCCTTCACTTCAATAAGGTATGGGCACATTCTTCTTATGAGTATGATTGGTGTATGTTTTCCTGAAATAATATTGGAGTGAAAAGGTATTCAACAAGGTTTCCTTTGGTTGGGTGTAAGTCCTAGTTTCTGGTTTGTTGAAGACTACTTATGCATTGTTATCATTGATGAGAGTTTTGGAGAATGCATATTTCTGGTTTGGGGTAATGGAAGCATTGTGCACTAGGGTTTATGTTTGTTACTTGCATTGAGATGGTGAAACCCTTAGTTGGCTATTTTGACATTGATGGATGAGTTGCTTCCATAGAGGTTGTTTGATCAAGTAATTGCTTTTACTTGAGTCATGATATTGGGCTTACTCCATTGAGTTGATTTGAACAAGTTATTCTTTGCATTTGGTGATATTGTGTTGGTGGTCGTTTTGTTCAAATATCTTTGGAGGGAAAAGGATTTCTACTTGTTTCCTTTTCTTGTGATGATTGGTTGAATGCTTCAAGGTTAATGTTGAGTTGAATGTTGTTGGTTAAACCTTGTCTATGAGCATTGTTGTTGAAGCCCAATTGGTTGAGAAAAGATATTGGTTTTGGAAAGAACATGAGTATCATTGTTATATAAGATATTGCATGGTTGGCAATTGTTGGGTTGTGTTTCATGTTCTTGAGAAAAGCATACTACATCTATCTTATTCTTTTGAGATTTGAGATTGAGTTGAGATTGAGATTGGGAGTTAAGTATAGAACATATTGAGTCTCTAACAATTCTCTTTATGCTTCTATGAGGTTGATGAATCATATTGAGTCTCTAACAATTCTCTTTATGCTTCTATGAGGTGGATGAATCACATTGGGTCTCTAACCATTCTCTTTGTGGATTCATGCCAAGCAAGTGTTCTTGATGAACTTGTGAGCAGGTTTTGGACAGGTTCCATTGGGGACTTGTAAGCAGGTTGTGGACAGGTTTTGTTGAGGACTTGTGAGCAGATTTGGACAGGTCCTAGCAGAGGACTTGTGAAGCTGAGGTTGATAGTTCTATCAGAGAACTTGAGGATAGAGGTGCATTGGTTCTATGAGAAGAACCTGAGGACAAATTTGTACCAGACCGAAGGACTGTGTTTGGTGTAGATCAAAGACAGAGGACGAGGACATTTGTGCTAGACCGAAGGACTGTGTTTAGTGCAAATTCGAGGACCAGCTTTGAGGTGATAGAGTTGAGGACAGAGGTCTCCAACCAGAGCAAGGAAGACAGGTGTCTTCTGTGGATAGAGTTCCATTTGCTAAGGGCAATGGAGGCAGAGGTCTTCTAGAGGATCACCAGCCAGAGCAGAGGTAGGGGAAGGTATCTCCTTTGAGCAGAGGCTCATAAATTCAGATTGGGGGAAGGTTTCTCCTTTGAGCCGAGGCTCATAAACATTGTAATTGGGAAGGTTTCCCAAAGAACTTTGAGATAACTTTTAGAGAAAAGTTTTGTGGATGAACCATGTAAATTGTTGTGTCACTTTGTGGATGGTTTTGTGCATTGCTTTGATATTGCTTTGGATATATTGCTTTACTATTTTGAAGTATAAAGGAAAAAGTAAAAAGAGGTCTTATACTGTTCACCCCCCCTCTCAGTATAAGCTTGTGTTCTTCAATTGGTATCAGAGCAGGTTCCTTCGGAAAGTTTGATAGCTTGAAGCAAAAGCTAGTAAAGAACACAATGGATTATTCCAAAGGTAATCAGCTTCAAGATAGTGATGAGTCTTCTAGTGATGAAGAGGTATATTACAGCAAGAAAGGCAAGTTCTCTAGAAAGCACAAAAGTATGAAAAATGTAAGATGTTTCAATTGTGGAAAGTTTGGTCATTATGCTACTAACTGTATCGTTGCCAAGGATGAAAGTGATGAAGATAAACAGGATTGTAAGAGCAAGGATTCTGAAAGGCATAGGCATCAAAGGAAGAACAAAGATGATCACAACAATAAAGGAAAGAGGTATTCTCACAAGCACAAGAAGAGCTTCTACCTAGACAAAGCAAGTAAGTGTTCTAGTAGTGATAGTGAAAGTTCTTCAAGTGATAATGAAAATGAGATGTTGTTCATATCAAAAAAAGAGGAAGAACCAAAACATAGATTCATTATCATGAAATGTCTTAGATGTGGAAATTTTGGTCACCTTGAGGATGATTGCACAAATAATGAATTGGTTGTTAGTATGTATGAGGATGCTTCAGAAAATGATAAGGAAGATGCATGTATGGTTTTTGAAAAGGGTAGCACCTCTAGTGATAAGAAATCTGAAAAAGGCTTTGATGATTCTAAAAGCAAACATATAGAGGAAAGTGAAGTAGATCTTAAAGGTGAACTTATTAGTGCTCTTAGTGCTTTGAAAAAGGAAAGAAAGAAGAATGCTAGACTCAAGGATAAGTTAGATGAATGTTGTATGGAGAGAGATGAACTTATAGAAAGTCTTGATGTCTCTATGGCTAATGCACAAGAACTCAAGAATGAGTTAGAATCTAAGGTGCTTGAGTATAGTGAATTAGAACAAAAAATGGCTTCGTTGAAAGAGGAAAATAAAGAGTACAAGGATAAGCTATACAGGTTTCAAGAAAGCTCCAAAAAGGTTAAGTCTCTCATCCAAAGTCAAAGAAATCCAACAGATAAAACAGGTCTTGGTTTTGTTAAGCCTCACAAGAAACAAGTTGGAGAGTCTAGTAAGAGATTCCAAAAGGAAGAGAGTTCTAATGAGGAAAGTATTTCAGATCATGAGTCCTTGAATGATAGATGCATAGAAACAGAAAATAGATTTTGGAATGAGAAGAAGGAGAAGTTTTCAGGACCTAAGAAGTCAAATAAAGGAAAGTTTCAAGGCAGATGTTTTGCTTGTCACAGATTTGGTCACATGGCTATACATTGCATGGCTCAAGTGAAGAAGGTAAATGACAGTTTCAGAAGTGGTAATTTCTTTCATGGGTATTGCTACTCTTGCAATCAGTTTGGGCATAAGGCAGTTTGTTGCAAGGCAAATAACAGGAACTGGGTTAGTCAGAACAGGCTTGGTCAAAACAAGTTTGGTCAAAACAGATTTGGTCAAAACAGGTTTGGTCAGAACTGGTTTGGTCAGAACTTGTGGATTCAAAGAACAAGTATGCCTAAAAGAAATAACATTGTTACTTGTTATAAGTGCAACAATGAAGGTCACACGGTCAGACAGTGTAGAGTTGAAATTCCAGGATACAGGAATAGGAACAGTGGCATGATCAGGTCCAAGGATCAGAACAATGACAGGAACAAGAATATGGACAAAGAGTTCAAGAGAAGGCCCGGCAAGGAAGTTATAGACGCTGATGATGATCAGTGCCTAATGGGAGTTTTACTCCCACCCCAGCATTAATCACCTCAATAGGAGGTGGGGGGAGGGACTAAGCTAAGAGGCTCATTCTTAGTTTCGAGCCCCAAAGGTGGCCCTTTGCCATTGATGACAAAGGGGGAGAGATATGAGTAAGGGGGAGAGCTTCAAGTGAAGAGGAAAGCTTCAAGTCAGGGGGAGCAAAACTTCAAAGAGAGTGATTTCAGTTTTGGCTCTTGAAGATGTGTTTTTAGTAAAGTTTTGCCATCAATGACAAAGGGGGAGATTGTTGGCAATTTTGGGTACATTGGGTACATTGCCTTTGCTCAAGTGTTGATGTTGTCATTGATGTCAAGAAGCGGAAGGGTTTTTGTGAAAACCAAGGCAGACAAAATAAAAGGTTTTATTTAAAACCATGGACAACAGATTTGAAATGGGTTTTTCTTAAAACCCAAGTTGGCTCTTCGTTTCGTCGAAAAAGGTGCCCCGGTGATGAAGATATTTAATTTTAAATATTTAGTTTAAATTTTATTTTTAAAATTTAAATTAATATTTTAAAATTAAATTAAAGCATTTTCCGAAGTGTTTGGAAATGCCGACGTGTTTGGTAATGCATCAAAGTACATATAAAAGGTGGCAATGAAATTCATTAATGAGTGTTGGATAGAATTGATATAAATCGGAGTGCAAGTATCGATTTCGTTGGAGCCCTTGCGCTAGCGAAGGAAGATGTCAAGCATGGTCCGATCGAAAGGGAGAAGGAGTAAGTGATTGAGGAAGTGTGAAGCTTACAATATAATGAAGAGTGAGCACATCGAGGACGAATCATAGAGGAAGACAAAATTTCTTGAAATAAAATCGAGCATGTGTTTGAATATCCATACGACGCGAAGCGAATGAAAGGTCATGCAAAATTCCAAAATTAATATGATGCGACAACACCTGGGAATTGAAGAATGAACATGAGATTTGATTTTCTTCCGACGCTACGGCAGTATTGAAAATATGATCAATTTTGGGAGAAAAATAAATATATGATCATCTCATTTCGATCCCATCGACAAGGTTTGTAGGAGAGGGTAAGGAAGTGTGCTAATTAAAGCGGAGATGAAAAGTGGAGTATTTATGTTTGTTCGAAACAAAGGGGGATTTGGTAAAATATTGGCAAAAGAACTTTATGATCATGGCAGATTTCCAAAGGGGTTCCTTCACTTCAATAAGGTATGGGCACATTCTTCTTATGAGTATGATTGGTGTATGTTTTCCTGAAATAAGATTGGAGTGAAAAGGTATTCAACAAGGTTTCCTTTGGTTGGGTGTAAGTCCTAGTTTCTAGTTTGTTGAAGACTACTTATGCATTGTTATCATTGATGAGAGTTTTGGAGAATGCATATTTCTGGTTTGGGGTAATGGAAGCATTGTGCACTAGGGTTTATGTTTGTTACTTGCATTGAGATGGTGAAACCCTTAGTTGGCTATTTTGACATTGATGGATGAGTTGCTTCCATAGAGGTTGTTTGATCAAGTAATTGCTTTTACTTGAGTCATGATATTGGGCTTACTCCATTGAGTTGATTTGAACAAGTTATTCTTTGCATTTGGTGATATTGTGTTGGTGGTCGTTTTGTTCAAATATCTTTGGAGGGAAAAGGATTTCTACTTGTTTCCTTTTCTTGTGATGATTGGTTGAATGCTTCAAGGTTAATGTTGAGTTGAATGTTGTTGGTTAAACCTTGTCTATGAGCATTGTTGTTGAAGCCCAATTGGTTGAGAAAAGATATTGGTTTTGGAAAGAACATGAGTATCATTGTTATATAAGATATTGCATGGTTGGCAATTGTTGGGTTGTGTTTCATGTTCTTGAGAAAAGCATACTACATCTATCTTATTCTTTTGAGATTTGAGATTGAGTTGAGATTGAGATTGGGAGTTAAGTATAGAACATATTGAGTCTCTAACAATTCTCTTTATGCTTCTATGAGGTTGATGAATCATATTGAGTCTCTAACAATTCTCTTTATGCTTCTATGAGGTGGATGAATCACATTGGGTCTCTAACCATTCTCTTTGTGGATTCATGCCAAGCAAGTGTTCTTGATGAACTTGTGAGCAGGTTTTGGATAGGTTCCATTGGGGACTTGTAAGAAGGTTGTGGACAGGTTTTGTTGAGGACTTGTGAGTAGATTTGGACAGGTCCTAGCAGAGGACTTGTGAAGCTGAGGTTGATAGTTCTATCAGAGAACTTGAGGACAGAGGTGCATTGGTTCTATGAGAAGAACCTGAGGACAGATTTGTACCAGACCGAAGGACTGTGTTTGGTGTAGATCAAAGACAGAGGATGAGGACATTTGTGCTAGACCAAAGGACTATGTTTAGTGCAAATTCGAGGACCAGCTTTGAGGTGATAGAGTTGAGGACAGAGGTCTCCAGCCAGAGCAGGGAAGACAGGTGTCTTTTGTGGATAGAGTTCCATTTGCTAAGGGCAACGGAGGCGGAGGTCTTCTAGAGGATCACCGACGGAGCGAGAGGTAGGGGAAGGTATCTCCTTTGAGCGAGAGGCTCATAAATTCAGATTGGGGGAAGGTTTCTCCTTTGAGCCGAGGCTCATAAACATTGTAATTGGGAAGGTTTCCCAAAGAACTTTGAGATAACTTTTAGAGAAAAGTTTTGTGGATGAACCATGTAAATTGTTGTGTCACTTTGTGGATGGTTTTGTGCATTGCTTTGATATTGCTTTGGATATATTGCTTTACTTTTTTGAAGTATAAAGGAAAAAGTAAAAAGAGGTCTTATACTGTTCACCCCCCCCTCTCAGTATAAGCTTGTGTTCTTCACGGTGAAGGCCTGCACACCTACTTCTCATTATTCATCCAAATAGGGGTTCAATTCCACAAACATCACTCTAGCCTTTATTTTGGCCCTCTTCTATGTTGTTTGAGGTGTATTTCCATTTATCCTTTTGGGAATTGTGGTATACTATGTGGGGATATATTCCTTTCTCATGGAAGCTGCTTCCTTATTAGAGGATCCAGGGATATGTCCCTCTGATCGAAGGTCTCTCATGTCCATTTCCCCTATTTCCTAGTCGTCTAGTGTTTTCTCTAGTTCTTCAGGTAGCAACCATGCAATTTCAAGTCCCTGGTACTTTGGAGAATCCTCCTTGGTCTCAGGTTTAGTTTTTTGCCCTTGGATCTACCCTAAAGGATCCTCATCATCTTCAATGTTGATAACATGGGTTTCTATTTGAAAACAAATTCCCCTGTTCCTCTGGAATTACCCTGTGAGAGGTGCACAATCATTATTCCACATCTAATTCTTCATTTTAGGCATTTTACCTGACTTCTCTAGATGATACTACTCTCTCCTATGAGTTTAACAGTTAATAGGAACCTCAATTACCCAATCGGTTTGGGTAGAGGTGTCCTGCCTTTCAATCACCCTGACATGCAATTGCTGGTTCTTTGCCTTGAGCTGCTAGATTAGTTGTTGAAACTATGTGATGGTAGCCTCTTGACTCTAGATTTTTATTGCAAATATCTCCTTATAATCCTCAAATAGTGTCTACATCATGGATTTCTCATTCTGCTCGATGTGGTCCCCTTTCGTCGGTACCTCCAGTTGTTGTTGCAAGCCTATTGTGGGTCTTGTAGACTGTGAGTGACCAAATTCTCTAGGGTTTGGGATGTTAATATGAGCTCTATATATACCTCCTCTTCCTCACTCATGAGGATTAGGCACCATAGTCATCTCTGACCATGTATGTGCTTTGTAAGCTCTATTGGGGATTTAGAGCTGGAGGATTCCAACCTTTCCTTTGAATAATTAGGCAGATAACTCTACCCCTCCTCCACATCATCTGGTGAAAATTGGGGTATTAATATTTGAACATTACCCCAATTTGATATTATATTTTTCTTCTATTGTTGCCTTCTCTGATGCATCAGAGGTTTTGGACCTAACTTCTTCAGCCATCCCTCATAATTTGACCTCTTATTCTACTTTGGACGCTACCTGCTCTCACGCACTAGAGTGTTTGGCCCCTGCCATCGATGAGCTTCCCATGTTTTCCTTTGTGTGAAATATCAGGGCTGTAATTAGCCCATGGTGGGCTAGGGTAAAGGATTCCCCTCTCTGATATTGTGATGCCTCATCCTATAGGGCATTTTCCATGTAGAACGGGATGTTAATTTCTCACCCATGCACCATATGGCTTAGGAACTACATGTGGTTCATGTTTAGGTATGAATACTTCTCGATGCATGTGAAGTATCTCACCACCTGCTTGAAGAGCTTCCTCAGGTGCATCGAGATTTTCTACTTTAGGAGCACGTGTTGGTTGCATGGGACATTTGTTTATCCTAGTAATACTTATGCACACTTCTTTGCCATGTTGTCTTTATACGTGAATTCCCCAGTAAGGTGGAGGTCAGTGACATGAGTGATGTGCTCTGGAGTGACTAGAATTTCTAGTTCATGCAATCGAGCAACTCCTTTGTTTAAAGTAGCAGCAAACTCCTTTACTGCCTCTACATCTTGGTCTTGGCTTACCAGGTGAAAGTAATTCATCCACCCAGCTACTTCAAACCAGTGTACAACATCTCCCCTAATCCCGTTAGTGTTGCTAGGCTTATGCTTTTTGAGTGCATGATTTTTTGATCACCCATGGTGAATTCTTTACTGGTTTTGACTAGTTTGATGCACTACCCTCAATGTGGTGCCTTTCTATAAACTCAAATGCTTAACTCTAAAAATTGTTTCCTTATTAGGGTGGGCAGGGTATGCCACCAGACTTAACTTTCAGCATGACATATTAGGCATGAGAGCTGAGTTCAATTTTTGCATCGAAATTATTTTTAGATAAGCCTATCATATGAAAAATTACGTATTTATCTAAATTAAATCATGTGCATACCTCATTGGTCACTTCATGCTGTGTGGAGTATGCCAAATTGCTATTCGATAATATTTTTCCCATGTGTTTATTACGTCACCTTGGGTACTACATTCCTAGTTTGCTCGAGGTCCTACTGCTAAAAATGTGATGGATCCTATTGGTTCAGGTTGGGACGCATATCTCCTCGATGGTTGGCCTTGGGATGTGTAGAAATCCTGCCCAATGATTTTGAAATATTTTTGGGCACTTTCAGATTTCCATCACGTGAGATGATGGTGTTGGCTTTGGTTGCTCCTCGTACTGCCAAGTTGCACATGTATTTTTGGGTTGATCGAGGAACCTTCTTGAGTAAGTCTCTAGGGTAAGGCACCTACCTCAGTAAGGCACTATTTGACTATGAAGAACGCTCCATGGTGGTTCCTCCTTGGTGGAGTAAGGTACCGCTCCTCTAGAGTAAGGTTCTAGGGTAAGGCACCACTCCTCTGGAGTAAGGCACCAGAGTAAGATGCCTCTCATGGGAGTATATATATATATTTAAGAATATTCTGATGGTGGTGCCTTCTTGGCAGAGTGATGCGCCTACCTGAGTAAGGTGCCTTCTTCAATAAGGTACCTACCTTTGACTTGACTTATGAAGAATGCTCTGGGGTGGTGCCCCCCTTTGGAAGAGTAAGGCATCGATCCTCCGAAGTAAGGCACCTAAGTAAGGCACTTCCATTTGTACTACTTAATGAAATAATGTGTCGGAGTGGTGCCTTCTTGGTGGATCAAGGCATTTCTCCTTCGGAGTAAGGTGCTTCTTTTCTAGACTAAGGTACCTACTTGAGTAAGGTGCCTCCATCCATTTCTTCATTGTTGAAAAAATTGGTAGCGACTGACGTGCCTATTGATGTAAGGTTGATCAGGCCTAAATTTTTCATGCTACGTCAGCCTCCGCTTCATCTAGGCATGGGGGTGCATAATATTTCCCTTTGCGGGGGAATTGGCACCCACTCCATGCCTAGATCAACACTATCCTCCTATTGTGCAGGTTCATGGATGCTAAGTCAATCTAGGCCTTGTTTCGAAAGATACCTATTATTCAAGAAATCAAGCCACTTCCTGCAAAAGAAACAAAAAAAAAGGAAAAATATAGTTAAACGTAATATGTGCCTTTTAGGCCCTGGCTCTAAGGATGCCTACTACTTGCATGCGGGTATTGTCCCTACAAAACACACTATAATCTAAAAAAATAGGAAACTAATCTAACTTTTTTTTGGTGGACACCTCTATGTCCACTAGGTTGTTGAGAATTCTGGAGAATTTTACTTGGATGGGGTCTCCCCCATGCCTGTTATGGACTCCTCCAACAAGTTATCAGACATGTGGTATGGCCGCAATCGATGGCCATTGGATATTAGAATGGTGTTGTTGTCGTCAATTGTCTTGACTCACACAACACCATTTTTTATTATTTCCACCACCTCATATGGGCCCATCCATATTTGCATCAGTTTTCCCTTCCACTCCTAGAATATGGAATCATACAAAAGTACCCAGTCTCCCTCTTTGAACTATTTCATTTTAATATGGTGGTCATGCCACTGCTTCCTTTACCTCTGCACAATTTTTTTTTTCTTTAGGGCATCCCTTAAAAATTCATCCAGCTGGTTTAGCTAACGAATTTGTTCTTTCTATGATTAATCTAGGCTTAGGTCTAGTTCGACCACCATTCTGAGTGTCTTAACCTCAAATTCGATGGACATCATTTCTATTTTCTTGTATATCAGCTAGAAGGATGCTAATCTGATGGTTGATTTCCACATTGTATTATACTCCCATACTACATTCGGTAACCTTGCAGCCCAACCCTTCTATGTTGTTGCACGGTTTTAGTCAGGATGTTTTATATCTTCTTGTTGGTTACCTCCACCTGCCCATTCACCTACGGATGGTAGGGGGTGGTTCTCTTGTGGCGTACCCTATATTTTTCCATCAATTTCTTTATTAATTTGGAGGTAAATTGGGGTCCTTGGTCCATTTTAATTTCCCTGGGCACTCCAAATATTGTGAAAATATGGGTGAACAAAAATTTGGCTATTGTCCCCTCCTTAGAATCTCTTAATACTTGGACTTCGACCCACTTGGTGACGTAGTCTATGTAGACTAGAATATACCTCCTTCCAGTTGAAGGTGGGTTGATGGGTCCCACAAAATCCATTCCCCATTTATCGAAGGGCTCAATGTGTATGTGAGGTTGAAGGGGAATTTCATCCCTATGGGTTGGCCTACCCATTCTTTGAAATTCATCACACCTTCTGGTGTATGCGACTACGTATTTAAATAGAGTGGGCTAAAAATACCCAGTTTGTAATACCTTATACATAGTCCTTCTCCTTGAGAAGTATCCTCCACATGGCTCGTTGTGATAGGCCTTGAGTACCTCTGGGAACTCATGCTCTACTATGCACCTCCTCACTATCTAGTCGGGCCATATTTTATAGGAGGCCATAAATCCATTAAAAGGAAGTGTTCTTCTCGATCACCCACTATTTATCCCTTTATGAATGAGTAGAGGATGTTATATCGATGGCCAGATAATTGGCAATGTCTGCATACCACGATGTTTGTTCACTAATGATGAACAAATGTTCATCAGGGAACTGGTCCTCTGCTGCTGTGTGATATTCTAATATTAGTCTAGACATAAATTCTATGACTACGTTATCCTTCTTGGGCTTATCAACTATGGTGATGTCGAATTCCTACAACAGTAGAAGCCACCTGATTATACTACCACTAATCACTGGTTTACTTATTAGGTACCTGATGGCTGCATGGTCCGTGTGAACGAACATTTTGTATCCAATGATATAGTGGTAGAATTTGTTGATGGTATGTACTACTATGAGAAATTCCTTCTCCGTTACTATATAATCGAGCTTAGCCCCTACTAAATTCTTATTGACATAATAAATGGCATAGAATTATTTGTCATCCTTCTACCCAAGGACTTCTCCAATTGTATTATTGGATGCGTCACAATATATATGGAACGAGACAACCCAATTTGGACCTCGTAAAACCAGGGCAGAAATCATCTTCTCTTTTAATTTCTGAAATGCCTACTCGCAGTCCTCCGTCCAGATAAATTTGACATCCTTCATCAGTAGGTTGTGTAGATGTTTGGTGATCTTGCTAAAGTCAGCAATAAATCACCTATAATACCTTGCAGATCTGAGAAAACTCCTCACTTCTCTTTACATTTTTGGTTTGGGTAGGTCCTTAATTACCTCTATCTTCTTTTGATCCACTTTAATCCCTTCTACCGAGAGATGATGTCCCAAAACTATGCCCTCATGCATCATCATAAAAAATTTCTCGTTGTTGAGAGATAAGTTGTTTTCTTCACATCTTTGGAGCACACATTCCAAGTTCGTTGTCACTTCTTCAAATTTTTCCCCATAAATGGTGAAGTCATCCATATACACTTCTACTGCCTCTCCCATCATATCTAAAAATATGCTCAACACCACCCTTTGGAATGTGGTCGGTGCGTTGCACAACCCGAAAGGCAGCACTCTATAGGTGAACATTCCCCATGGGTAGGTAAACATTGTCTTGTCCTGGTCCTCCCCCCTAATATGGATTTGGTTGTACCCACTGAATCCATCCAAGAAGGAGAAGTATTTTCTCCCGGAAGAGTGTATCCAACACCTGATCAACGAAGGGAAGTGGGAAGTGGTCTTTTTTAGTCGCCTTGTTCAATGATTTGTAATCAACATAGATCCGCCATTTCTCATTTTTCTTAGGGACCACAAAAAGTGGTGACACCCACTCACTATAGGAGATTGGGTAGATGAACCCTGTAGATAAGAGCTTATGTAGCTTAGCTTTGATGATTTATTTCATAGTCGGGTTCATCCTCCTCTTTGGCCATATGACTGGGGTTACCTGATCTTCGAGGTAGATCTGATGGGTGTAGATTTTTGGGTTGATTCCATTCATGTTTGAATAATCCTAGGTGAATGCATGCTAGTGTTTGGCTAGGAGATCCTTTAATTTTATCAACTGTGTGGGGGTCAACCCACTGCTGACATTCAATGTCTTGCCAGGCCCAATGTCAATCTACCTAGTATGGTGGTCTTGAGCGCCGACCAATGGCGACTCAAGAATGGTGAGGGAGGATTATCCTTGTAGGAATCCTGTTATAACACCATCCTCATCACCATCCTCCTCCAACTCTATTACTACCATCACCGACTAGAACATGGACAACAAATCCTCATTCTGCTCGATCAATGTGGGTTCACCCAACATGTCCATGGACTGAGCGGGGGGAGAGATTGTCAATATCTTAATGTTCTGCCCATTTAAAATGGTCATAAGTCCATCGCGATAGTTGATGTAGGTGTCAGTCATAGCTAACCATGGCCTCCCCAAGATGAGTGGGTAACCACCCAGTCTCACTTTTGATTGCAATACTAGGAAGTCCACTTGGTATTCCCATGCATCAACCATTATGATTATGTCCTCGAGCATCCCCTATGGCACCATAGTTGATCGGTCGGCCAGCTACAACACCATTTTGGTGGGTTTCAAGTTCATAAGTTTCAACTTCTACATGGTCTCCTACGGCATCACGTTGATGGATGCACCTAGGTCAACCAAGGTGTTCACCAATGAACATCCTCCTATTTTCACCGTCAGTACTAGGCTACCTGGGTCTGCATATTTGGGATGATATGTATTCCCCATCATTAAGTTAGCCAATTTTCCCATGACATTAATGGTTTGTGCCACCTTACATCCTGGTTTCCTTATACACAACTCTTTTATCACCTTAGTGTATATGGGCACATCTCGGATGGCTTGAAATAGTGGGATAGTGACCATGAGATTCCTCAAGCTCGAGAGGATATAGAATTCTGGTTGTGTTGGCTTCCTCTATTCCTGCAACCATTTAGGAAATGGAGCCTTTTTTTTCCCAACAACCACCTCTTATATAATAGAGGAATCTCCTATGTCTTCCTCCTCTTCTACCAGGGGAGGTTCCTCTACTCCTAGCTTCTTGCCTGATCTAAGTTGAATAAGATTACAACTAATATTCTACATCGGATACATCTCTCCCTCTACTTGGTATGCTGGTTGGTTTACCTTATTATTCGGGTTCACCATGACCTATGTCTCACTTTAGGTAGGGCCGGTAAGCCTTACTAAGGTGGAACCTATGCCATGTTTTGTGGAGCAGAGTTCCATAGAATGTGGTTCCTCCATTGCTACCTAGGGTGCTGATATGGCATCCATGGTTGTTGATTGGGAAATGCAGCTCCTGGAGGTACGTTCATCCAATGTGGTGGTCCCCACCATCCCATATTGGGTGGTTGCATCTACCCTTATGGCATATATGATCCTCTTCCATAGGGCGTAATTCCCATGGGCATATTCCCCATAAGGGGTTGCTTCTAATTTCTTTGATTACCCACAAAATAGGCTTCAATTATATTAGCCTCCTCCTTGGAATTGGGAAACTACGGGCATAGTCGAGTCTTGTGGTTATATTGGCAAATGGCACATATTCTGACCTTGTTCTTCGGGTACGCATTCTTATTATTCTTTGCCCTATGTTTTGGACAAAAATAGGTTAATGTTGCATTGTTCTCCTATTTCTTCTTCTCCAGCAAGAGTGTATCCAACTATAGTGCTAGAGAGGATAGCATTTCACTCTTTAAATATTCCAACATGTTGCCTATTTCCATCTTTGTGACCGATGTAGTTGCTTTCATGGTTCTAGGAGTTGTTTTGCCTCTCCTCCACGAGTAATTATGACATAGTTGTCGGATATCTTCCATGGCATGTTGGTAGATGCATCCTCCCAAAATCATGTTCATTGCTTCCAGTGACTCATTTTTGAGTCCTCTCAAAAATATACTTTTGAGAGACTTATCTCCTAGCTTTGCATGAGGAGATCATTGCAGGTTGAAATTGAACCCCTCCCAATACTCTTCTAGAGACTCGTCCTCATTTTATGTCATTATGAGGACTTCCTCTATGGAATCTCATGCTTTGCCAAAGTCCTAGTACCACTCTAGAAAGAGCTTCTCATCTCTTCCCACGTAGTGATCTGCTTATTCCCCAACTTGATAAACCATCATAGAGCTGAGTCATCTAATGTCGATGGGAAGAGTTTCAGCCTCTGAGTGACTAACTTGTAGTCAATAGACATGCATAGCACATCAAATTTGAACAAAAATAAGTCAGGATCTTCGGTTGGGTATCCCCTAAAGGTGGGAATATGGGCAGGGGATATGTTCTTCATCTTGGTTTCCCCTGCTCCTTCCTCTATTGGGAAGTTGAATCCATATGAGACTTCTTCAGCCATTTTTTAAGAAATGTGGTCTCTAATGTGGCTTCTAGGGCCTTTTGGTCATTCAGAGTTTTCTAAATTAGAACTTCCAAGTTAGTTTGTGTTCCTATCTGATCCTCTACGGTTTTACATAGTAGGGCTTCCTCCAAAGGTGTTCTTTTAAACAATGGGTTATGATCTATTCCTTCCAAGGTCGATGAGATGAAGAGGCACTTTACACAAAGTGAGGATGCTCACTCTAGTGGACTTTTGGTGATGAGTCGGGAGAATCTAACTCAAACTCTAGGTCATCGATTGACTCATATTTTTGTGATGGGCTCTGTCTTATAAAATGATCGTCGGGTCCTCTTTTTCTTGGTGGACTCATACAAGGTCAAGAAGAAGGTTTTAAAGGGTAATATAATTAATCTACTAATGATGCTTCCCTAGAAATGGTGCCAAAAATTTTGGTGCCAAACACTGGTTAATTTTGTCCTAAACTTTGTCACAACACTCGCATTTAAATTGTCAACCCGGGAGCTCGTAGACTTTCAAAGTGCCACGATTGAGATTACTCACATTACCATTCTAGATATGAATCTGTTACTATCATTGGGGGGTGTTTGTAAAATAGCAGTTGATTCATCCACACCAAGAAAACTCAAACATAAATAAAATGCATAAAAGTAAACACACCACGCTGAAAGCAATAATACGTTTAACATAAAAATAACACAACTCTAAAATAATTAACTTTAATCTAAGGAATGAATATACTATTATGCATAATGAGATATATGAAAAACACAACTAAGAATAGGGGAGGAATAATGGCTTGGAGTGGGCCCGAGCTCCAGTAGATCTCGCCCAACAAATCATGAAGACAATACGCTGATAAAGAACGTTCAAGCTTTATTAGAAATGCAATGAAGTATTACATGCGGTAATGTTCTAAAATAATGCTCTCCCCTACTATAGAGGATTCTGTGCATTTATATACCACACATAGGACTTCTTATTGTAGTTTTGTTACAACAAGTGCCCCAGTGGTAACCTAAACTGGGATAGTTCAGCTACTGTAACTGATGTGTGACAATTAACTCTACATCATTTCCTGGCAATTGGAGGACTTTTGCTTCATTACGGTTCTACATCATGAATAGTTAAATTTTCATCCACTCTGGTTGGGATAGCTCGCTCATCAGTGTTTTTACAAAAATGACGTGGAACAGTGGTCAACGGGGTCCTACCCCAATCGGTCAACACACATAATTCAAACTCTTGCTTGAGTAAGGCATCTAAATCAGTAAGGCACCTTTCTTAGTGAGGTTCCTAACTCAGTAAGGCACCTACTTCAATAAGGTTCCTACTTTATTAAGGCACCTACTTAAGTAATGCACCTACTTCAATAAGGCGCCTACCTTTGTATGCCTTTGTATGATTCAAGAGAAATCATGCTAGGTCCATGTAGGACCTTGACTAAGCAAAAGATGACAAAATCTGGGAAATAACTACACAAAACACACTTCATGCATGGATTAGATAATACACATGATTTCATTAAATAAATACATAATATCTCATAAAAATATACAACTCATGATATATTTCCCCACAAAAACCGCTAGTACATATACAAAAATATGAGCATATCTGATCCTCATCAAAGGTGAAGGTGATAGAGTTATATATTACACACCACAGGGGGTACCTATCCACTTGTCATTTAAACTAGACTTCCAATGCATAAAAAACACTACAGAGTATGAATCCTTAATCTTATATCTTCAATCAGCTATAGCTATGAGCATTAAGTGTATTATTTGGTGATTCTCAACTTCTTGTAAAGAAAATCAACAAAGAATACCAATGCAAAGAACCTACCATTAAACTTTATCATGAAGTAGCAATGAAGTTGCTCTCTAAGTTTTATTGGTATGAAATCAATAGCTTACCATGTTCAACTAACAGATTTGTAGATGCGATGGCCTCCCTTGGATCCTTGATTCCAAAATATTTATTTGGAGAGGTATAGTCCCTAATAATTTCAACGGTCTCTAAATCTGTAATTTTCTGTTTTGAGTCAAAAGGTCAAAAGGATATTTGCTTTATCTAGTCAAATTTATATGATCCTTGGTTAAGCCAAATAGTAGCCTTTCTCAAGTTTGGAACATTCCCATATGATATATCTTGGACTTCCAAATGCACTTTAAAGTAAAAGGTAACCCATTTTGATCTTTTGGGAGATCTTGTCCTTAAAGAGAATTAAAAAAACACCAATGCATTACGACATCTTCATGAGGAATTCACGGCTAATTGGTTAGGTCCATACATAGTTACACAAATATTAGGTAATGGTACTTATATACTCATAAGTCTAGAGGGAGAGGAATAATATGAACCACTTAATGTAATACACTTGAAAGTATTCTATGCATGATATGATTAATATATATGTATATGTATACATGGCTAATACACAAAAATATTTCCATACATTTCATTCATAATATTATTTTTTAGTTGCATTTACACTTCAATAAGAATGCATTCACCCACATATCATATTGCATTTCATACATTACATTAACATCCACATTTCATATAGGTATCATTTATTCAAGGTCTTAATTGGTCCAACAAAAGTCATGTTTCCTTAATTAGAGGTACCTTCATACTGTCATCCACATAATTTCACAATGTTAAATTGTCATCCGCATAAGCCATATTCACAAAAACCTAGGTGTTTTTAGTTATTCATCCATTCCTAGTATTTTAAGAAACCTCCAAAAAACATGTTGAGTCCTTTTAGGATCATAACACATCTTACACTAAGAAAATATTGAGTTTGAGAATTGATTCCAAAAATATTCTTGAACCAAGCATAATTTTCACATCTTAAAAACATAATGTGTCAAAGAAGGATAAAACCATCCTTGGTCTAAACCTTGAAGTGAAAAGGGTCATCCTTGCTAGAACCATCATGTAACATAGTCCATAAGAACAGTGGTTTGCACGACTATCATAGTTGCTTCAAATTCAAAAAGATAGAGTAGTAAGGATAGGGTACAATTCTCATCACACTTAGGTTGAGAATCCAATTCCCCAAAGCTCTAAATATTTTGCATTACACACCATTGATCATTGGGTTGTAAGGATTGTACTACCTCTCCAGTCAGACGGTTAGGTAGTCATCCAAAAATTCAAGAAATCAAAAACAAAATCGTGTACTATGGAGTTAGCCTCCACCAAAACTATAGACGCTTGATTGGAAGTGGAGGACGCTCATTCATGGTGACATGTCTCTTTTAAAATAGACCTTTGACCACTCATACGAACAAGCTAGTCTCATGGTTTCAACCATAACAAGTTTACCGAATTTACGCAAGATGAGTTAATGAAATCACTTGCACACACACTAGTTCTTTATTGTATTGGGTCATTACCTTACTCTTGATTTAGTAAATAAATTCACTGCACACACATTTGGTCCTAGAAGGATTAGGCAGTTTTAGTGGGTTTGTTTGATACCACTAGGATGTTTGAGTCTCTGTAAAACAAGTAGTTTTCCATATCAACATCCATATCTTCTTCCATATCAACATCCATATCTTATTCCATATCAAGATCCATATCTTCTTCCATGTTAACATCCATGTCACTTCATAAGTCATTCATCCCATAAGCCACCAAGTCTGGTACCCCTAATTAAACAATAATACCAACAAAAGGGTCAAGCATAGATCTAAACTATAAATGATCATTAGAACATGTTATCTTGCATAAATTATCCATACATTTCATCTTGCATTAATCATCCATAATATCTCATATGCATTAGTCATAAACATAAACATGCATTCCACAAAAATCATTCACACAAAAATATAACACAAAAGTAAAAGCCATGTATATATATGAATATCGCATGTACAATGAGTGTCAAATTGCTACATACAATGGAGCACCAAGGCTCATATACAAAAAGTGCATCTAAGCACTAGCTACATACTCTAAGATGATCCCTGTGACCTAGTAGGAGTCCTAGACCTAGATCTATGCCTAGACTCGCTATGCCTCGCACCCTTGGATATAGAAGAGATTGGAGGATCAGGAAGAGGAATATGATGTTCCATAAACCTATCCTCCAATGCCTCGATATGCCTATGTTGATACTGAAGGTATCATATGTTGACATTATTCCAACACTCCTTCTCTACTAGCTCTTACTGGAGACTCATAATCCTTGCATCCCGCTCCACTACCTACTACTCCAAATATGCCCATTCCTCCTCACTCTAGTTTAGGGGTGCATCTAGAACCTCCTCAACCTCCAATCCATATCCACCATCTCCCTCAACCTATGGAGTCTTCTGAGCAACACCCTTCATATTTTGCATCGGATAGTTAGATCGAAGGTGCCACTATCTCTTGCAGGCATCTTGGGTCCCTTCATCTTGAGTAGCCTAGGCACCCTACCACATAGGCTCCTCAATGACATCCTACCTTAGTCTAAACTTGCAGATCACTTTCAATAACTAGAAGTACTCCACCTTGCTTTGACACCTACCAACCACCTATCTACCCTATCGCACCAACCATAGATACTCCTTATCCTAAGTCCACTAGGACCCATCCATGGCATCCATACTACTTGGACATATGTCAATCCTCCACTAACTTGTCCTCACTAGATGACTCAGTTGCATCTCCTCTACATGCGTCCATCACCTAGCATAGGGTTTCTCCCTCCCAAATTCCTCCATAGGTAAGCCCTCCGATCGAGTAAACCTAAAGAGATATCATACCCAACATTAAATCAATAAGTTGCACCCTAATACCTTCTACCACTACCTCATCACGTCATATAACTCACGGTACACTTGTGCCAATAATATGGGAGCCCATGCATACACATACCTCATAGTGAGCATATTACTCACCACCTCTATTAGGTTCCAAGGGAACTTGGACTTGGTACTGTTTGGGGCCACAATATTGGCCATCACAAGCATCACCAATGCCCAAAGTGGGTCTAATTACTTGTCTACATACATGGATAAATAAGGTATGTTCCCGCTCTCCTCCTTCACCCCATCCCATGCATCTCCAAACATCCACATCATATCCATATTTCGACTAAGCCTGACCTCAACCCAGATCTACTCCATCGATACCTTGAGGATGTGATATACATTCTCCATGGTAACAATCACGTCGCCTATGGGAATCTGAAAGGTCCCTTGATCCACATCCCATATCTTTGCTAAAATAGAGAGATACCCTCTATATGCCCTCACCACATCTAGTTGGGCTACCTCCACTAGCCCCACCATCTCCAACAACTCCCACTCATCCTCTGTAATCACCTTCCTCATATTAGAAATATAAGGCAAGAACTGGTGATGAGCCTCCAAAACTACAAGTTGTAGCACAATACAAAAAAATTGTTAAGAAGTTGTTCAAGAAAAAAAGAACAACAAAAATTTTGCACAACACAAAAAGCATCAACAACAGGTTATCTCAGCCTCTCATGCTCCATCTGCAGCCCCGACCCCCACACTAGCTCCCTCCATTGAAATAGCTTTTGTGCTTCAAATACCTCACCTTACTCACCCTTCACTCTTCAGACATAGCTTCTAAAACTCCTCAGATGCATAAATGATCTTGAAATTCACCTAGCAAGATATTTATAGCAGTTTTAGGTAGCTTGAGGCACCCATTGGTATTTCCTAGTGCACTGAAGTGCCTACGAGCATTTCTATAGACCACAAGCACCCATGGGTGTTTCACATAAGTATTGATAAAAGTAAAATCCACACAAAATAGTAGCAACCCCAAACCAAATCATTTCAAATTTCACTCAACAATTTATTTCATCATTTTATCAAGTTTTGTGAATATTCCAACTAATTTGGATGCATAAATATCATTTGCGACCAAATTGACCAAATTTCACCAAACAAATTCTAAAAGTACCTCAAAATGTTTCAAATATTCATAAAATGATGATCATTAGAATTTTCATCATCCACACATCATCTCCACTTCATTTCATATCATCATTTACATATTTGCCAAGTTCAAGTAACATGGAAGTGAATCTTGTATCTAGTAAGTTATTCTACACACTTGGTAATTTTAAGGATTTGCATCCATGCAATTCGGTAAGATGAATAGCTTACCATAAGGACCCTTATATATGATCATAATCACTTATCTCCTTGATAGATATCATAATCATATTTGGTACTTCACATTTTGAGTGAAACCTTACCAAGAATAATTTGCACAAATGTAGTCATTGATGTACTTTCCCGTGGGGCATGAAAACATGGATAATTACTATCAAAACCACTCATTAATTTGATCATAGTCACAAGATAGACAATATCGGTAGGTTGATTGGTTCCATGATGGAATTAGGTGAAGTGTTTTCCACAGTCACTACCTGGCTCCTACGTTGACTTAGTCATCCTACATCTTCATAACTTGCATCCTCAATGATGCCAACAAGGCATCTTTTTCAACACCATCGAATCACCCCAAATTTGGGTTAACCACATTTGGTTTTGATTCTCCCATAATTGAATACATCTTATAAGATCATGGTATCTACACTTGACAAAACCCCCCTTCCCACTGTTAGGGTAAAAATGGTATCACATTTTACATCATTCATATCGTCCTCATCACATCACATTTGCACAAAATCCTTTATCTATTGGTAAAAAAATAGATACATCATATAAAATTTTACACCAAAATCCTTCCCACCATTGGGGAAAAAATGGTATCACATCATTCATTATTTGCACAAATTTTTCAATTGGCTCGTGAGATTCATTTGTAACTTCATTCTAAAATTGAGACGGTAAGCTATGCACAACTCCAAATTATTTTATTCTTTTATCTTCAATATCGTGCTTCACATACCAAGAGAAGTTGCTTCTACACCTGGCCAAAATAGGTGTCTCGTGTTTTTGCATTGCATCGTGTTTCACGCAACACAATACAAAAAGGGATATTTTTAGACACCAAATCCCACACATTTTCCTTCCATATAGGCTTTCATTTCTGCCACCAAAGCATAGCCATTTTCCCACCATTTCTCATTTTCCACCATTTTCTAAATATTATTCACATTTAATTATGTATTTTTATTTTACATATATTTAAATATAATATTTTATATTATATTTTAATATATATTTAATAAATATATATTTATTTAAGTGAATTAAACCCAACCAGTATATTTTATCTAATATTATATGTTCGTTCACCTTAATCCATGCCACATCCTAAACTTATTATATATCCTTGGATGTGCTTTAATCTCAACTACACAATGAGTGTCATTGAAACCCTAGCATACCCTAGGTTAGACATTAAGTAGGAGCCATTTTGATGGATCAACCCCTAAGTATTTTGATCAAGTTTTTTATTGCATGAGTTCTTGAGATTCCTAATTACCTAAGTGATAAAGGCTTTAGTAATAATCTCTTAGTGTCCTAGCCCCATTCCATCCATCGTATTCCACACCCTCACTCACCATAATTGCCACCACATACCTTGTCCTCACTTGATATACTTCTACAGACTTCTCCATCAACCACCAAGTGCCCACGAGAACTTTCTATCAACACCAGGTACCCACGAGTACCTCCCTACTAGTACCAAGTACCCACGGGTACCTCCCTATAAGTTACAAGTGCCCACGGGTGTTTTATACAGTCAGAAGTACCTGTGGATGTTTTATGCTCCTATTCCTAAAGTCTCCCTAGCCTTCAGGTAATGCTAGGACATCACCACATCAGCCACCTATATTATACATCATGCATAAGAAGATAGCAAAATGGGAAAACATATGAAACCTAAATTTATTCATTTCATTGCATGTGTTTTTGTTTCTATCCATTTTATTTACAACATTTAGTTAGTAAGTTTTATTATTGCTTACAGAGGGCCTCATGCTATGGAGCCCTCTCATATACTACTAACTATTTTATGTGTCATTATGTGCAGATCAGGAGCTCTATATCAACATTTGAAGTGGTTCAATCCTAGATAATGAAAAGCCCACTCAACTTCATTGGGATCAATATATGCTTGAAGACACCGCAACCTTGCTTCTTAGGGTTTCAAAGAATCCTAAATTATTGTAATATTGTATCAAAAGGATTCAAGGATCCAAGATTGTAACAATGGAGTTTATAGGCTCCACTCATCAATAAAAAAATTATTCTATTGTGCAAACTTGTGTTATCTTGTATTTTATTTTTATTAAAGCATTGTCTGTGTGTGTTGCATTTTTCATATTTTAGTTTGTATGAAAGATTTTGGAAAGTTATGATTATTGTTTGTATGCGAGATTTGGGAAAGATATGAGCATTTTTTGTATGTGATATTTGGGAAATATATGAGCATTGTTTGTATGCAATATTTGGAAAGATATGAGCATTGTTTGTATGCAATATTTGAGCAATATTGAGTAGGTTTTATGAGCTAATTTGAGAAGGAATTGTGAGCATAGTTGAGCAGGTTTTGTGAGTAGATTTGAGCAGGTTTTAAGAGTACATTTGAGCATATTTAAGCAATTTTTGTGAGTAAATTTGAGTAGGTTTTATGAGCATATTTAAGAAGGTTTTATGAGTATATTTGAGTAGATTTGTGAGCAGGTTTGGAGTAGATTTGAGTAGAGCTATAATTAAGCTTTGGAGCAGACTAGAGCAGGGGGAATTGGTGTCTCCTATGTATTGAGGTCCATAAACCAGAGCAGAGTGGATTGAGGTCCACAAACAAGAGTAGAGGGGATTTATGTCTTCTGTGGATTGAGGTCCATGAACTTGTGAGAGGGTATATGTGTCTCATGTGGATAGAGTTCCACAAATATTATAATAGGGAATTGGTTCCCATGAAATTTATTGAGAAATTTATAAGTAATATTTCTTTGTGGATGAATCCCACATTGGGTGAACCATGTTAAATATGTGTTTCTTATGTGTGTGGTGATTTATACATTATTTCATTACTGGAATTGATAATATTGGATGATATTTCTTTGGAAAGAAAAGTAAAATTTTTATCTAAACTGTTCACCCTCCTTTCAGTATAAGCTTGTGTTATTCAATTGGTATCAAAGAAAGTTTCTTTATGAAAGCCTAATAGCTTGAAGGAAGATATTACAAGAACACACATGGACAATAATGTGATAGAATATGTTCATGTTTTCAAAGACCAAGAATAAGAGAAAGAATATGCTCTTGTGATTAAATACCTAGAAAATGAGAAATATTCAGAAAAGGAAGAGGAAGCCATAATTGATATGGAAAAGAAACTTGTCATTGGTCTTGAAGAGTTAAAAATGAAGAACTTAAGATTGAAGGCTAAAGTAAAAGAGGATGAGAAAGCAAAGGCAAAGCTTCCAAAATATCTTACTGACTTAAAAGTTAAGGTTGAAGAGGGAAGGAAAGTTGAAGAAGGTATGGCTGAATAGTTAAAGGTAAAAGACCTAGAATGTGAAATACTAGAACATGAAGCTGACATTCTAAGGAATGGAATTGAAAATTTTAATAATAATATATATCAGTTTAGGAAAAGCTCAAAATATTTGGATGATATTATCAAAACATAGATATCTCAATTTATGAAGATCGGACTTGGATTTGAGGAAGATCAAGAAGTATGAAAAGAAGAGTCAAGCTCAAAATAAATAGAAGCATCAAAAAAGGTATTTGAAGAAAAGCCTAAGACCTATGCTAATGTATTGATAAATAGAAACATCAAAGAGGAAGAAAAAAATGCACAATCAAGGAATAAGGACCATCATAGAAAAAGCAAAAAAATAACCATGAGATCATATCCTCCAAGGCAAGATGAATATTTCTTCTAGGGTTATTGTTACTCATGTAATCATTTTGGTCATAAAGATATACATTGCAGGGTTCATGGTAAGAATGATTATGACTTCACCAAGAGAAATTTCAGGTTGTTTACACCTTTCAAGGACTACAACATCATGTGTTTCAATTGCAATAATTTTAGGCATAAAGCTAAATGGTGTAGAACAGAGTTTCTAAAACTTCCAAGCATGAAAAAGGACTCTCAAAATGTTCAAAGAGGTATGGCTTCAAAATTTTGGAAAAAGAAAATTGAAAAATAAGAAGAGAATTGTTAGTTGGGAGTAATTTTAATCCTATTCAAAAATTAATCACCTCAATAAAAGGAGGTGGTGAGGGGGTTGTGCTAAGTGTCTTCTTTTTATCCCCAAGGAGCCTTTTGCCGTTGATGACAAAGGGAGAGAATTAAGTATGGGGGAGCAGCTTGTCAAAGGGATCAGATTGGGAATCCAGTTGCAGTCAAATAATTTTTTTTGAAGGGTTGCCATAAATGACAAAGGGGGATATTGTTAGAAATATTAATTTGTCATTGATGTCAAAGGCACATGGTATTCAAGGCAGAAATATGCTTCAAGAAGTTTATAAGGTTGAGAAATTATTCAGGGTAATGTATATCTCTAATCAAGGAAAATATTTTAAAGAAAAATATTATAATATTTAAATATCAAATTTAAATATTATAAAGAAGGACAAAATCTTGGGACACAAAGGTTTAAAAGTTAATAAAATTTTCTTGGGACAAAAGTTTAAAAGTTGATTGGGACAAAGGTTTAAATATTATAGAGAGAAGGATAAAAGGTTTTGGAAGGTTATATTTAATAAATTTAAATATATATTGCATGGGCCAACATCCCTTGGGTGCACCATACAAAGGTAAGGTTTAAATTTCAAAATTTAAATATGATAGCCAACCTCGTTGAGCACCAAAGTCAAAATCCTATTAAAATGCTATCAAATCACTATGCTAAGTGTGGAGAAAATTTGAAAATCCTTCGCATGGAGTTCATGCAGTGGGCAGATGATAAGGGAGAGAAGAGCACATGTTTTGGAGGTAAAAATCAAAAGGAGATATTAAGTTAATAATTGTACACTTTGGTTTTCATTTGGGTGGCTAGCTTAGACATAATCCTAGCCTTGCATAGAATTATTCTTGGTAGGAGGTTGACGTGTCAAATCCCGTTGACGTGTCAAATCCCGTTGACATCAAATTTTTTTTGGAATCAAAAATCAAATTACGAAAGAGTCAAAACTATCTTTACACCATTCTAATATCACGTGTTGCATTAGCATAGCTGGTTACAAGTGCTTGGGAAAGTGATGTTATTCTTGAGGTCAGTGGATTGATTCACGATGGTGCAAGGTAATTTTTGTTTTATTAAAATTGATAAAGGTGGATAGAAGAAATAAGGGTCATTGGTATAAGTTTAAGGTTATAATTTTTGCATGTGAATAAAAGGGTGAAATAAGATTTTTAAGTTAGTGTGAGACTTCATTGTTGGAAATAAATAGGAGTTATAAGGGTTTTATGTTAGTATGATATTTCATTATTGAAAATAAATAGGAATTATAGGGGTTTTTATGTTAGTGTGAGATTTTATTGTTGGAAATTAATAAAGGGAGGTATAAGATATTATTTTTAAGTTTTATTATGTATATCTTTGATAAGGGTTTTTAATGTGATTTATTTTTGAACTTATCAAGAAAAAAAAAGATATATGTTAACCTGTTTTTGAGTGGCAAAAGAAAGGAAATTTAATTTTGGTAAGATAGGTTTGGAAACCACATGCAAAAGAATATTATCATCATTGTGGAAGATTTAGAGGTATGGTGATTTAATTCCTTTCTCAAGATGGTTTTTTTTTAAGGAAAATATTTTTGTTGTCATAAGGTTGGAGGTATAAGGAATTATTGGATGTGCATTGTTTTTTATTGAAATTGGGAATAATTGATAAGAGTTATAGATCAGTTTTGAGAGTAAAGTTATGCATTGGTTTTGATTGAAATTGGGAATAAATTGATAAGAGTTATAGATCAGTTTTGAAAGCAAATTTTTGCATTGTTCATAATTGATTTTGGGAGTAGATTATATGGATAAACTTGTGCATTGTGATTGGTTTTTGAAGTAAATGTGGAAATCAACAATTACTAGGTCAATTATCTAGTGCTAGACTAAATATACCTTTTGATGTAATAAATGTGAGACATGTGAAAGTGATAGATTTAATGAATGTGAAGAACATATTGGACATTTGTTAGTACATATCATTCATTATATGTTCATGAAGATAAAAGAATTATGGGTAGAATATGTCTAAATTGCTTTAGTTGAGGAAAGTGCATTGAAGAGTAAGTAAAGAACTTGATGACATCATTATGCAATATTTGGGTAAAATTGAGCATTATTTGTATGTGATATTTGAGAAATATATGAGCATTGTTTTTATGTAAGATTTGGGAAAGATATGAGCATTGTTTGTGTGTGATATTTTGGAAAGTTATGAGCATTGTTTGTATGCGAAATTTGAGAAATATATGAGCATTGTTTGTACGCAAGATTTAGAAAAGATATGAACATTATTTGTAAATGAGATTTGGAAATATAGGAGCATTGTTTGTATGCAATATTTGAGTAAGATTGAGTAGGTTGTAAGAAGTTTTTATGAGCTGATTTGAGTAGGCTTTGTGAGTAGATTTGAGCAATTTTTGTGAGAAAATTTGAGTAGTTTTTTTTAGTATATTTGAGTAGGTTTTATGAGTAAATTTGAGCAGGTTTTGTGAGAATATTTGAACAGGTTTTATGAGAAGAGTTGTAAGTATTTTTGGATCAGATTTAAGTAGAGCTGTGATTAGGCTTTGGAGTAGACCAGAGCAGAGGATATTGGTGTCTCCTATGGATTTAGGTCCATGAACCAAAGTAGAGTGTATTGAGGTCAACAAACCAAAGCAAAGGGGATTGGTGTCTCCTATGGATTGGGGTCCATAAAATTGTGAGAGGGGATATGTGTCTCCTGTGGATAGAGTTCCACAAACATTGTAATAGGAAATTGTTTTCCATGAAATTTGTTGAGAAATTTATAAGCAATATATCTCCATGAATGTAGCCCACATTAGGTGAACCACATTAAATTTGTCTCTTATGTGTTTGGTGATTTATGCATTGATTCATTACTGTAATTGATAATATTGGATGATATTGCTTTGGAAATAAAAGTAAAAGTTTTATCTTATACTGTTCACCCCCCTCTCAGTATAAGCTTGTGTTCTTCAGTGAACTCAATAGATTTCTGGTTAGAGAAAGCTCCAAGGATGGATTTATATCTCTTAAAAATAAATTATTTAATTAACTCAGAACTAGGGGATATTAAATTATTTTTTCCTACCTTTGTTCTAGAAAATTATATTTGATGGCAGGCCTTCACTTTTGGCCAGATCTTTAGAGTGAGCGGCATGCAAATATGGATATAAAATAAAAACAATTTCTTTTATTTTGAAGTTGGACAACTGCAATTTTATCAGAGATCTTTGAATCAACACAAATATTATTCATCGAAAATTTGAAAATGGATGAAAGATAGAAATATCAAGTACATTTCTTGAAGCATCATTTTTTGGAGTAAACAAAAACCTCTTCGAACTTATCTGTGTAAAACTAAAATTGTTTAAGGGATTTTTCCCACCTTGTATTTTCACATTTTTAAATACGTTTCTTCTCTTTTCTTGGTGGGTGTTTTTTTTTAGGGGTTGAGCTTGGGACTTCTCTTCTTTTTACTGTCTTGGTCTATAAACCTACGGGTTGTATTAGTGCTTGGATGTTTTTATCCCACAAGAATGATTATTTAGCTCCCGTCTTAGAGTTAGGAATTTATAATGAGAGGTTGTACCTTTTTGAAAATCACTCCACTGATGATACCTATAGGTCGAAATGTGTTCAGAGTTTTGATGTTGTATTACTTATTTTTATAGGAATAAAATTCAATCTAATGTCTTTTGTTACTTTCCTAACTCATGTATTTTTTAAAGTTTAATATTTCCTTTTGTTTTCTACCATGCTTTCATTGTTGGTATTATGTTATTCACTTGCCTCGTAATGCGATCTAGTGAATTAGAAAACCTCCAACACTAGTAGTATTCTCTTCACTTGCGTGTAAGGGATCTAGTGAATTAGAAACTAGTTTACATTTTTTTAGTACTATTATGCCATGTTTCATTTTTTATTAATGAGGATAGACACTTTCCCAAAAAAAACTGTGAGTTCTCCACATCAATTGAAATATATTTGGCTTTGGTTCCTAGATCAGTGGTGTATGCAATTACTTTCTACCTATAATTTATATTATGTTCATAATATATGTTAGATAAGTTTATTTTTTGTATTTTGAATTTAATTCCAGATATAGAACTAAATTCTAAAATATTTATTAGACGTTATCTCTACAAGCTATGAAAATTTCCTATGCTTTTCTTTCAGTTACATGCTAACTAAAACTTGACTTGATTTTTAGCTGGTAGTTTATACCCACCTTACATTTCTGGCTTACAGCCATATTTCCCATTCCATTCTATCATTTCATATCTCTTTCTATTACCCTAATATTTATAATGATCTTAGATTAGTACGAGAACCAAACCTATCTAGATATTGTCCCAAAGAACATCTCTTTCCTTCAACATTTCAATGTTGATCGGGTCTACGGTGCACATATATTTTTTACTTAGGTAGATTCATGACCAATAGTTTCATGTAATTTAAATAGTGGATTATACTTCCTATAGTGACCAATGCAACTATCATTTGAAAAGCATTACTAAAGGCTTTTTAATTAGTGGATTTTTTTTTGGTTTGAAAAATAGGAAATAGGAAGAAAGTAAGGCTAAGAAAGACCCCTGGCTAGGGAATGGAGGGACTTACCAGATATCTCAAAATTTAATTGAACATATATCTAGACAGGGGATCAAAGTATTAGTATATGCAATCTTTGTGGACATAACAAATTTATGGAATCAAGGGTGGCTTTCAACAAAAAAAATTACTTCTGGAAGGAAATGAAGTTGACCAATGGATCAAGTACACAAGGGATAAAACAAGCACTTTTATAAGATTAAGATAAGAAGAAACCCCTTTAGTATGGTCAAAGAACCCAACTAGTGGATAATTTATAGATAAAGAAAGATACAAGACAATATTTGAAGATAATAATGAGGAGGTCCTATGGTGGTGGAGCAACATTTGGAAGGTGAAAAAACCTTGAAAATTAAAAATTAGTATTGGTTATTTTTAGTTAAGAAGTCATTAACATGGTATGTTATACAAGAGAGGTTGTGGTGAGGCCCAATTCAATGTAGTTTGTGTAAAATAGAAGAAAAAACAATACATCACCTACTAGTTCATTGTGATTTTTCAAGCAAAGTGTGGAGGTATATTATACCCATGACTAATGGTAAGGGGGAAGTGGCCAACAAGAAATCTATTTGATAATATGCAACAATGGTTCAAAGATAAATATTTAAAAGAATACAAGTGTATTGTATTAATAATGGTATTTGGTCTATGGTTGGTAAGAAAATTCTATGTTTTTTGAGAGCAAGAAAATTCTACCTATTAAAATTCAAGATCAAATCAAATATACTTATGAAGGCATTAAAAAACCCTAAAATTAAAGGCTATAGGATAGGTTGGATGTTTAAAGTGCATATTACAAAGTCTTGGGCTTTTACTGATGGAGCTTAACAAGATAATCAAGATAGATGTGGGATAAGAGGAGTGTTATATTAGGATGAAAACCACAAGTTCACTTTCAAAGTAGTTCATGGTTAAGGTACCAATAATGTGGTAGGTGTTGGCAATTTTGAAACATTAAATTTTTTGATAAACTTTGGCCTAAGTATATAGAGCTTTAAAGCGGCAAAGAGTATGCGAAGGTGTTTAGGTTTTAACGGGCCATAAATGAGGGTGATAATATGGATGAAATAATATTTGGATATTTTATCATTGCAGATATTTTTGCTAGCTTTACGATGATATATTATAATAGGCGATCGGGTCAGCGGATCAAAAGTTATGGCCCCGAGAAGCAGGACCAAGAAGCTCAATTTTGGGCCAAAAAATTGACTAAGTTTCGGGCCCCACCCGACTATGCTCATCCTCCCGACTGTGCTCATACAAATGCCCAAAATTTTCTAAGTGTTAGTGTTGCCGCAACCTGACTTCGCAGTGAAGTCGGGATGCGCCCTTAATTTTGTGCGCACTTGGGGAGATGACGTGTAGAGAGCTGAGACAAAAATTTGAATAAGTATTGAGTGAACCCTAACTTTGATATAAATTCAGGTTGCATTCTTAGTTTTGTGCATAGTTGGGCAGCTCACATGAAGAAAATGACTAAGTGCTGGGACTGCTCGACTTCACAGCAAAGTCGGGCTGCACCCTAGAACAAGAGCGCAAAGTGTTGAGCTGCCTGACTTCGCAACGAATTCGGTCTTTGCTCACTGACCTGTGCACACTTGGGCAATGAACGTTGAAACTTGCCTAGAAATTTTCTAAGGCACGAAGGCCTTCCTGACTGCGCTCATCCACCCGACTGTGCTCATATAAAGGCTGAGCTTAAAGACAATTTCTTCCCCCTCCATAAGATGTTGATAGGTGTCCAGGCTCAAGATTCGAGTAAAATATGTGATAGGTGTGCCGCCAGGGTACCAAAAATATGAGCGTGAACTGATAGATTGTACTGCATCTACCCCCATTCAAACTGACTCAACTTCCCACCTACTATATTTCAATGGAGCTGCCACATTTTCAGGAGGACCTTGCTGCAAGTACATTCTTTACCCATAGAGGTCAACATCAACCTCTTTTGTTAGCTTTTACAGCTTTTGTCAGGTCTGGGATTCTGTGCCCAAAATGTAATCGAGGGGGAAAATTGTGCTATAAATAGCAGCCTCATTTCATTGTACAAGGGTGGAGGGGGGACATATTGCTAGAGGACTCTACTATGATGGACCACCTTCTAATTAATTCAAAGCATCCTTGGCTCTGCTTCTTGTATCTGTCTTTTATGCTGCCTTCTGCTAGTATTTTTGCTTCATGTCCATTTATATTTATGTCTGTTTGAATTCTAAATCCTAGATTTGAGCATTGGTGATTATTTGGATTTGGAATACAAAAAATAAGGATACATAGGATAGAATCATAGTTGCAATTTTTGTTACATGCTTTGTTTTAATTGTTGTTGGTTCGGATGCAAATTTGTGATCATGATGCTTGTTCTCCCCGCACCCGAAACACATGGTATTTACATCTCTTTCCTATTCCATTATCTTTTTCAATCTCTTTAAAGTTCCATTTACCCCATTTTTTTAATCTCTTTCCTACACCCTTATCTAAAAACCCCCTCAAGTAGGTTAGGAAAGGAGCTAACCTTCTCCGGAGATCGGCACGGGGGGCATCCCTTCCTCCTAGTATTTCAATGTTGGTCTACGAGTCTAGAGCACATTGACACACTAAGTCCTTCCCAGGTGGTGGATCCGTGGCCAATAGTTTTTGGCATGCCCGGTGGAACGAATAGTCTCCATATTTTTAGGAAGCCTGATTTTGGTGAATCTCTGGCTTGCCTTCATCTGGAAAAATCACCTGGCGACTCTAACTGAGTTGAAGATCCAGATTTCTTGATCGTAGGCACCTTATTTTTAAGCTAATAGAAGACACCCTAGAGGAATCAAGGTTTGGTAATAATCCTTGACCTCAAAAGCAGAGAAATGAATGTTCACCTACAGTCTCCATATTTTCAGAAAGGTGAATCTCTGGCTTACCTTCATCTGGAAAAATCACCTGGCGACTCTGACTGAGCTGAAATATGGAAGCCCGAGTTGGTGAATCTCTAGCTTGCCTTCATGTGGCAAAATCACCATGGCAAATCCCTCATACTATGCAAAGCCCTAGAATGCAGCTGTGTGGAGCTCGAGAGGCAGATCTCATCCAAAGTCACCAGTGGGAATATGCAAACACCGCCCAAATGATGAATAATATGGTTGCTTACAGTTTTCGTCAAGATACGGGCCAAGAGGAGGAACAAAATCCAGTGGTAAATTTTGAACACAAAGAGGGCACATTTTTGCACCCTTTTTTTGTCCCAGGGCATAGCACGCAAGCATTCAGACAAAGCCCAATAGACATGCCTCACTAGGAGGCTGATCGTGAGGAGACCCCAATATCTTGCTATCGCACCAAGGAGTTGGAGGAACTCGTGCTCGAGAGTCCACAGGTGGTGGACTCTCTAGAGTGGTGGTATTAGCTCAAACCATCATTACAACTGGTACCCGAAGAGGGCTCCCGTATGGTAAATATCCTTGCCATATTGTTCATCAATTGTATGGGTATCGACATGAATGATAACCTACTACGTTGCACCATGTTCGCAACCTAGCAAACTTTGGGAGGCCGTACAGACTTAAAAGATCAACTGAAGTACAATCAGATCTAGTTCGGGTACTATAGGTTCATCGGATAGGCAACCAAAGCTATATTTGTGTTAGTGACATGTCAATCATGCTGTAAAATTTTGTGTAAATAATATAAATAAGCCGGCTAGTATGCAAAGTTTTAGTTGGTTTCTTAGTTTAGTTTGTGCAATATTTTTTTTTTAGTGTTCCAAGAGGGCCATGGGTGCCAAGGGTTTGAGAAAGAGGTTGTTGCCGACAATGAGTATCAACAGGACTACGAGGGTGACTATGTTGCCCAATGGATAAAGGCCTAGGTCCTCACATTGAGGTGAGCTCAATGCCCCATGAACTGCCAGGAATGTTGGCAATTTTGCCACATTAAATTTTTTGATAAACTTTGGCCTAAGTATATAGAGCTTTAAAGCAGCAAAGAGTATGCAGAGGTGTTCAGGTTTTCGTGGGCCATAAACAAGGGTGATAAAATGGATGAAACAAGCTTTGGACATTTTATTATTGCAAATACTTTTTTTATCTTTTCGATGATATATTATAATAGGTGATCGAGTTAGCGGATCAAAAGTTATGGCCCCGAGAAGCAAGACCAAGAAGCTCAATTTTAGGCCAGAAAATTGACTAAGTTTTAGGACCCGCCCGACTGTGCTCATACAAATGCCCAAAATTTTCTAAGTGTTAGTGTTGCCGCAACCCGACTTTGCAGCGAAGTCGGGCTGCACCCTTAATTTTGTGCGCACTTGGGGAGCTGACGTGCAGAGAGTTGAGCCCAAAATTTGACTAAGTATTGAGCGAACCCCGACTTCACTCTGAATTTAGGTTGCGCTCTCATTTTTGTGCACAATTGGGTAGCTCATTTGAAGAAAATGACTAAGTTCTTGGATTGCCCGACTTCACAGCGAAGTCGGGCTATGCCCTGGAAGAAGAGCGCAAAGTGTTGAGCTGCCCGAATTCACAGTTAAGTTGGGCTTCACTCACTGACCTGTGTGCACTCAAGCAAAGAATGTTGAAACTTGCCCAAAAATTTTCTAAGGCACGAAGGCCTTCCCGACTGCGCTCATCCGCCCAACTGCGCTCAAACAAAGGTTGAGCTTAAAGATGATTTCTTCCCCCTCCATAAGATGCTGATAGGTGTCCAGCCTCGATATTCATGTCAAATATGTGATAGAAGGTGTGCCTCTAGGGTACCGGACATATGAGCATGAACTGACAGATTGTACTGCATCTACGCCCATTCAAACTAACTCAACTTCCCACCTACCAGATTCCCACAGAGCTACCATGTTTTTAGGAGGACCTTGCTGCAAGTACATTCTTTACCCGTAGAGGTCAACATCAGTCGCTTTTGTCAGCTTTTGCAGCTTTTGTCAGGTCTAGGATTATGTGCCCAAAATGTAATTGGGGGGGAAAATTATGCTATAAATAGCAGCCTCATTTCATTGTACAAGGGTGGAGAGAGGACATATTGCTAGAGGACTCTGCTATGACGAACCACCTTCTAATTAATTCAAAGCATCCTTGGCTCTGCTTCTTGTCTCTATATTTTATGCTACCTTCTGCTAGTATTTCTGCTTCATGTCCATTTATATTTTTGTCTGTTTAAATTTTGAATCCTGGATTTGAGCATTGGTGATTATTTAGATCTGGAATACAAAATAGAAGGATACATAGGATAGAATCGCAGTTGCAATTTCTATTACTTGCTTTGTTTTAATTGTTGTTGGTTCGGATGCAAATTTGTGATCGTGCTGCTTGTTCTCCCCCACCTGAAAGGTATGGTATTTACATCTCTTTCCTGTTCCCTTATCTTTTTCAATCTCTTTCATGTTCCCTTTACCTCATTTTTTTTAATCTCTTTCCTGCACCCTTATCTAAACCCCCCCCAAGTAGATTACGAAAGGATCCGACCTTTTTCGGAGATCGACACGGGGGGCATCCCTTCCTCCCGGTATTTCAATGTTGGTCCGTGGGTCTAGGGCGCATTGACACACCAAGTCCTTCCCAGGTGGCGGATTCATGGCCAACAGTAGGGTATAAGGCTTTGATATTTTTTTTATGAATGGTAATGGAACAAGCAATAACAATACTTCAAGTGTTTTGTAACTCAAATTGGTGGTGGATTGGGCTTTAGGTTTAATAGGGATGTTAAATTTGATACTTACAACTTATTATGATCAAGCGAAATTGCTATATGAGTCATTTATAGAGATACCTCTTAAACATATTTATAGAGAACTAAATGAGGAAGTAGGTCTATCAAAAGTTGCCTTGGATATTATAGTTGACACTTGGTTGAAGGAAGGAGTATTGTATGAGACTATGATTCCACCACCATTTGTACCCTTTTGATACTTTTTTCTTTTGATAGAAGTTGTAGTTTAGGATACCTTTCATATTTTTTTGTCTTTGGATAATTAAGGTTATATTTGAAATATGATTCATGGATACAAAGTTGAAGTACAAAAATAACACTCTATAACAAAATTGAAATATTATAACAAGATGTTATTATTGTAACATGTCTGATTTAGTAAGGTTTATATGTAGGTATAAAATACCCATCTTATTATAATATTTTTTCAAAATTTAAAATAAATGTTAAAAAAAACTTTATAGGAAAAAAGAAACAAATATATAATTTATTCAATAGTAAAAAAAATATTCATAGTGGTTAGGGACTTTGCTCTCTCTATAAAGAGCCCCAAGGTTCAAATCAAGACGTACTCAGACAAGGACAAGTTAAATAATAACAATTGAGTATATCATGACGTACTCATACAAGGACAGGTTAAATAATAACAATTGTGTATATGCTAATTAGCTACCCTAATTCAATACCTCTATCATGATCATCTTAACTTTCTCTAACCTAAAGAGTTAAGGTTTATAATAACAATACCTACCAATTCTGTGTATTTTAAAAAAAGTAAGTACAATTAATATCATGTGCAAAAGACTACAAGACTAGTGAACAAACATGCATGTATATAGATCAATCCATTGACCATCATATATAGTTAATTCAATAGTAAATGAGTAAATTGTCATGAAAACGTCTATTATTAAAGTCTGCAATTAAGACGCGTATCATGTGCACAAGATGTATCATGTGCACAAGATGACAAATTATCCTCAGCCATGTGCCCACTAATTCTCACAATCTCAAAGCAACATCATAGGAATTAGAAACAGTTTAAATTATGGTGGACAAAAGGATAAACATGGTATTAACAAATAGTTTTTATAATGGTGCAGGGAACAATGAACGCACAACGTTAAAGCTTGATGAATAAGAAAACCAGGTCAGTCACCATAAATTTTGCTGGACATCACATCTGAAGCTGGACACTTTGCCCATAATCAATGCCCACGTTTCCCATACAGCTCAGCAAACAGCCCAATCCGTAAGGACTAATCTAATTTCCTTTGGTAACCCACGTTCTGTTCATTTACCAGCATCTACGCGTCAAACAATTATCTATGAGTTTTTAATGTTTAAAGGTGACATCTTGTTTACATAATATAATTATTTAACTATTTTTAATAAAAAAAATATTGTATATAGTTTTATTTGATAGCATTCAAACCATAAACCGTTTTATTTAAATAACGTATAAAAATTAATTTTCAATAAATTAGTGCAACTAAAGAGACTATATAAGCAGTGTAACCCCTTTGATTCCTCAAACAAACGGGCTTGAAATTACATGTTATAGCTGGTTGAGGTCATAAAAGATTTTCTAAGATGGCTGAAGAGAAGCATCACCACCATCTATTCCACCACAAGAAAGAAGAGGAAACTCAGAATACTGCGTCGACTGAGACGGTTTACGCTGAAACTGCTGTGTATGGATCATATGGAGACGAAGATAAGTCCAAGGAAGAATACGAGCGCGCCAGAAAAGAGGAGAAACACCACAAGCATATGGAGCATGCAGCCGAATTAGGCACCGTTGCTGCGGGAGCCTTTGCCCTGGTAATATATTTGACTTTAATTAAGTGATCTCGTTTATTTTCGACCATAATATCTTATTCTATAACGATTTTGATTAACTGATTTTGTTTGTTTTCGACCATGTTATCTCATTCTACCATGTAAGCGATGTGAGTTAGTCCAACAATCTTAACCTATTTTTATTATGTAGGTGAGAAGGTGTGAATAATAAAAAAGGTTTATTTCAACCTTTAAAAACCATTTTACCTGTCTCATATTGATTACGGTTCATTCCATAAGTAATATATTTATTCTTGATGTTGTTTTTATCCTGGTCTGCTGTGATTGAATCCTAAGGCTAATTCTATCCTTTGAGGGTTGTGAACTAGTCCTGGAAATTAACCACAAAGTCTAGGGGTCGGAGTCTATACATACGGAACCCAACCATGAATTGTAGACAAAAATTCGAACCTACTAATTGACTTGTAGGACATTGGAAATTTAAAAGTTATGTGTCTGAGATCGATCATGATTGTGCAGCACGAGAAGCACAAGGCAAAGAAGGATCCAGAGCACGCCCACAGGCACAAAATCGAGGAGGAGATCGCTGCGGCGGCTGCTGTGGGAGCAGGCGGGTTTGCCTTCCATGAGCACCATGACATGAAAGAAGCCAAGAAAGAAGAAAAGGAAGCCAGTGGTCACAAGCATCACCATCTCATCTAGGCTTTGATATTTTCTGTTATGTTTGATTGTAATAAAAATCTCTGTGTGATGCTCATGTGCGATCAAAAAGAGAGCGGAGATCTTGCTTTTTGTTCTGTGCAATATGTCTGTTGTTCTTCCAACCCTTTGGCTTTTAAATAAATAAAGTGATCGTTCTGGACAGAAGCCTGGCTCTTTTATTATCTTTATTATTGACATAAGAATAATAGCTGGTAATGTCATTATCTTAAAACAAAGATTCTATTGCTGGAAGGAGACCGTTTAAAGTAAACAGTTGGAAATTGCAGTGTTAATGGGTATTATATTTTTAATTGTTAAAGATGATGCGATATGTTTTCCTCATATTGAGGGCTTGTTAGCTTGTAATCTCGGATCTATTTCTTTGAGGTCGATAAAACTGGATAGTCATTACATATATAGAAGGATAGATATTATATTGACAGCAGTCTGAATTAAACTTTTTGACAAAGTCAAAAATAAAAATAGATAATTACTAATTCGTTCTATATATAATAATTTGTTTTGAGTTAGTGAACGAATAAAACTTTCAATATTACACATTGTTTATAAATTAACATCAGAGGGTATGAATCAAAATAGAAGGGATTCTCTTCTTTTCATTAGTGAAGGGTTGTTGAAAGTAGGTGTTCCTTTTATTACAAGTAACTAAAAAAAACATGTGTTAATTTTAAGTAGAGAAATGTAATAGAGATAGATTATTCTACAATGACTCTATAGTATTTTAGATAGATATTACTATATAAATTTATTTATATGATTTTTAATTAGTTTATTATATTAGTATATAATTTTTTTAAATTATAATATTGAATTTTTGTGTAAGTTTGGTTATATAGATTATTAATAAAAGAATGTGATCTATGTGACAAGTGATTATAAGAATTAATATTTTTAGTTCTTCATCCAATTTCATTTTACTTCATACAAATCCAATAGAAGATGAAATTAAGAAATTATCTTATTATATTATATATATATATATATCTATATATATATATAGATATAGATTTTACAATGCTTTTTATAAAATCAGTGATATCATGCTTTGGAGTTCAACTTGATCCTATGTTGTTTTTCATATTTGTTGTCATTTATTTTAATAAAGTGCTCTTTCTTTCTGTCTTAATAATTTATGTGTGACTTATATTGACTAACCAATTCTCCTTGCTTTAGATATAATGATATTTCCAAAATATCTCATGCAACCATGGTTAATGAACATAAAAAATAATAATATTTTTATCCAAACCTCCCATTATTTTTTCTTAATAGTATTAATAATCATGTCTAAACCTCTTTTCAGTTCAATATACTTACGTATTTTTTTAATGTCAATTTTGATCCCTATAAAAAGTTTCCTAGGCTCTACATTAGTATAAGTTGAATTTTCATATCATTTGAGGAAGTGCATAGCTTTTAGCTTAAATTCCATATGATTTTGAGAATGTAAGGAATGTTTTTGCCTTTGTAATTTTAAAAAATACCACCCACCTAGATTTCATTTGGAAGCACCACGAACATTAATTTTTATAAACACAACTTCATTAAAACTTATATTTTTACCATATATGAAAGTATATCTTATGTTATTTTTTTTTCTACATAGGGAACCTCTATAAACCCTCACCACTAGGTAAATACAAAGATAATGGATCTACCATCTAGGGAATAAAATTGAGGAAGCCCACTCACAAGCACTCAACCAATACCAACTCGCCTATCCCTCCATTTTAAGTAAGAATATTAGGGTAAAATGTAGGTTTTTCAAAGGGATCCTTGTTCCCTTGTATCAGGGTTTGAATTTAGATCTCCTCGATGAAAACACAAAGATATACCAATGCAGTATCCCTCATGAAATAAGTATATCTTATGTATTAACTCCTTGTCACACTTGTAACAAATAAGCTAACACCTCTTTTTTACACTTATACTTCCTATGATGTTTACCACATTTGTCAACATTTTACAAGAAAAATAATAATATAGTTCTAATCCTAGGCATGACTATGAGATTTATTTTTTCAAATCTATTATTCATTTCAAGCCATAAATTATGAAAAGTAATATTAAGACCATCTCTCAATAACATGTATAATGTTTTAGTTTTATAATAATTAGTCAAATATATCATGAATTCTTTCAATATTAATAGGGCTATCCAATATATTCTACTATTTTGGAAAAAAGTGGTTCTACATGGTGTAAGGCAAAGGATAATAAAGAAGTAATTGATTTATAGTTTCTAGGTCATTTAAAAAAAAAATACATCTAAAAGGTTCATGATAATTTCTTCTTTGCAAACTGTCACCTATAAGGCTCTTACTTTTAACTACTAACAAAAGGAATATTATGGCTTTATGGAGGATATTGAGTGACCAAATATTATTGTATGGAAAATTATTAAGAGTAGGAAATTTTTATTGCTATAGATTATTATATCCCAATATGGTATCCACCATATTCTATTAGATTCTAAAATAAATCATGCTTTTGTATAAAAATATGAAAATAAAATTCTTGAAGCATCTTTTAAAATTCATTTGTTATTTATTTAAGACCTTCTTATTAAACTATGTTGCTAATATAAATCCATGATATGGATTTAATACCAACATTAATATAATTTTACAAGCTAGACATGCCTTAACAAATAAGAGGACAGGTCTTCAACAAAACACCTAACCAAAAAATTGTAGAATATCCCTCATTGATGAACCATCTAGTATACTTATTGATCTATTACAAACTACCTAGCAAAAATTTCTATATTATTGAGCATCTAGGTAGGGTTCATTTCCTAGATAATTATATATAGTACACCATCACCACATAGTGGTATTACAACAAAGCTTGGATAATATCAATGTACCACTTGGAAATATTTAGACCTTCCTCTTCTATTTAAATGATGAGCAATTAACCAGTTGAGCTAATGCCACTTGATTCTTATATTTTTTATTACATAAAAAAATTGTATATTTTTGAAGTAATATTTTTGGCCAAATATTTTCTTGATATGTGAATGATATCAAGCCATGTTTTGTACTTAATTCTAAACTCGTAAGCTTGAAATTTTGTAATACCATTCCTTGAATAATGTATCCTTTGAAAATCCTATCCCACATATAAAGAAGAAATATACTATTTCTTACATCATTTTCAATGAAAGTCTCTTTAAATTTTATCAAATTCGTAATCTTAAAGGTGACATAATATACAGGGATAGATTTCCATGCAATTTTTATGAGTTGTAAGGCTATTTTTTAATAAGCTATGTGTGGCTTCTATTGGACGTCACTCCCATTATAAAAACAAAATATTGCATTTCTAACAATTTAATTGAAGCATATCATCTTTGCATTTCTATCAAATATATTCTCCATCTTCCTCAAACTACTAAGTCTCTATAAGAAACTATTTTTTTTAAGGAAATAACAAGAAAAACTCTTACATGACACATAACTCCAACAGATATAAGGAAAACACACATAACAATCATCCATCAAAGAGGAAATTAGTTTGATTGTTTTTCTTATATAGTAGAGGTTCTTCCTCCTTTAAAGTGGCAAGACCTTAGAATGCATTTTTGCACTTCAAGCTCATGAGGTAATATCTAGTTGTAATACATTTTGTAGGATATTCACTTTTACAAAACTTATCATCACAATTTTCTCATAATTAGCTTCAAGAATACCATCTAAGGTGCTAATATTTTCCACGAAACTATCTAGATGGCCTTTAGTAACCATTTGGCTTTTATCAATGATCTTATTCAAATTCAATTTTTTGGGTTAAGTATTTTTTTGCTCGTATTATTCTTGGTGGACAATTGGTGCATATGGAGGATGAGCTTCTTTCTTCTAAATTGGGATATTTTAAGATTTTGAATCATTTGCATGAAAGGTTTTCTTCACCAATAATAAATTAAAACATGATTGAATGTTCAGGCATATCTTCTTCAGGTAGCCATATTGCTAACAACCATAACATCTTAGGGAGAAGTTTTTATATTAAATATTTTTGATCCATTCCTCTTTGCTTGAGGATATAGTAATGGATTGAGGCCTAGGAAATAAAACATCCATTCCTCTTTACTTTACTCATATTAATTTTATTAGACAAATGTTCCTCAATTTGAGAATTCATATACTGGAATACACCAATGACATTATCGATTTTGATGAATGAGAGCATAAATATTAACCCAGACTGGGAAGTCATTAGCTTATTTTATAAATGGGTTGAAACTAGGAGTCCAAGGTCTTATATAAACACCCCTTTGTCCAAAAAACAATTATATCTATAATCTTAATAAATGATGGAGGTTCAACCACTTATGAACCCAAAGATCCTTGAGAGACATTACTTATGAATGTAAGAGTTTTTCTCATAAACTTAAGATATGGTCTAAAAACAACCCTCTTCCTTCAATGCTTGACTACACATAGGGTTTGCATCTCTTTCACGAAGACTATAGCCAAACTTATCACTTTGTCCCATCACTTGACTGCACCCAGGGTTTAAAGTTATAAGGATTATTTTAATCTAAGTACCCTATTAAAATTTTGAATAACTTTTATATCCAATAATATTTATTATTTTTATAATTAAAAATGTATATTGATTTTTTATTAATATAATATTAAAGTTATTCTTTAAAATAAGAATTTGAAATGTTCCATCCACTTTATATTTAATAAAAGGATAGAAATAAAGATTCAATTTTTATGAAAAATAATTTTTAATTGATACTTATATAAAGAACAAAATAAATTTAAAAGTTCTTAAACTATACAAAAGAAAATTATGTGCTATTTGCTCTTTTACACAATACAAAGAAATTTAACAAACTAAAAGATATACATACCTATAAATTTTACATACCTAAAAATTTAAAGTAACAGTACTAAACCAAACATGTCATAGAATATATTTTATTAATAGCATTTAAAACACAAAAATAGTCACAAAAACAACAAAAAACTAATTTTATCACAATAACTATGCTAACAACAACTAACTTATTCTATGTTATTTTTTGGCATTGGAATTGATTTTTTTTCTTTTATTCAATTACAAATTCCATAATCTAAGTGACATGAAAGAGAATATGTATGGTTATGGTTCAATCATGAAGTGAATGACTAAATTAGCATTTTTCCACTACATTAATATGAGTAATATGTTAGAGAATATTACATTATTTGATAAATTAAGATGTGCAGGATATGTACATAATTCATACAAGTAGAGGACTAAGAGTCTTCTACAAGTGGTAAGATAAGAATACAAATACCATATGGAAAGTAAAAGTCATGAATTTGAAGAGCCAATTTGTAGATCTCTATTATGGATACAAAGCTCCATGAAATGTAACAAAATATAGAGAAAATATCAGGATTGTATATTTGTTTCATGAATAATATTATGAGTATTTTTTCTTTCAATAATATTGCTATTGCTATGAGATTTGTTTACATTGGTATTATTCTATAATCAAATCTTGATATAAATTTTATATGCTTATTCATATTTCAACCTATGATATTCTATGATATTATGTGATAATATATGCTAGCAAGGATTAAAATCCAATGGTGGTATTAGAGCTACCACTTAACTCTATCTATTTTTATAGAATTATTTTATTAGCCACCATCACTTAACTTTGTTCATTATTGTCATGACCCTCCCTCGTAGGCTTTATGGAATGGAAAACTATGTATTGATTTATGATTCTTTAATGTTTAGTTTTGTGCAAATTATTAGTTGTATGATGTTTAGTATGATTCTTGGAATAACATGGTATTGTTGACATCTTTTTAACTATGAAGGATCAGGTACACTTGGGTGGAAGAGGTAGAATCATCCACTAGAAACAAGGTACTTGAGTTTGGAAAAGTGATGACTAAGGCAACTCAAGGGTTAACATGTATGGATATCCTCATATAGGTATGCATTATAAAATGTAGTATAATCATCAAAGCCAGCCACCTAGAGCCTTAGTTGATAGCCTAGTAGCTATCGTAAATTCTCTGGCTGAGACAAGTTATTGAGTTGATTAAAAGACTCCCTCTTTATTTGTTGCACATATTTGGTTATCTTTTACTTCATCACTTTACTGCATCATTGGTTTTGGAAAAGTGCATAATTTTGTTGCCTTTAAATTCCTTGAATTATTTCTAGTTTAGCATGTAGCTTTTATGATAAGGAAGTGTTAGCAATTATAGAAGTCTATATTACATTATTGTTAGCATAAATAAAATAGTGCATTATAGCACTATCTAATCCATTTGGGGTAGGTAGGATGGTTATCGAACCCCCTATCCATATTTTACATCTTATATATTTCAAATATTCATCAATGCAAATTTATTTGATTGCTCAATTTTACATGGTATCAGAGCGAGTGGTGAGTGCAGGTTAAAGTAAAGGACGAAGAGGGCACTGGATGATGAAGAGGATGTTGGCTAGGACAAGAGTGTAGTCCAATCGAGTACACTTCCTGAGGATCCAAGCATGTGACACACCTAATGAGGACCTAACAAATATGACCTCTAAACCTAACATGATGTAATAGGGTACAATTCTTAAGGAGTGGGACCCATGTTTCAGACACTGATGTGGAACTATTTTAGTTGGACATGTGGCAGACACTGACATGACATTGTTTCAGATGAACACATGGCATATGGTGATGTGACATAGTGGATACATGGTAGATATTGATGTGGCATTCACGTAGACCGAGGACCCTGATATGGCAAACATTGATTAGCAGTGGCTAATGTGGAAGTGAGGTTCATCTTGATTGGCTGAACGATTTGCAATTCAAATTTTACATGCAGTTTGAGATAAAAGTCTACTGGAGAGGGGGGACCGATTGAAGGTAGTCACCTTTCAAGGTGATCCTTGCTTGTTTTAAATAATGGTGAATTCATCCTCCTAATGTTTGTGGGATAAAACCCTTAAATCTTCTTTTTTAAAAGCTATTTACTGGCATGTGATATAAAAGGAAGGTTGGTCGCCTTCCTTCCCAGCGTGCTTTATAGCACACTTGGCCAAGCACACCCATTTGCATGGAATGGTTCAAATTCCATGGAGGGATTCACAATGAACAATAATTGTTTTCCTACCCTCACATCAATTTTTATGCAGTAATTTTTTTTGACGCATTTTTTGCTCAATAATTTTTTGCCTAACCTATTTTTTGACCAAGGAGGGTCATTTTTTTTGTAAACAAGGGGTATTTTTTTTTCCAAGGAGGGCACAAGAGTATTTTTTCTTCCACAAGCTAGAGGAGGTGCAATTTTTTTGAGGTACTTTTTCCGTACTTTGATTTTTTCTTTCAAAGAAATTTTGGAGGGATAAGTTTTTTTTGGAATTTGAAAGTGTCCAAATACAATTTTTTCATCCTTGTTTATTTTGCAACAAAAAGGGGGGATTACCAACATCCTTTTAACAAAATTCTAAGATAGAGGGGGGAAGAAAAATTGTTGATTTCAAAAGCACTTGTGGAAGTGAATATCTTCATTTTAAAACTGGGATTGTAATAGGTACATTTTCGGTGGAAACCGACACCTAAAGTGTTTAAATTTTTGTGGGCAATTGTGATTGTTTTTCCATTTAAATTTATTATTTTATTGCATTTCAATAATAAATTAAAATATACAAAGCAAATAAAAGACCCCAAATTTTATACCTATTTGTGCAATTTATTACACAGTAGCATTAAGTATCTATGATACATTCGGTCCACACTTACAGGTGATTCTGTCATGCTTGGACTACTATATCTAATGCCTAATATAGCTACAACACTAACATTTAAGCTATTGTTATCTATCAATCATTGTGGAGAAATAAGGAAAATCAATTCTAATATTCACTCCATTCATACCCTAATCATTATTATTGTTAGACGTAAATCCTGACAAAGTGCTTTCCAAAGTGTTTAGGAGAATTTACACCCCACACATGAGGAAATAACTTCTATGGTAGGTGTCATAAGAAAAATTATTCCCTTTCAGTACCACCTATGTTCCACATATCGTTATACTCTTATATACTTATAGTCTCCCTCACGTAAAGGTGGGTATATATAGAGAAGTTCGGTATAAAGGCCTAGCAGGTATAACAAAAGGGGGACCATTTGGTGTTATAAGGAACCTTCACAATAGCCATTGTTCACAAATATCTATCATATTCACATTTACTGAAATGTTCTAACTTCACACAATGGAAGACAAATAGGAGAGATATCCTTCAGGTTGAAGATTTATGGGATGTAGTGACTAGAACTACAAAACATCCTGGAACAATAGGGTCATATCAAGAGGTCTTTGATAGAAAGGATAGAAGATGTCTCATGTTTATTTTGCTTGTTACTATATATGAGGTCCAACCTCATATCTATGATGCCAATAATGGTAAGGAAGCTTAGTATGCTTTGATTACCATTTATGAAGGAAATAATCAGTCTACTATTCTAAACCTTCAAACTCAACTACATATGCTCAGTATGAAATTTGATGAGACAGTTGACTTATTCCTATGTAGAGTGGCAGAATTGAAAGAAAAATTGAATGCTATGGTACAAATAGTGGACGATTCTCTCTTGACCTCATTCATATTGAGAGCTTTGCCATAATCCTATAAAATGTTGATCACCTCTCTTCATGTGTCTAGTAGAAAAGTTACTTTGCATAATTTGTGAATTTTCTTCAAAATGAGGAGACAAATTTGTTTTAGAAATATGAAATGCCATATAATGTCCTCTAAACCAAACAAGGGGGTAAGAAGCAAGGTAATTTTCAAAAGAGAGGATATTCATAGAAATAAAAGGGAAACAACATCAACAAAAAGATAAACAATTTTGCAAGATTTGTGATACGAATAACCATGACACCAATAGATGTTGGTTTAAAAAAAAACCATAGAATTACCAAGATCATAGGAATAAGGGTAAAGAGAAATATAAACCACAAAAGAAGAATAAGCCACCCAAGGGGAATGTTGCTTATGCTGAATCAAAATCAGACTTAGATTCTACCGAATCAGACACTGACTCAGATTATGAGCAAGCACACAAGATGCTCATGACTCATACTTCATATTAATAGAAATATACAATGTGGTATATTTATTCAGGTTCCAGTAAGCACATGACTGGTGATAGATCGTGGTTTGAGACATTTGAGGAAAAAGAAGGTAAGCCAATAACAATTACTAACAACTAGACCTACCAAGTGAAGGGTGAAGGTGATGTTCTTGTCACTCTTCCAGATGGAAAATTTTATATTGATAAGGTACTCTATGTTCCTGGATTGGCTAAAAATTTGTTGTCAGTCCCTCAGATATTGGATTGATACATGGATATTGTGTTTAGTGTTGAGAAAGGTAAAAATAGATGTTTTATCACCAAAAAATTAAAACATGTAGCAATAGGATCATACAAGCATGCCTTGTTCATTTTAGATGTCATTTCAGTGCCTCATGTTTCCCTGGTAGCAACTATAAAGTAGGCTACTTCTCTATGGCACAAGAGATATGGGCATCTAACTTCAGGATATTTGCTCGAGTTGAGCAAATATGAGATGGTGAAAGGTCTTCCCAATATTTCATACACATTACCAGTATGCTCAAATTGGTTAGAATGGAAGCAATATTGGATATATTTTGAGGTTAGCTCTTCCAAAGCTAAGAAACCTTTGGAGTTGGTACACACCGATCTATGCGGTCCTATGTCCAACAACTATGGTGGAAATACATTTTAAATTGTTTTTTGATGATTACTCATGAAAGATGTGGATTTCATTTCTTCAATTGAAGTCAAAGGTATTTATGTACTTTCAATAGTTTAAGAAGCTTTTTGAGAAGGATTCAAGATGTTCTATCAAAACCCTCCACTCAGATCGATGGGGGAATATACCTCCAAGGAATTTTCATAATTTTTGAGTGAACATGGGATTAAGAGATAGCTGACAACTACCTATACTCCATAATAAAATGGAGTTTCTGAAAGAAGGAATCATTCCATTATGGAAATGGTTCAATGTATTCTTAAGGGGGAACATCTTGAGCAATATTATTGGGTAGAATCAGTGAATACATCATCTTACCTCCTGAATAGGGCACCCACAAGAGCTCTACAGGGCAAGACACCATAATAAGTATGGAGTGGTAAGAAACCCTCCATTTCTCATCTAAGAGTTTTTGGATGTAAGGCATTCATGCACATACCAAAATAGAAGAGGAAGAAGTTAGATGAGAAAACCCTAAAATATATTTTTCTTGGTTATGATGAGCATTCAAAGGGATATCAATTGATAGATCCTATGACCAATAAAATACACAAAATTCAATATGTGGTGTTTGATGAGGCTTTCACATCACATAAGACTTCTACAGTTGTATACCTTGAGGAAGATGAGCCTAAGAAATATGTTTCACCCTCATAGAACTAGATTCCAAAATGGTATACTAGTACATTTAGAGATTCAAATTTGACATCACTTCCATATCTAACTCTAGATTGATCTTGTACTTACAGTATGACTCAACATATGAGAGCAGAGGCATCAAATTCAGAGGTTGACGAGCTTTATCAACAATTTGAAGAACTATTTATAGAAGAAAAGGAAGAAAAAGAAACAAATATGGATGTTGAGAGGGTTTATATGACAACATTAGATGAAAATGAACCCACAACAGTTTAGGATGCACTTAGTGAGCCTCAGTGGAAGGTTGCTATAGAAGCAAAACATACATCTCTCATGAAAAATAAAACATGAAATCTAGTAAATCTACCTTCAAGAAAGAAGCCCATTGGCTTCAAATGGGTGTTCAAAGTGAAGTATAAGGCATATGGTACTATTGATAAGCATAAGGTCCATATTGTTGCAAAGGTCTATGCTTAGAAAGAAGGCATATATTATGAAGAGAATTTTTTCCCTACTGCAAAAATGACTACCATTCGAGTACTTTGTGCAATGACAGCTCAGTTTGGGTGGAAGTTACATCAAATGGATGTAAAAAGTGCTTTATTGAGTGGTGACCTACAAGAAGAAGTCTACATGACCCAACCAGAAGGATTTGTTATTGAAGGGTAAGAATAGAAAGTTTGAAAGTTGATCAAATCATTGTATGGGCTAAACCAAGCTTCACGAGCTTGGTACATCAAAATAGACAGTCACCTAGTGTAGCATGGATTCAAAATAAGTCCTTCTAATGAAAATATCTATATCAAGAACAATGGTTCTGACATAGTTATTTTGGTGCTATATGTAGATGATATGATCATAACAGGGAGTTTAGAGAGTATGATTGATGGAGTAAAATATTATTTGAAGCAATCTTTTGAAATGACAGATCTAGGACTTATTCACTACTATCTTGGTTTGGAAGTGAATCAAAAAAAGAATCATATTATAGTAACACAAAATAAGTATGCCAAGACATTGGTTGATAAATATCGCATGGTTGACTATAAGTCTAAGGCAAATCCAATGGAGCCTGGAATTAAGCTATCGCGATATGATAAATCACCATAGGTAGATGGTACTCTCTATTACCAAATGATTGGGAGTCTCATATATCTAACAAATACCAGGTCAGATCTTAGTTTTATTGTGGGTTATCTTTCAAGGTTTATGTAGGAACCGAAGGTGAGTTATTAGAAAGTAGTAATGATATTTCTTCATTATGTCTATGGTACTACAAATTTTGGCTTGGAGTACAAGAAGAATAGCAAGTTTTATTTACAAGGATACACGGACTCAGACTATACTAGATCCATTGATGATTGCAAGGCGACTTTTGGATACATTTTCCATCTTGGATCTGGTCATGTCTCCTAGCACAATAAGAAGCAATAGGTGGTTGCTTTATCATCTACAAAGGCAGAATATCATGCAGCAAGTGGAGTAGTCTACGAGATAATATGGTTAAGTTACATTCTTACAAATATGGGTCTTCCAAAGAATCTTCCACTTCATTTGTTTTATGATAATCAAGGTGTTTTGAATCTTGTTAAGAATCCCATATTTCATGATTGTACCAAATACATCGATACTCGATATCATTTAATTTGTGATGAAGTTCCAAATAATCACATATAACTCCAGCACATTCCCATTTATCAACAAGTTGCAGATATTTTCACCAAGGTACTTGCACGTGTAAAATTTGAATTGTTTCACAATGCTCTATGTATTTGTCAATAATGTAATAAGGGGGGATGTTAGAAATTATAGAAGTCTATATTACATTATTGTTAGCATAGATAAAATAGCGCATTATAGCATTCTCTAATTCAGTTGGGGTAGGTAGGGTGGTTATCCAACCCCTTAACCATATTGTACACCTTATATATTTCAAACCTTCATCAATGCAAAGTTACTTGATTGCTCCGTTTTACAGGAAGACCCATTATATTATGATTTAAAATATTATATATATATATATATATATATATATATATATATATATATATATATATAATAGAGCTTTGCTAAATAGATAATAAAGTATCTCTTTAAATAATAATAATGGTATTTTATTTAAAGAGATAGTAATAGATATTTTTATTAAAAAAATATATATAAATTAATAAGGTCTTTATTTGAATAAATAACTAAGAGACCTATTTAAGAGATCATGGGATTTTCATTTAAAAATAAGTAAAATAAAATCCATGATTAAAATAATAGAAGAGATATTATTTTAATATCTCAAAAAGATATATTTTTAATAGAGCAAGAGATTTATTTTAGTCAAGGTAATAAGTTACCTTGGTGGTTGGAAGCTTCTTACCGTAAGTTGGAAAGGATTTCATTTGTCAAGAGTTTTTCAAAGCAATTGAAATAAGGTTTTAAAAATCAAATTACCCTATAATATGGTGGGTTGGATTGGGGAGAATTGATGGTAGTTAGATGGAAAAATTTTATGCAAATAATACCAGGAGATAGGAAACTAAAGGATGTGGTCACCAAGTATGATAAGGGAAAAAGAAACAAGAACGTCTTTCATTTTTGGTGAAAGTAAAGCATATGGAGAAAACAATGATCTATGAGTAGACAACCTCAAAGATAGCAAACCATAAATTGATGCTCGAAAGATCCACGCTATGATAGTGCAAAAGGAAAAGGCTAGAGGAGCAATATGACATTGGGGAAAGGTTGGTTTTTCTTTTAATAATAACCTTATTTGCTTAAACGAAATCTTATAGATATGTATGGTTAACTCAAGTTGTTACCACAATCTATGGCATATTGCTTTCACTAGTTTTGTTAAGGTGCTACCTATTTGTATCCATCTTCTACATCAACCATCCATCATTGGTTATGTGTTGAAGAGTTTTAACCCGTATGTCTCCTCCACTAACCTATTTTTTCTTGAATGCATATCTTTGTGAACCCTAATATTATTGTCTTGTGGGTATTCTTGGTTGGTCGTGTCTTAGTTTTTAGTCGTCTTCTCTATCTACAGTGTTGCTTTTCACTCCCTAGTTGGTTGTGTTGCGTAAACCACACCCTTTTAGTATGGATGAAATAACCGCCTCCTCATATGTTGATAGAATGGGGTTCTTATCCTCTGACAATAGATCCTTTGTACCATTGGTTCTTGAGGCATTTTCCATGTTCTCAAACTTATCATTTTGGTTCATCTCACCATCCATATGAAGCACATGTTTTGATGAGAATGTGCATTCATGTTGCCTTTTTGGGGTAAGTGTGTAGTAAGGGAAAATAAAATCAAGTTCTGGGTATTATACAGATATGAGAGGGGTATTTATTTAGTGTAAAGAATAATACCATTGTTTTTATATTTGTAAACTAATTAATTACCCTTTAGTTAATAAAGTAATGTCAAGCATGAAGTAATGAAATATAGTTTATTTTAAAAATTAAGTAATGGGACTTGGTTTATGAAATAAAAAAATATAGTTTTTTGTGTGTTTGTTTACTCCTTGAGTATGTCAAAGGTGGTAGGCTAGGTCTGAGTCCTGGGTGTTTTTGGTGGAATGGATACCCCTGCCTCCTTGGGTATTACCCGAAAGTGGCATCCCTTTTGGGATGTTTTCCACAAAAAAAAAAAAAATAATAATGGAAAATAGTTTAATTAAATGATTAAAGGTATGGGACTTTGATTGTTTTGATTAAAGAAAAATAGTTTATTTTATGAACTAAGTAATGGAACATGGTTTATGAAATAAAAAAATAGAATTTATTTCATGAATTAAGTAATGGGACTTGGTTTATGAAATAAAAAAATAGAATTTATTTCATGAATTAAGTAATGGGACTTGGTTTATGAAATAATGGAAAAAATAGATTTATTAAATGATTAAAGGTATGTGACTTTGATTATTTTAATTAAAGAAAAATAGTTTATTTTATGAATTAATAAATGAGACTTTGTTTTTTTTTTCTGGATAATAAGAGGTTGTACTCGTGTCCCCCACCCTTGAAAAAATACATATATCTTATTTGGAGCTTGAGAGTTCACAAATAGATACACTTCTCATATCAATTGAGATGCTATAGCTAGAAATCTACATCATTTTAAATAAAATTTGTGAATTCTTGATTTCATTTTTTAGATCTTTTCAAAATTTTGTATGAATATAATTACTCTTGAATTTAGCATCGTTCTTATCATTTTTCTATATCATACTTAACAATGCAAAAACTTCACCTCTAATATCTATGACTTGCATCTTAGTAGAGTAATATTTCCAAAACATCACACTATCATAGTCTACTTTACCAAATCTAAATTGCTAGTTTCCTTCCTTGCTAAAGTCATAGCCCTTCATTGCTCTTCCCATCATTTGAACCCTAGTTGGCAAATATTTACAATTTAATTTTTCAAAACTTGAAAATCATCAATGTCTTTCTTTGGAATGATTGAACTCATAGTGTCGTATCTTTCTTAATATTGTTTAGATTTTTACATATGACCACTCATTTTAAATCTATTCAAATTATGCACAAGTTGGTCTAAGACTCGGCTGAATAAGATAACTCTACATAAATATATGTCTCCTAAAAGATAAGATATTTTTTAGGAAAATACCCTAATCCTTTGCACTTTGTAATTTTGTTTTTTGTGACTTGAAAATTCATCACTACCTTTGTTCCAAATAGTTGACTTCATAGGTTTGTATCTCCCTCAATATTGCTTGGATTTTTGCATATGACCGTTCATTTTAAAGCTATTCAAATATTGCACAAGTTGGTCCAACAATCAGTTGAATCGGACAACTCTTCAAAAAGATATGACTCCTAAAAGATGATATTTTATTTAGGGAAAACCATAATCCTTCAAACTTTGCAATTTTGTTTTTCTCGTTGTAAGCAGTCTATCATGCTCCTTTAGCCTTCCTAGAATTCCACTCAACATCCTAGCCTTTGGTTGTAGCTCCTTCAACCAACCTAGCCTTCCATGCTCCTTTAACCGTATCAACCTTCCATATTCCATTAACCATCACAACCTTCCACCCAACATCCCATACTTTCACTATAGCTCCTATAGCCAACCTAGCATTCCATGCTCCTTTAGCCAAACCAACCTTCCATGCTTCTTTAGCCTTGACACTCCAAAGATAAACTAATAATTCAACCTTCCTTGCTCGTTCAACCTCAAGCCTTCCATACTACTTTAGCCTCTAGCCTTCCATGCTTCTTTAGTCTCTAGCCTTCCATGCTTCTTTAGCCTCCAACCTTCCATACTCCTTCAACCTTTAGACTTTTTGATCATTAAAGCGCCAAACCATTTGATAGGCCCCTTAGGGGGCAATGGGACTTGGTTTATAAAATAAAAATATATAGGTTATTTTATGAATTAAATAATGGGACTTGGTTTATGAAATAATAGAAAAATACTTTAATTAAACAATTAAAGGTATGAGACTTTGATTGTTTTAATTTAAAAAAAAATAGTTTAGTTTATAAATTAATTAATGGGACTTGGTTTATGAAATAAAGAAATATATTTTATTTTACGAATTAAGTAATGGGACATGATTTATGAAATAATGGAAAAATAGTTTAATTAAATGGTTAAAGGTATTTAACTTTGATTGTTTTAATTAAATGAAAATAGTTTATTTTATGAATTAAGTAATGGGACTTGGTTTATGAAATAAAGAAATATAGTTTATTTTATGAATTAAGTAATGGAACTTGGTTTATGAAATAATGGAAAAATAGTTTAATTAAATGATTAAAAGTATGGGACTTTGATTGTTTTAATTAAAGAAAAATAGTTTATTTTATGAATTAAAGTAATGTGACTTTGATTTATGGAAATAAAGGAACCTAGTTCATTTGATGATTAAAGGTATGGGAATTTAATTATGTGGAATACATGTTGAAATGGTTTGATTAAAGTAAAACCTGTGATATAAGTTGTACATGTTGAAATGACTCTCTAAGGGTAATTGGGAGTTGAAAATAAAAGTAGGGATTATTTTCTAATACCAACTATGTAGTAGATGGTTAGATACTTTGATTAAATTTGTATAGTTGCAATTTGGTAAAGTAAATGGTAGATGCATTTAGAGGTATGTCTATCATAAATATAATATTTTCCTTGATCTCCTACTATCCTCAAATGAATAATGGAAAGACAAGGAGGACCAAAAATGGCAACTAGAACCTATGTATCAGTTTGAATTACTATTGCAATGATATACTTATGCTCCAATAGACTAGAATTGTAGGAAGATATCTCTAGATGAAAATGATGCATTAATTTATTGTTTTATAAGTATGGAGGTGTTACCATACTTGAATATATAATATATTACTGTATTGATGGAAAATATATATTTAAATTTACCATTATGAATTATCTATGCTTGTTGTTTAGCTTCTCTTTCTATCTAAATGCTTACTTTATTTTAAATGTTGTTTCCTTTCTAAGTATCTCATGTATATTTTATGAGTTTTGTTCTTTGTTTGATTGAGTAGATAGAGTTAAACTTGTCTTCTTGCTAAACATGAAAGTAACCTAAGAAAATAAAATATTAGGGTGAACCTAGAATGGACCTAAGAGATTAGGACCTCTTAGGATGAACATAGGAAGACCTAAGGGAATTGAGACCCCTTAGGGAGTATGTTAATTAAGAAAACTAATTGATTACATTTGAGTTAAGATAGCCCATTGTCAAGATGATATGGATAGATTAATTTGTAATATGCATAGCATACCTACACAAGATGGACTTGTGTATGGTATGGTAATGGGCGTATACCTTCGAATGTACCGAGGGTGATAATTTTAGCTCATAAAAAGTGATGATATGGGTAGAATTATTTGAGGAAACACATAGTATGCCTACATATATGGACTTGTATAGGGTATTTGGTGAGATGTAGCTCAATGAAAAAGTTAGAAATCTTAGTACGAGGGTATAGATATTCTTAGTGTGCTAAAAGTATTTGGATGTCTTTCAAAGAAGGTTTTCTTAATTTTTAATATAAATTTGGGAATACCTAGAATTCCATATTTGCTATAAATTTAGCAGGGTCTAATACCAAGGATGATTAGAACATTATTATACCTTTTAATAAATTTTGGACTTTGTCACACAAGGTACGCCATGACCTTGGAGACACATCCTAATTAGATTATTGATGTTTTAGCAAGACAACTTTGTATTATATCTTGAGTTAGCAATTTAGTTCAAATATGGAACTAAAATCTAACCTTATCTTATTGGTTGTCATAAGGTATACTGCACCTAAGATTATAAAAGTGAGGCGTACACCTTCAACTTGGTGGGCTCGTTAGAATAATGTTGAAGGAGATATTTAGGATGAGGATCCCAAAAATTCTAATAGAGAGTTAGAAAACCTCACTTCTACGGTTACTACCATGCAGGATCATATTAATAAAATATTGAAAACACTTACAAATAAAAATTTGTAAGATAGAGGTTTAGAAGTTAGCCAAGCCAATGGACATTGCAGAACAGTTGGAAGCTAGAGCTCTTTTGGAAAAATAAGTGACTAGGGATCTAAAAAATGTTTGCATAAATAAGTTCAATGGAGAAAGGGATGGGGATGCAACCAAAGTTTGGTTAAGGTAATTATAAGTCTATTTTACAGTGAAGGACTATTCCCTAGGAACTCAAATATTTTGTGCCACAATCTACCTATAAGAGGTTGCTTTAGATTGGTGGGAAACTCACTATGAGAAAACTAATATTGAACATTTCGACATTAAATAAAAATATTTTATTGAAATATTCAAAAATAGGTTCGTCAAAGAACACTTTTATGCATTAAATTTTTAGGAGTTTGATAACCTTAGACAAGGAACCAAGACTATGAAGATATATTACAAAAAGCTAGTAAAACTAGTAAAGTATGTACCTACTTGTGATGAGAAGAAGAGGGTTCATAAGTTTATTATCGAGTTAGAATCAAGGGTAAGGCATGATGTAAATATGAATGAACCTAGGTCACTATAAAAGGTGTATGACCTAGAAAAGAAAGCAGAGTCTCACTTATAATTTAACTATTCTATCCTATTTGAGCAAGATCAGCAAGAACTTAAGAAAATGAATAGTTAAGGATTCTTAAAATGGGAAGAAGAATAAGAGCAAAAGACAAAGAACACTAAAAAAATTTATAAGAACCACAATTATAAATAGATGAGGTTCAAGAAGAACTTATAAAATAAAACCAACAACAATTCCAATAATGTTAAACCTCAACCACAAAAATCATAAACTTTAGCCCCAACAAGTAAGATAGGAGAACAAAAACTAGAAAAGTGGTATTGACCCAAGGATGGGTGTTATGATTGTAGGGGCCCTAACTATACTAGTTAGTGTTCACATTAGCCAGGGCTGAGTACATCTAGTGCCAAGGGAAAGGAACCCATGCATCACATTTATGCTGCAATAAAAAATTAGAAGCTGGAAGGATAAGCCATCTGAATGCTTATAAAAGGTAATATTTTTATTAAAGAAGTAAAAATTTTAATTGATAGTGGGAGCAATGATAGGTTTATTTATTCTATTTTAGCAAGGTATATGTCGAAAAGGCTAGAATATTTGGCTCATGGATGGAAGGTTGAGTATGGTTCTAGGAAAACCTACTTAGTAAACCAATGTTTTCCAATGGTAGAGATTACTCTAACTAGTGGTACCATTGAATGTTGCTTGTATGTGGTTCCACTTCATACTTTTGATGTTATTCTTGGGATGGATTGGTTATAAGCACATAAAACCTTGATCAAATTCCAATATATATTGATGGAATATTTGGAAAATGATAATGAGAGATTAAGAATCTATAGTAAGCAGGGAGAATTAAAACCCTAGATTCTATTAGCTACGTAGTTGAAGAAAGCACTCAAGAAGGGAGGGATAGTCTATGTTCTAAAACTCAATGAAGGGAGAAGATCAAAAAAGGGAAGTGTTGGAGAAACACCCAATTTTATAATATTTTAAGGATGTGTTTCCTAAGGATATACCTAGACTTCCTCCTATGCAGGAATTTGATTTTACTATTGACCTTATGCTGGGAGTTGAACCTATCCATAGATCTCAATATAGGATGAATCCTATTGAGACACATGAATTAAAGGTGCATCTGCAAAGGCTGTTAGAAAAGGGATTGATAAAACCATGTGTGTCACCTTGGGTGCACCAGTTTGATTTGTGAAAAAAAAATATGCTCTTCAATATTGTGTATTGATTATAGGATGCTTAACAAGGTTATAATCAAGAACCGATAACTAATTCCTAAAATCAAATATTTTTTGACAAACTAAGGGATTCCACCATATTCACAAATATTGACTTGAGATTAGGGTATCATTAGTTAAGAATATGTGAGGAGGACACTCATAAAATTATATTCAAAACTAGGTATGGGCATTACGAGTTTATAGTCCTACTGTTTGTACTAACCAATGCCCTAACTACATTCATGAATATAAGAAATAATGTATTCAAGAGGTATCTAGATCAGTTTATCATATTTTTAGATGGTATCTTGACATACTATCGAGACAAGGAGAATCATGATAAACATCTCAAGATTGTATGAGAGTTTCTAAGGGAGAACCAACTCTATAGAAATCTCCCAAAATTTATTTTATGTCTTAGAGGTACGGTATATTGGGCATGTCATATCAGTAGAAGGAATTGTTATAGATCCAGAGAAAATTGAAACCTTTCTAAATTGGCCACCCCCTACCAGTATGACAAAAGTGTAAAGCTTCATGGGGTTGACGAGCTACTATAGAAATTATATAAAGGATTATTATAATATTGCAGTAGCAATAACTAACCTTTAGAAGAAGGAAAAGAAATTTAAGTGGTCAGAAAAGTGTGAAGATGTCATTACATTTCTAAAATATGAACTCACTACAACATCAATATTACAAATTCTAGACCCTTAATGGAACTTTTTAGTATGCACGGATGCATTAATGGAAGGTTTAGGAGGAGTAATATCTCAAGATGAGTCAGTAATATCATATACTTAAATTAAACTTAAGAATCATGAAATTAATTATGCTATACATGATTTAGAGCTAGTTGCAGTGGTGCATGCTCTAAAATTTTGGTACCACTACTTGGTAGAAAGGCCCTTTGATTTGAAAGCTGACCATTAGTGTCTAAGATATATATTCACCCAACCTATACTCAATGCAAGATAGAGAATATGGGTTAATTTTCTCATTGAATATGACTTTGAGATTGATTATATAAAGAGGAAGTAGAATAAGGTTGTTGATGCCTTAAGAAGAAGGGAGCATATAGTAACCATAACCAAAATTCACATGGATCTAATGGATCAGGTAAGGGACCAACATCAAGATGAATATTACAAGGAAATTCAATCTAAGTTGAGTAGAGACCTAGAGGGTAATAATGAATTTAGCATGAATGATGACCTTTTGTGTTACAAAGGTAGAATAATAAAACCTAAAAATGGGTGATTTAAGGAAATTAATAATGCAATAATCCCATAGATCTCCTTATTCTGATCACCCTAGAGGGTTCAAAATGAGGTAAACCATGAAAATAACCTTCTTTAGAATAGGAATAAAGAAGGTTATCATTGATTTTTTCACTCAGTACCTTGGATGTCATAAGGTTAAGGCTAAATACAAGCATCCTACAAGACAATTGTATCCATATGATGTACCTACACAAAAATGGTAGGTAATATCCATGGATTTTATAGTAGGTTTACCCATGTCTAGGTATCAACATGATGCAATTATTTAAATATTCGATAGATTGACTAAGGTTACACATTTCATACTAGGGAACATCAAGGATGATGCTCAGGTAGTGGCTAACATATTTTCCATAGAGGTATTCTGATTGCATGGGTTTCCAAAGATAATCATTTCATATAGTAATTCTATATTTAATTATAAATTTTGAAGGCCCTTCATCGTGCAATAGGCATAAAATTGAATATGAGTTTGGCATACCACCCTAATATAGAAGGTCAAATAGAATGGGTAAACCAAGTACTAGAGGACATGCTTCACATGTAATGCATGGATTAAAATTTTTGTTGGGTAGACTACCTACATCTTGTAGATTTCACCTACAATACTAGATATCACTCCTCTCTAGGAATGGTTTATTTCGATGCCTTGTATGGATGAAAGTGTAGAATGCCATTATCTTGGGATAACCTAGAAGATCGATTTGTGATTAGGCCAAAAATAACCAGAGAAATGGAAGATCGAATAAATGTACTCTAGAAAAGACTTAAAAATTATGTTGATCAGTAGAAAAGTTATGTTGATCTGAAAAGAACCATGAGAGAGTACTTGGTGGGTGATAAAGTTTTCTTAAGGTTTAATCCAAATAAGAGTTCTATCATATCCATAAATTTGGATCCACTATATGTGGGACATTTTGAGATCACTGAGAATATCAGTATGGTTTCTTATTGACTTGCCTTACCACCAAATCTATCCAAGATCCATGATACCTTCTACATATCCCTTAAAAAAATTGTTGTTGACCCTGAACATGTGTGGGATGTTTCTAAATTGCAAATGGTAAACCCAGAGGCTATTGAAGTGATGTCAATAAATATTCTTGAGTTTTTTTCTAAGTTTGTGCAGAATCAAACTCTTGAACAATATAAGGTCCAGTGGGATATTGTTTTTGAAAGAAATACCACTTGGGAGAAAGTGGAGGATATGCAAAAATGTTTTCCCTTATTGTTTGAAAATATAATGTAAATTTTATTCTTGTAAAATTAATGGAAACATCCAGGATGGTGTTTAGCCCCAGGGGGTAGGATGTCATGATCCTCCCTAGTAGGCTTTATGGCATGGGAAACTATGTATTAATTTATGATGCTTTAATGCTTAGTCTTGTAAAAATAATCAGTTGTGTTATGTTTAGTATGACTCTTCGAAGAACATGGCACTGCTAACATATTGTTAAATATGTACGATCAGGTACACTCATGGGTAGAAGAGGTAGAATCATCCACCAAAAATTATGTACTTGAGGTTTGGGGAAGTGATGACTAAGGCAACTCATGAGGTAATATGGATGGATATCCTCAAATAGGTATGCATTATTGGATGTGGGATAATCATCAAATCCAACCACCTAGATCCTCAGTTAATAGCCTAGTAGCTATCATAAATTCTCCGACTAAGATGGGTGATTGGGTTGATGGAAAGACTCCCTCTTTATTTGTTGCACATATTTGGTTATCTTTTACTTCATCACTTTACTGCATCATTGGTTTTGGGAATGTGCATAAGTTATTTTCCTTTAAATTCCTTGAATTATTGCTAGTTTAGCATGTGGTTTTTGTGATAAGGAAGACCCATTATTTTATGATTTAAAAGATATATATATATATATATATATATATATTAAAATTATAATGAAATATCTAATTTTGTGTTATATATATATATATATATATATCATAGAGCTTTGTTAAATAGATAATAAAGTATCTACTTTAAATAATAATGGAATTTTATTTAAGAGATAGTAAAAGATCTTTTTATTTTAAATATATATATATATATATATATATATATATATATATATATATATTTAATATGATCTTTATTTGAATAAATAACTAAGAGATCTATTTAAGAGATAATGTGATTTTCATTTAAAAATAATTAAAAGAAAATCCATGATAAAAATAATAGAAGAGATACTATTTTAATATCTCAAAAAGATCTCTTTTTAAAATAGCAAAAGATTTATTTTAGTCAAGGTAATAAGTTACCTCGGTGGTTGGAAGCTTCTTACCATTATATGGGAAAGACTTCATTTATGAAGATTTTTTCAAAGGAATGGAAATAAGATTTTAAAATTCATATTACCCTATAATAAGACATGTTGGATTAGGGAGAATTAATGGCAATCAGATGTAAAAATTAAATGCAAACAAGACCGGGCAATGGGAAACTGAAGGACGTGGTATCCAAGTAGAAGAAGGGCAATAGAAGCAAGAACATATTTCATTTTTGGTGAAATGAGACCATAGGAAAAAAACAATGATCTGTGAGCATATGCCTTCAGAGACAACAAACCACAAATCAATGCCTCGAAAGAGCCACACTCTAACAGTGCAAAAGGAGAAGGTTAGAGGAGAAATTGTATGTTAGGGAAAGGTTGATTTTTTTAATAATAATCTTATTTTCTTAAACAAAAGCTTATAGATATGTATGGTTAACTCAAGTTGTCACCACAATCCATGGCATCTTGCTTTCACTACTTTTTTTAAGATGTTGCCTATTTGTATCCATATTTTGCATCAACCACCTATCATTGGTTATGCATTGATGAGTTTTAACCCATATGTCTCCTCCACTGACCTATTGTTGATTGAATGCATATCTTTGTGCACCCTAAGCTTGTTGTCTTGTGGGTATTTTTGGTTGGTCGTGGCTTGTTTCTTAGTCATTCTCTATCTGCACTATTTTTTTTTCTCTCTAGTTGGTTGTGTTGCGTAAACCACTCCCTTGCATTCTGGCTGGAAGGACCACCTCCTAAGATATTGGTAGAACAAGGTTCTTAGCCTCTGATTAGAGCTCCCTTATCCCTTCAGTTCTCAAGGTGCTATCTACATTAATGAACTTGTTGGTTTGGTTCATCTCTTCACCCATGTTTTCCTATGTCAATGGCTATGTTGGTTGGGATGACCAAGGTTTTACCTATGTCTTTTGTTGGGTAACATCAGTTAACGGTTGGGTCCATAGGCCTTGGTAGCACTGTAGGCATGGTAGGCCAATGATGTCTTCCTATCCACGTGATCGTGGATGATCATTGTTTACCTTATCTCCTATATAAAACCCCTTGTAACTCATATCGTGAATGTTCTTTATTTCCTATATTAATGAAGCAAATGTCTTGATGAGAATGTACGTTCACATTACCTTTTTAGAGTAAGTGTATAGGAAGGGGAAAGAAAATCAAGATTTAGGTATTATATGAATATGGAAGGTATTTTTATTTAGTGTAAAGATTAATATGCTTGTTTTTATATTTTTAAATTAATTAACGACCCTTTAGTTAATAAAGGAATGCCATGATTTATGAAATAAAAAATATAGTTTATTTTATGAATTAAGTTATGGGACTTGGATAATGAAATAAAGAAATATAGTTTATTTTACGAATTAAGTAGTGGGACTTGGTTTATAAAATAATAGAAAAAATGTTTAATTAAATGATTAAAGATATGGGAATATGATTGTTCTAATTAAAGGAAAATAGTTTATTTTATGAATTAAGTAATGGGATTTAGTTTACAAAATAAAGAAATATAGTTTATTTTATGAATTAAGTAATGGGAATTGGTTTATGAAATAATGGAAATATAGTTTAATTAAAGCATTAATGTTATGTGACTTTGATTGTTTTAATTAAAGTAAAATAGTTTATTTTATGAATTAAAGTAATGTGACTTTGATTTATGGAAATAAAGGAACCTAGTTCATTTAATGATTAAAGGTTTGAGACTTTAATTATGTGTAATAAAGGTTTAAATGGTTTGATTAAAGTAGAACCTATGATCTAAGTCATACATGGTGAAATTGCTTTCTAATGGCAATTGAGAGGTGAAAATAAAAGTAGGGATTCTTTTATGATATCAACTATGTAGTAGATGGTTAGATACTTTTATTAAATTTGTATAGTTACAATTTGGAAAAGTAAATGGTAGATTCATTTAGAGTTATGTCTATCATATATATGAGAGTTTCCCTGATCCCCTACTATCCTCAAATGAATGGTGGAAAGATAAGGAGGATCAAAGATGGCAAATGGAACCTATGTATCAGTTTGAATTACTATTGCAATGATTTACTTATGCTCCAATAGAATATAATTATAAGGAGATATCCCTAGATGAAAATGATGTATTACTTTATTCTTTTATGAGTATGGAGGTTTTACCATTCTTCAATAAATGTAATAAATTATTGTATTGATTGGAAATATATTTTTAAATTTACCGTTATGAATTATATATTCTTGTTGTTTATCTTATCTTTCTATCTAATGCTTACTTTATTTTAAATGTTGTTTCCTTTCTAAGTATCTCATGTATATTTTATGAGTTTTATTCTTTGTTTGATTGAGTAGATAGAGTTAAAATTGTCTCCTTTCTAAACATGAAAGTGACCTAAGAAAATGAAATCTTAGGTTGAACCTAGAATGGACCTAAGAGATTAGGATCTCTTATGGTGAACATAGGAAGATGTAAGGTAATTGAGACCCCCTTAGGGAGTATGCTAATTAAGAAAAATAATTCATTACATATGAGTTAAGATAAATCATCATGGAGATGATATGGGTAGCTTAACTCGTAGTACACATAGCATACTTACACAAGATAGACTTGTGTATGGTATAGTTATGGTAATATACCTTTGACTATGCTAAGGATGATAATTTTAGCTCATCAAGAGTGATGATATGGATATACTTATTTGCAAAAACATATAATATACCTACATAGAAAGACTTGTGTAGGGTATTTGGTGAGATGTAGCTCAATGAAAAAGTTGGGAATTTTAGTAAACTTAAACAATAGATAAGCCACATATTGGTTAAGGGTTTATGAATCCCTCACTATAGTTTTAAAAAGATTTTTTTTTCTTTTCTGTTTGTTTCTTGTAGGTTGTTGGGAGGTCGTTACAATTCTTGATAGACTTATAGGAGATTCTATCCACTTTGAAAGTAGTGAAGACTTGGACACTATTTCTAAAAGGTTTAATTGAGTAGATATTGAGGGGATAAGGATTAGTCATCCTGATCTAGATTCTAGGGTCTTTTCACTTGGTTGAAGAAAAACCAATGACTACTAGGACTAAGCTAAGATATATTGATAGCCAAATCAAAGAAATATAGACATAGAATATTGAGAGAGAGACAACTTAGGGTAAATTTTGTCATTTAGGGACATTCAGATTAACCCTGATAATATTTTATATTCTCTAGAGAAAAAGAGGAGAATCATATTTTGTTCTTAGGTGCAACCTAATAAATTGAAGAAAGATTTTAGAGTTTTAGTCCAAAATATTAAAAAACATTAGAATATTTAGAAGCGTCAAAGCTTCCAAGAGATTTAATAGCATTTAAATCTTCAAAACATTAGAGGAGCAATTAAGCTTCCAACAGATAGGACCAAGCTTCTAGAGAAGACAAAGCAATACAAATATAGAACAGAGAACAAGTAAGCATAGAGAAGAAGGAAGAATTATAAGCTTCACAATATAAGGTAACATTAGAGAACCAGGTTGACTAAAAATACCTATATTTCATTATTGGCTATGGATAATATGTTTTGGTGTAGTATTTAGTAGTGAAGCCATATTAGCCATTGAAGCTATTAATGAAATAATATTACTTACATACAAATATCAGGAGATCAACATGGAAAAGAGTACTAAGATGTTATTTTAAGAGCACAACCATGAATAACAAGAGAATTGTTAAGATAGAGTGGAATCTAGTGCTAGGAAGGTGTTATATTTCAACTAAAATAGAGAGACCTTAACATAATTATTGAGAATATTAGTATGTTGTTTTTCAAGTTAGAATATATCATGACTAGAGCATTATTTTCAAGGTAGAAGACATCATGTCCAAAGTGATATCATTAGGGAAGAAGACATCATAACTAGAGCTAAGAGATAAGTTTGCTAACAAGAATGCATGATTCACCAAGTTACTAGATAATGATTATATACAATGAGACATTCACTAAGTTACTAGATGAAGATCACATACAATGAGTCATTCACCAAGTTACAAGGTGAAGAACACATACAATGAGCTATTCAACAAGCTACTAGAGGAGAGAACATACATTGAGCCATCAAAGAAGACTCAAAATATCACTTGAGGACAACAAGGATACATAGAGCAAACAACCAATAGGTAAAAATTAAGACTTAAAATATCACTTGAGGACAATAAGGATCCATAAATAAAATAGCCAACAAGTAACTCTTGAGAAATAATGATGAATCGAAGAGTGAAAGAGTTATTAGGTGACACCTGAGGAAGTAAGTGGTAGGTTTTCTTCATAGGTATGCAAATTTGAGTATTAGAAAACTGCTAAGAGGATAGACATGTTGAGCAGCATTGAGTAGAACTAGGTAGACTTGAGCAGAGTTAAATAGAGTTGAGCAAAGTTGAGGAGAGTTAAGTAGCATTGAGTAGAGCTTAGCAATGTTGATGAGCATTGAAAAAAATTAATTATTATTGATGAAATTTGAGCAATGTTAAAGAGTGTTGATGATCATGAGGAATGTTGAAGATCATTATATCCATTGGTTCAATATTAGGTAGTGTTTATACGTTACACTCATAATTTTTGGTGCATATTTAATAAGGGATATGTAATCCCATTGGCAGTTAGTGATAGGTAAGGGTTGCAACAACCTAGGATATTTAATTGTTTCCCCTTTGAAACATTGAAATACCTCACACTAAGCCACAAATGTCTTGACATATAATTTTAAGCCTTTCCAAGAAAATGATTGCTTCACGCACTTATATTTTTCAAGAATATTGAGTGTCCCGTTAGAGGAGATGCATGCAATTCTTAGAGAATCATTGACTTAATAGTTGAATATTGAGGAATATAGATGTGATATTTTTTGTGAAGCACTCCATTTGAATATGAGAAGTAAGAAAACAATGATGGTCCTATTTTCATATCTTGAATGATTTTATTAGTCTCTATATCAGCAAGCTATTCGTATTGAAGTTGAAAAATTCATTATGGAAAAGGACCATAAATGGCACTGATGACCACATCATCCTCGTATTTACAATATTAAGAATCAACTACCAAATTTTCCTTATCTTTATTATACTCAATAATAAAATCATAACCCAAAATTTTGGTCATCCATTTATTATGTTTAGCACATGAGAGATGTTGTTCTAAGAAATGCTTTAGGCTACTATGGTATGTCTTAATGATGAAATGACTACTTAATAAAATATACCTCATTTTATCTATGGCATGTAAAATAGCTACCATTTCCTTCTCGTAAGTAGATCATCCTAAATTCTTTCTTTAAATTTACTTACTTTGAAAATCCAATGGGTGACCATATTGCATTAAAATAGCTACAATGACTATTCCAGAATCATCACACTCAATGATTAAAAGCTTACTATAATTAGGAGTGGCCAAAACTGTAGTGGAACACATAGTTTATTTGAGGGATTGGAAGTCCTGAGAAGTAGTTTTGAGTATTACATTATTTGGTCTAATTTATGTGTCACTTTGTGAAAGTGAAATGTGTCAAAAGAGAGAAGTAAGTGAAGATTCACACTGAAATATGACATGTTGAGAGCTTGTCTTAATGATAATAATGTGAAAGGTTGCATTTCATGGATTTGTAGGTGAGAGAAATAGTTTGAGGAATTAAAATTCATGTATTGTATTATATTGGAGATAACTCTCCATTGTTGTATCATACATTGAATGTGGAAGAATTATACAGTGAGATCTTTCTTTTGTGCAATTTATATCTCAATATTTCTATGTATATTTTATGTGTAATATTATCTTGAAGTTCTTATGTTTCAATGCAAAAAATTATGATCTTGGTTATGTTTTGTTAACATGAAATAGTGTCATTCCAACATGGTATCAAAGCAAGGTTGAGAGAGTTATATGACATGCCCATTTGAGGTGTTGAATTCAAGGATATTTGTGAGATCGGAGTGACACAATGGAATAAGAAAACAATCATATTTAGAAGTAGAAGAAGATAGATATATTTTTTGAAAATAATTTGAAGAGTTTTAGGGCATCAAATTCATATGAATAAGGTCAAAGAGAACTGATTCAAGTGAGTCAAAACATTGAACATTTGTAGTATAAGAGGTAAAATGTTATTGTGGGAAGGCAAAGAGTCATTGAAAATGAGATAGTTGAAGATTGTAACCTACAATATTTTAAGGAAGAACAAGACTAGTAGGATTATCATAGTTGTGCAACAGAAGCATGGTAATAGGAAGAATAGAAAATCCTAGCATATGAAATCACCTACGCATTCGAAGAAGGAATATACAATCTATGGATAAGTTATAGTGGATGTTTTTTGCAGGGTTTAAGCACAAAATATTAATCATACTCTTTGATAGCACATACTACGAGTTTTGAGAGTGTGCCATATGGGTTACAAGAAGCTTCAAAAAAATAATGGAAAGCACACAACATGGTCAAAAATTTCAAGAGGATATAGCTTTTTTTAATGCCAATTTTGAAACACGTTGTAGTTGTGGAAGGTTTTGATCATTAAAAAGAGAAGGTTGTAGCCACATGGATTAATAGGCCTATAATAGTAGATAACATATGTGCAGATTGATAGAGAGGCATAGACAACCTTGGTTAAATTACGTTAGGTTTGGTATAGTGAGAAAGCACACAATTTGATTTTGATTTTTAAGCACCCAGTAGAGGGAAACAAAATAAATTGTAACATCAAATCAAATATTGTGTACAGTACTGAGTTCACCCTCAAACTATCATAGATAGAGAAAAAACAACATAAATTTTTTTGAATCCTAAAAAATGGGATTCTGGCATGGTTTTGAAACATTACACTTTGTAATGCAGGTTGTGAAAGGGCAGTCATCATTATATCTACTTATCAATAATTCGTAGCTACAATGGTTCAATGAAGCATATCAAACATTGGAGATCAAATACAAGAATACATTCTTGGTGTGGTTGTGAATGTTGAAGATAGATACGCAATGACATAGTAAAGACACATTGCAAAGCTTTCCAGACACCACAATATTGCAGTAAAATAAACAGTGCCAATGAAGGAGGAAAATTAAAGGTTTTAAAATTCACATGTGAAACAAATTTTTCGAAACCAATGGGAGTTGAAGATACAATATGCTTATCACCGAATTTGAATTGCAAAGGGATTTGCTGAAACAGTGTAAGAATTTAAATCTTAGATATGCAATATTCAAAGATTGAGCTTCCACAAATCATAGAAATATTAGGAGGTATAATTTTTGCAATTTGATTTTGGGGTGTTCTAAATTTTTGAAGTTTTTAATTGGAGTCATGAGACGTTTTTTTTTAATTTCTAAAAAATAAAAAAGATTTTATTTTGTTTTTCTTGAATTGATTTAATTTTGGGACGTAAAATGTTTTCTTCCTCAAAGGTAAATAAAATAAAAAGGGGAAATAACAAGAAAAAAATATCAAAAAACAAGAAACAAAGTTTGTTACAAAAATTTTGTCAAGAAGCTAAGGAAGAAGAAAAAATTATTTCAAATAAAGTTATAAAAGAATTAAATCCCATTATTGAAGAAGTCCAAAAAGGAGAATTTTTATTACTAAAACGATGCATACAAGGAGTCATTAATGATGCAAATGAATGTCATAAAAAGTTTATTACTATACCTACTTGCTTATTGAAGATAATTTACCAGGGTATAATTACTCATAATGTTTCCAAAATCAAAGCACAAGGAAACAAACCATTGATGAAGGATGTTGTTTGTGATACTAATTATTTGAAGCCCATAATGGTGGATGAATGTTGTGATACTAATGATATTTGTGAGTAGGAAAAATATGCATGTTGTGGTGCAAATGAGTTACACATGGTTCATGATTGTTTAGAGAGAGCCTATGTTATTGTAATTGATGAGGAAATAGAATCAAATGATGATAGAAATAGTGATACTCAAATTTGTGTTGAGCAATGTAATGATGGTTTTGGACATTTTGAGAAGCACACTAAAGTAATTGGTTCCAAATTTCTATACAAAATGGGCTATAACAAAAAGGCTTGGGAAAGTATGAATAAGGCATGAAAGAACCATTTGTACCAATAATAAGACCAAAATGTGAAGGTCTTGGGTACACAGGATAGGTGAATCAAAATGATTCAAGAACAAAATTTGTAATAGGTAATAGTGATAGCAAATTGGTGATAGAAAACATATGTGAGCATTATGGTAAATATGGTCATAGCATAGAAAAATGTTGGAACATCTATTCTTGTAAATTTTGTAGAGGACAAATAACCATTCACACATATTTTATCTACAAAAAGAAAAAAATAATGTATATTAAAATGAATTGTGGATGGTTTCTTCAAAAGGAAACTGAGTATGATTAAAAATTGATAAGATATAGAGATAGTGGCACATAGATAATGAATACAAATTTGACGAAGGGGGAATGTGTAGTCATCAAATTTGTAAAATATTTTTACCAAATAATGTACTAAAGGGGGGTGTTGAGAGTATTACATTATTTTGTCTAATGTATGTGTCACTTTGTGAAAGTGAAATGTGTCAAAATAGAGAAGTGAGTGAAGAGTCACATTGACATGTGGCATGTTGAGATCTTGTCTTAATGATAAGAATGTGAAAGGTTACATTTCTTGGATTTGTAGGGGAGAACAATAGTTTGAGGATTGAAAAGTCATGTATTGTATTATATTGGAGATAACTCTTCATTATTGTATCATACATTGAATATGGAAGAATCATATAGTGAGATATCTCTTTTGTGTAATTTCTATCTCAATATTTCTATGTACATTTCATGTGTGATATTATATTGTTGTTCTTATGTTTCAATACATAATATTATGATCCTGGTTATGTTTTGTTAACATGAAATAGTTTCATATTCCAATAGTAGATTTAGCCCAAATAAATGTATCCTTTTTGGTAAGAGCAATGAGAGGTATCACAATCTTACCATAGTTGTGAACAAATTCTTTGTAATAACCTTTGAGTCCTAGAAATCCATGATTTTTTTTAAGGGATTTGGGTAAGGGGTAATCTTGAATAGCTTTGATTTTATGAGGATCTACCTTGACACCTTCACGAGATACTATATGTGCTAAATATTCTACCTATTGGACCCGAAGGGCACATTTGGATATTTTAACAAAGAGTTTTTCCTTTTGTACTAGATGGAAGACTTTGTCAACTTGAATTGGGTGATCCTTCCAAGATTTTTTGTATATAAAATATCATCAAAGAAAAATAGGATAAACTTACGAAGAAATGGCCAAAATACATGGTTCATGAGACTTTGAAAAGTAGAAGGGGTATTAGTGAGACCAAAGGACATGACTCAGAACTCGTAATGAACTTCATATTTATGGAAAGTAGTTTTAGGGATATCCTCTTCTCTAACCCTAATTTGGTCAAAATAAAAGCATAAGTCTAGTTTAGATAAATATGTAGCATCATGTAATTCATCCAACATGTCATATATAATAGGGATAGGAAACTTATCTTTGATGGTGATATTTTTGAGAGGACATAAATCATGACACATGCACCATGAGTTATCATTACATTGTACCATCATCATTGGTGAGGAGTATGGTCTAATGCTTAGATGAATGATTCCATTCTCTAACATTTCTTGGACCAACTTATAAATTTTTAAATTTTGAGGTTGTGAATAGTAATAAGGACAAGTATTATGAGGTAGACTACTAGGAATTAGATGGATGGCATGATCATATGTGCATTTAGGAGGTAGATATTTTGGGTCACTAAATACTTCTTCATAACTATCCATAATATTTTGAATATCCATTGGAAGAGTTGTAAGATATGAATCCAAGGATTGGATCTCTACAGAATTTACTTGGGTAATAAAACTGTAACCACCTTTATTCAATTATTCTCCATACTATGTGAACTCACAATATTGAATGGAGAAGGTTGAATTCCTTGAATACAAATGACCCTTCCACTATCTGTACACTTGATTTTGTAGATTAATAGTAACATAATCGAGCTAAGATAGCCATTGTGCTTCCAAAATGACATCCGAGCTCCCCAAGTTCATAGAAAAGGGATTACCAATATCCATCCAAGTATAATCCCCCATTTGGATAGTAAATTTATATTTTTGACCCATACATTGAGCAGTACCTCCCCATGTATGGTAGTAAGGCACCGGTAAGGCGCCTTCCTATGTATGGAGTAAGGTGTCAAAGTAAGGCACCTATTCCATATACCTTAGAATCAATGAAGTGGAGGTATGCCAGGTTCAACCAAGATGTAGACTAGAAAGCACCATATTAGCAACAAAACCTGCATTTATACACAGTTTCCACTAAAAACACCCGTTAAGCATAATACCAGATTTTCTATCAATTATATGCATAAGTTAAATAAAAATATATCTCTAATGCTAATTAAACCAGTGATGATGCCCCTTAATAGTGTATATAAAATGAGCATTTATGGTGCTCATCATCCCCCCATGCCTAAATATTTTCACATCCTCGTGACAATAGCCCCTGGAATAATAATAATAATCCTCTTTTTCTTTCAATGGCCTTCAACATCTCTATTTTTTTCTTTATGGGCATTGTTATTGAGCACTTTATTTTTCATCGATCACTGCTATATATATAGTGCAAATATGTGTCTTATGTTGAGCGATGTTGTTTCATTGAGTGTTGATGTTTTTCCTTGAGCACTGATATTTCATTGAGAACCACTCTATTTTTTTCTTCCTTTGAGAATGGCTATATTTTTTCTATTGAGAATTGTTGTTTTTCATTGGGCATTGATGTTTTTCCTCTATTGAGTGATGCTATTTTTTTCTTTCATGGAGCATTATTGCACCAGTAGAGTCAAAAATACATCACAACCGACCATCAAACTACGGGAAGCAGAAGTAGATGTTCTTATTTTTCACGATTATCAAATTTTGTGAGACCAAATTTTAGGATGAGTGTAGTCATATATCGCTTCTTTTACCCATATCTAAAATATGTTTAACCCTCCTTTGCAATATAGAGTAGCATCGTCTACATGTGTTGTCCATCATTGTCACAATGCAACAGTGCCAAATTTATTTACATGAATGCCACAATTTTTTTATTTTTCTTTTTTTTCTTTGGCACTCCATCGGACGTATTTCTCACAATACGACAATGAAACAGGGCCAATTCTATTCGTGTGAATGCCATAGCCTCTTTTTTTTTCAATTTTCCTGGGGTACTGCATTTTTTTATATTCAAGGTATATCATGTGGCTAGGATATTTTGATAGAAAGAATTTATAAGGGGCATCTACTGAGTTTAGCATAGAAATTATTTTTAAAATAACCATACACATAATTAATGAAAAACTTAGTACATACCTGGGTGAATTTCATAGATTCTGATTTGTAGCATGCTGGTGGTGTAAAAATATTTCCATGTTGCCTGTAACCAAGGTGTTCCAGAAAATATTGTTGTGACGTTGGTGCTCCTGGAGAATTTTAATTTTATTTTATTTTATTTCTAGCTGCATTCTTCTTCTTCCTCGATCGTTGTTTGAATATTGGCCTCTTGTTATCCACAATAGACAACATCTATGCACCAAAATGGTCACTCCTTTCTATGCTCAAACCTCCCCTATGCCCTTTTACATAACGAATTAGGGTCGTTATCAACCCATGATGGGCTAGAACAGTGTATACCCCTCCCTGGTATCATGATGCCTCGTATTTTAGGGTGCTCACCAAGTAGAAGGGCATGTCATCCACATCACTAAACATTTTTTTTTATGAGAGTAAGTGCCATATCTATGATGAGAATAAGTAGGGAAACTTTGTTTCTCATATGGCTACACTATATTTAATCTTACCCGTCGAGGTATTCCTCTATAAGTATGGAATTTTAAAAGTTCCAACATTACAACCATAGTTTACCATTTCATTTATTTTTTTAATATTCATCCTGAGCCCTCTTCTACTGGTGTTCTCATACTAATTTACATTTCAAATAGGAGTTTATCAACAAAATATTTTTATTTATGGGAGATTCTGGTTCATCCAAATCCTTCTCCACTTAAATTGGTGACACCCTCATCACCGATAACAAGTTCACCCAAATCCTCCCCCACTTAAATTGGTGATGTTCTCGTCATGAGTAATAGGTCCCTCTATGCAACAGGTCTGCAGCCCTCTGAACATCAGGTCCCACACTGAGCAACTAGAACCCCCAATCTAAGTAGAATAAGTTGAGCATTGCTGGGATAAAATGGATATACAGTTCTCTTCTCTCGAAAGAGCTACAAATTCTTTTTACCATGCTTTTCTTTCCCAGCCATCTGATTCTTTATTTATTTTTATTTTTTTAAATATCTTATCACGTAAGTTATGCATTTTTAGCAATGAGCATCAAGGTGTCTTCTTACTATTGAGAAGTCAATAGTCACTGATGTGTCTACTATTGCAGAGTTGATCAAGATCTCCAAAATGCTTCTCATGCTGCATAAGAATCTGCTTCATCCAAGCATAGAGGTGGGTACCTCTTCCCTTTGCAAAAATTAACACCCACATCCATGCCCAGATGGTGACTATCTCCTCCAAATGGAAACAATCAAGTTTCTACCTCCTAAAAAATGGGCAGGTTCATGAATGTTGAGCTAGTATAGGCCTTATCTTCCAATATGCCTATTTTTCGTACAACTAGGTCATTTCCCCTGCAAAATAAAAACTAAGAAAAATAAAATGCAGTTTAGTGCAATCTATACCTGTTATGCCCTGGCTCTCAAGGTGTCTGCAGCTTGTATGCAAGCACTTTCCCTACAACACACAAAAGCAACAAAAGAAATTTTATGCTAAGCAAGATAGATGATGTGCGGATTTTTTTCTTTTCGCCCATTTTTTAATAATAATAATCAGGGTACCCTTGACGCATGACATAAATGTGCTTGTCCTATTTTTTTTTGTGATCAGGTGCCTCTGCTGAATGGACATTGAGGCACTTCTTGAGGATCTTGGCACCTACTTGAGTAAGGTACCTGTTTGAGTCCTGCCTAAGTAAGGTACTTATTTGGCACCTACCTAAATAAGGTGCCTACTTGACACATGCATGAGTAAGGAACCTACTTCAGTAAGACACCTATTTTAGTAAGGTGCCTACCTGAGTAAGGCGTGTACTTCAGTAAGGTGCCTGCTTCAGTAAGATGCCTACCTAAGTACGACACCTACTTCAGTAAGGCACCTACATGAGTAAGGCACCTACCTCAGTAAGGCACATACTTGAGTAAGGTGTCTGCTTCAGTAAGGCACCTACTTGATTAAGGTGTCTACTTCAGTAAGGCACCTACTTGAGTAAGGCGCCTACTTTAGTAAGGCACATATCTGAGTAAGGCACCTACTTCAATAAGGCACCTACCTCAGTAAGGCACATGCTTTGGGAGTAAGGCACCTACCTGAAAACTATCGATGTCACTTCACGTAAAAATATATCTTCACCAAATCTAACATTTCCTTATTTATCTATATCGCACTTCATGCTGCTCTACAAAACATAAAAAAGTAAACTAAATGCATTAATAAAATTCTAATTAACTTTTTTTTTTATTTTTTTTTTTATATTTTTTTTTTTCATTTGTTTTGTTGTGACCATAATAGATCTTGGCTTTTTTTTATTTAACATCATATTTTCTGCCAGACCAAAATAGATCATGGCTCATTTTTTTTCATCATCTGCATCAGAGAATAGAATGTCAACTGCAACAATGTGAGCCGGTGATTTTTTTCTTTTTCACAGAATGAAATGTTGTCATAAAAAAAATTGTAATATTGGTACTGTGCATTTAAGAAGTAGAGGTCGTGCAATCTAGGTAACTATGCAACCTGGTGTGAAAAAATGTGCATACCACTATTAGGGGATTTTATTACAGCCAACATTTTCAAACTTTTGAAACACCCAACTCTTCATTAGCAACACATAAAAATATTTTAGTCCTGCTCTGATTTGTCTTAAGAGTATTGAACTCTCCGTAGGCATTGCAGGGATTTATTTTCTCACCGTGTGCCCCTGAACGTGTCACTCTTTTTCTTTTTTCAATTGATTTTATACCACCCTGTCACATATGCATTAGAATTAGAATGATCTCCCACTCTAAATTATTTCTTTCATAGGTAGAATTAGAGCAACACTGTGATCCTCTAATTTTGAGAGTGGGGATAAATCAATCTATTCACCATCATCTACGACGTGTGTCGGGTGTTCAGCTATGATGCTTCCATGAGACACCTCATTGAGATTTTATGTGCTATTTTTTCTTGCCACTATGAGCTCCATTCATATTTTTTTTATCATGCTTAGGCACCATGTGGACTTCGTGTAGACATATGATTTCTTCTAGGCTCCTCCCCTATTTTTTTTAGCTACGGGTCGAAGATTTATAATTTTCCTTCTAGACCAAGCTGGTCCTTGAGAAAGAGGATACTCTCTTCCAATGAGTAGAAAAAAAAACTCTGTTTTAGATCTGCATTTAAATTTGGATTCTTTTCAGTAGAAGATTTATTTAATTTATGAACACTACAACCAACATTCATTATGTTGTTGGCACTATTGATGAAGGTGGCATCTCCCCCATGCCTACATCTAAACTAGTCTTCTCAAAATCATCTCCTTCATGATCAAATAGTTTGATGCGCTATAGCATGAGAATAGTATTTCCCTTAATGGCCTCACAACCAAACTCTTTCAACCTTACGATAAGATGTGCAGGAAAAAAAATGACTACCTATGGCTAGCACCTTGAAGAAAATAGGGCGTAGCAACCTTTTAAAAACATGTGCTTGTTTCTAATTCATTAGGTCACCTTAAGTGCAAGTGAAGAGCATACTCCATAACAACATGTTCTTTTAAATTTAGCTCTGCCATTTTCCTTGCATCATTAAAATAATTTGCCAATATTTTACAAAGCGTTAAGCCTGTAAAAATAATTTTTTAAATAAAAACACATCCCCAAATTTTTTTAATTATATGAGTTGTGTTATTTCTTTGATTTTTTTGAAACCACTCAGAACGTGATGGAAATCCTTCATCTCTTAATTTTCTAAATTTTTTCAACAACACATTTTATTTCTACTTATACACTTAATATGGTACATCAGGTTCATTCCTGTATTTACCTAAGAAGCTGATAAATTTAACTATTGCCTGTGGATTTGGCTCTGACTGTGCAGGCAACTATTTTTGGCCTTATAAAAAGGCCCTTGGTGGACTCGCACTTCTTAGGTAAAATATCTATAGGTAATTTTAAATGGGCATTTTATTTAACCTGTAAATCATAACACTACAGTTTTGACACTCCCCAACAACGAAATCAAAATGGTGAGCAGAAATCATGTCTCAAAAAATAATAATTTCTCTTCCATAAATTATCAATGTGGTAAGTCCATAAACCTATGAGTGTCATGCATAGTATATACCTGTATTTTTGGGGAATGAATCTATTTGTACCTTATTTAGTTTGGTAGGGGATGTTCATGCGTTTGAAAGTCAGCCAGAACAAATAAAATAAGTGTGAAAAATTAAATAAATAAATTACAACTAAAATTAAAGTGACAAAAGTAAATGTATGGGAAATTAAATGTGCAGAAAAATAAACACACAACTGAATTAAATTAAAGTGGTAAATAAAGCAATAAACTAATATACAAAAAATAAATGCATAAATAAAATAAGGGAAGACTACTACAGGGAGTGGGCCCAAGATCCCGTAGATAGTTCACTCAACTAGCTACGTAGAGCTTGCTCGAATAAGAGGAGTTGCACTCTTAATAATTTAGACAAAGAATAAAATGAGAAATAATTTGTGTAAGATTAATCATTGTTCCCCTTGTTCGTCTGGCCTATTTCTTTATATAAAGCACAACCATATATTGTTACAAGAACAAATTAATCTAATTTAAGCACATGATGAGATTAGTTATAATTGGTTCTACACAGATTTTATTTCCCTATTTTAAAGCATGTCCATTCACCAGAAGGATAAATATAAAAAACCATTAGGTGTACGTAACAAAAAAATCCTAAAAATGCTTTGAGAGCTTTACAAGGTGAATCGACCAATCAGTTGATAATAATAACAAATACTTTATTCTATTTAACAAATGCATGATTAACATAGTTCTCCTTTGTCTTCACATGCAACCTCCTCCTTAGCCCCTTGGTCAACTTGGTCAATGTTGACTTGGTCATATGGCATATCCAATGTGGGTGTCTCCAATGTATGGGAGTAAGGTTCCAATAAGGCACCTCCCATACATGGGAGTAAGGTGCCTCTCCATGTATGGGAGTAAGGCACCAGAGTAAGGTGCCTCCCCATGTATGGTAGTAAGGCACCTTCCAATGTATGGAGTAAAGTGTTGAAGTAAGGCGCCTACTCCATATACCTTAGAATAAATGAAGCAGAGGTATGCCAGGTTCAACCGAGATGTAGACTGGAAAGCACCATATTAGTAGCAAAACCTACATTTATACACAGTTTCCACTAAAAACACCCGTTAAGCATAATACCAGATTTTCTATCAATTATATGCATAAGTTAAATAAAAATATATCTCCAATGCTAATTAAATCAGTGATGATGCCCCTTAATGGTGTATATAAAATGAGCATTTAAGGTGATCATCAAGATGTACTACATATTATGTATAAAATACCTTATCAAATATTTGCTGAAATAATTATTTAAATTGAAGCCATAAAAGGGGATCCCTATGTTGATGAAGTTGCCATAACAACCATTGATAAGCCTGGGTAGCTAGTTTAGAAGTTGCTAATGCAACTTGACATTTTTTTGAAATATGGTACAAATGGATAAGACCTTCTATTTTTTCCAACCATCCTTGAGGGTCAAAACCTTTAAAAGTGGGTATGTCAATACGAGGAACTTGAACATCACGTGGTTATTCCAATAAATTAGAAGCACTGCTTGCTAATGGGTCTAGATCAGAGGCAAAGCCTAGGTCATGAGAAGCAAACTCTAGGGGTTGTGACTAGGTGGATGGTGTGGAAGAACATGAGTATTTGGTTCTTGATGAATGGTTAAAGGTTGGGGTCTGATAGTATGTTGTGACCCTTGGATATGAGGAGGTGAAGAAGTGAATCAAAATAAATTTCCTATCATAACAAGAATTTGATCAACCATTTTTCCTTGTTGTGTAATATAATGATGCAAATTAGGGTCAATATCACTAGGAAGTATATTATCACCTACATAAGTAGAGGGAGTGTAGGCAGTAAATCCACCTCCCAAAATAAGAAGTGACAAGGAGGATTTGCCTAGTTTTTATAATTTTGACAGTTTCAGCAAAACATACAAAGGAGTAAAACATACAAGGAGGAAGAAAAATGTACAAACTGGAAGCTAAAACTTACAAGGTGAAATTTAATGCAAAGAAATGCAGATGAAATGAAATTTGAGTTGAATTTGTGAATGAATTTTATAATAATATTAATTAGACTTAGTAAAGGGGTGTAATTAAGATTTCATTATACAATTGTGAATAATGAATTGCCTTAGAAACCACTTGGAATGGCCTGAATAGATGTTATATAAGGTCTCCCTTTCAATTTTGTAAGTTTGGTATTGTTAGTATGGTTATTGAATGCATCTATATGATTATTGTGTGGAATCACTGGTTTATTGTGTATCCTTATAGAAGTTGTTAGTGATTGTAATGTACCATTGAAGAGTAATGAATGGATAATCACATTGGATAGCATTTTGTCACATCATTATAATATTTTTGGATGATGGATTAATGTTTTGCAGTATATAATTGTTGCATATTACTTTTCTATGTCTATGGATGATGTTAATACACTAGTATGAATAATGGAATTGAATCACCACTGATGCGATCCTTGGAAGTTATCTATGAGGAATATTACATCAAGAAAGATGTCTTGGGAGTTTTTGTATGGTTTTTGGATATTTCCATTATGAATAACTTTCTCAAACCCTAAATACATAACTTGCATGTTGGTAAAGATGGAGTAATTGACATTCCACAACTTCCTAAAACTTGTATGAGAAATATAGGTAAATAAAAGTATCCAATTTGGCACCTTACTAAACCTTAAATTCATACAAATCGTACACCATATGTGTTACAAATTGTACAAAAGAAATTTACCCAATTTGGTAGTTAGGTGATTGAAGAAAACTTACCCGATTTGACAATTGTGGCAAATTGAACAAATTAGTTATAAAAATACGTACAACAACTTAAAAAATTGAATCTGAATGATTGAATGAGTTTCAAATCATACATGAACTGATATTGTATGATTTGGAATTATACAATTGTATGATTTAAGTCCGTACAAGCTATTTTGTGGTTGCATATTGATTATTGGGAAGACTACAATTGTACTATTTGGGTCTGTGAACAAGAACCATAAATTTATCATTCTAAGCCTCTAAGAATCACCTCCAAATTAGGAATGATACACCAATGTGATACATTAGGTATTTTTACCTTATCAAACTTGGCATTTTTTTTAAAATGAGGAGCACGAGAATTACTCAAATATGGAATGCAAGTAATTCTTACCATAGTACATATGAACAAAAAATAGATCAAAAATGGACATCTGGCAAAGGATATTTCGAGGTGCTATTTATAGAGATAGAAGAGGAGGTACCAAAACCACCTAACATAGAGGGTCAATTTGACATAGAATAAGTGCACGAGGAAGGAGATTGGATGGTGAAACTTGAGAAAGTTATAGAAGGGTTGCAAGGGAGTGTAAAGGACGGGAGTCAAGCACTAGGGCAACAGAGCATGGGATTTCAAGAAGAAAGACTAATACCATCTCCCTTAGACAAGTGAAGGAAGTCACAAAGTGAATATGTATGTGAGTTTGGTCAACGACTAGTGGGAGAGTACAAGATACCTTAGATAGGAAATTTTTATGATGAGCATAGTGAAACACCCCCAAGGAGTAATTAAATAGAGATTCTAGGGATACCTCAAGTGATGAGGATGATTCACCAAAGATGGGTAATAAGGCAACCAAGAAAATATGTCCATCCTTTACAGGTGAGGGTAAGGAATACCCCACAAGACATATTAGAACTTGCATAATCATTTGGAGGACAAATGTTGTAGACCAGCCAGATGACTGGTTGAATTTATTTCCTACTACCTTGAGAGGATTGGCAATGGATTGGTATCTAAAAATATAAAATGTAGTATATTTCCGGACTTGGAATCAATTGAAGGAGAAATTCATTGAATAATTTTGTCCCTTGAAGGATGATGGAGATATTGTCACTAAAATTTGTATGACTAAGAAAAATCCTGATGAATATGTAAAATAATATAACCATAGATTAAATTAGTTAGTAGATAAGATGCATATGCCTTTGGCAGATGTATTGGTAAAGTAGTGGTTCATACATGGATTGCTACAAAAATATAAGAAAAATATGAAGGCAAAACTATCGAAAACATATGATGAAGCCTTAAAGCATGCAAAGAATTTTGAAAGTGGCTCGAAGAAGATGTATATAGGAATATTGTCTCATACCAAGTCCAATGATTCAAATAGTGGAGAATATGACTCTATATAAATAATAGTAGCATCATTCCATTAGAAATTTGACAAGATCATAAAAGAACAAAGAAGCAAACCTGACAGGAATGATATTTGGTACACATAATGTAAAACCAAATGTCATACAAATGTAAAGTGTCCCCAAAATAATTACTATCATATTTGTAACATTCTAGGACATGAGGTGATGCTATGTTTTTATAATGTAAGAGTACGACCATAGATCTTGACAATTTAGGAGCAAGAAGAGAAACCAAAGACCCTAGGAAGTGAGCATAAAGCAACAAGTGGAAATTATAGAAATATCTGATGAGGTGGAAGGTAGAACCGGGAAAATTGGCAAGTAGGATAGATACATTTGTAGTATGACTTGGAAGTGAGGCCGATCATACAATATCACAATTTCCAGGAGTGGAGGTATTTTGTAAAAAATTATCCTTCACCTCAGAGACAGGAAATGTAGCAAGTAAACACTACATACATGTGTATGTGGTGTGGTCCGAGTAACCACAAGGAAGAAAATCACCCCATGCAAGTGATTTTAAGAAACCCATAAAATGTAAATTATTTGGATATTGAGTTTCCTCAAGTTAAAGAGGAAACTTAGGAAGTTTTATTCGTGACAAGATAAGGCTAAAAAATATAAGTATCTAAATCCATCAAAATAAAATCAGCACTGACAAGTAGCAAATAAAGTACTAGAAGATGAAGCACAAAAAGCTAAGCAAGTAAGGTTAGTAGAAGAGAAGGTAGTTGTGCAAAATATGGCAACACAGGTTTTGAACACCATAGTAGATATCAAAATGGCTAACTTGTTGGAAGATATCCCACCACTACAAAAATTAATGGAGGAAATACAAACTCACAAGGTGATGGAAGTTCAAAGTCAACTAATTTAGGAGAAGAAATAAAAACGCCAACTTATAGACCCCACCATATTAATTATTGATAAGCTAAAGAAATGCACATTAGTTCATATGGATATTTTAGGGCACAAAATGATGCAAGTTATATAGACGGAGGATCTCGTGTCAATGTGCTACCTAAAAGGACTTGACTTGAACTTGGCACTCCATATCTATGTGCATCGAGCTTTCAACTATATGGTGTTGACCAATATGGTATTGAGACAAAGGGAATCTTGACAATACAATGGATGGTAATAGTTGGCCAAGAATTTGTCTTGGATTTCATTGTGATTACTATGCAAAAGCCTTCATATGATGCTCTATAAGGAAGAGGATGACTACGTATAGCCAAAGTTAATCAAAACTATGAAAATAACATTATCACTTTTAAAAAGGGACCACAAAATTATATGATTAATTTGACTAATAAAAGGGTCAGTGAGGATGTAGCCATGATCGAGGAATTAAACTCTTCAAGAGATGAACGATATGAACCTGAGGAAGAAGGAATGTTTTGCCTTGATGAATGTAGTGAAGATGAAGCTAGATATGATAGTGAACTTATTCATTGGAAAATGGACGAGTACAAATTTTTTCAACCTAACCACATTTGTATTAAATCAGAGGAGATAAAGGAAAAATAAGATGAAATCAAAGTCAGTGAGGAATCTAGAAGTAAGCAGAAGAGAAATGGAAATTTCCAAAAAAAATTGCAAAATATATAGTAGGAGATGCAAAAATTAATGTAAGACCAACACACTCGAATAATGTAGAGAAAGCAGTGAGTAAGCTGAAAAATATCAAATACAAAGAACCTTGGATAGTGGACATTAATCTAGGCACGAATGAGGAACCTAATATGATTCACTATGGTGATGATTGAAACCCCGTATTGAAAGTGGTAGTCTTTAATATATTCTTAGAATATAAGGATGTCTTTGCATGGATATACAAGTAATTGAAGGGAGTACAACCTAAGTTATGTGTCCATAAGATCACGTTGATACCTGGAGCACAACCAGTAAGGAGAATACCATATAGGATGAATCCAAAATATGATGCATTAGTGAATGTAAAGATAGAGAAGATGTTGGATGTAGGGATCATCTTCAAGGTTACAACTAGTGAATGGATATCACCTATAGTGGTCACCTTGAAGAAAGAAGTGGAAAAATCAGAATGTGTGTGGAATTTAGAAGTCTAAATGCAGTAACCATTAAGGATCCCTTCCCTATTCCTTTCACAGATTCCATCCTGGAGGAAGTCGTAGGACATGAAATCTATTCATTTCTAGATGAATTTTTATCTTAAAATCAAATAATAATAGTTGAGGAAGATAATATGAAGACCATATTTATTATGGAGAATGGCATCTATGTATATAATCGAATGCCATTCGAGCTCTGTAATGACCCAACTACATTTCAACGCATTATACTGTATATATTTGATCAATTAATTATGGGGAAGTTCAAAGTATTTTTGGATGATTGGTCCATTTATGGGGAGATCAATGAGCATCTTCCTACTCTCAGTGAATGTATGAGTAGGTGTAGAAATGCAATGATCTCATTAAACCCTTGAATTTTCTACTTGATGGTACAATATAGAAAGTTATTAGGGCACATAATGTGCATTGAGGGATTAAAAATAGGTCATGATAATATCCATGTGATATTGCACATGGAAGAACCATATGATGTGAGTTCACTTAAAATATTCCTTGTATCGATAGTCTATTATCAAAGGTTTATCAGGAATTATGCACATGTGTCTTATCCATTGGATTTGTTGACAAAGAATAATGTTCCTTTAAAATTGACAGAGGAGCACCAATGAGCCTTTGAGGAGTTGAAGGTCAATCTTGTTAATAGCCTAATTTTAGTGTTCCCAAATTGGGATAAGGAATTTCATGTCCACATTGATGCTTCAAATTTTACAATTTGATGTGCTTTAGCAAAAGAAGGACAATTTAGGTTGGATCAGCCTATTTTTTTCGCTAGTTGTCTATTGTCAAGGGTGGAAAGAAACTACAATACAATATAAAGAGAATCCTTGGGAATGGTATATTTAGTTTAAATTTTTAGGCATTACTTATTAGCGAATCCCTTCACTTTTTATGTAGATCACAAAGATCTATTGTACTTAATAAACAAACCAGTGATACAAGGATGGATCAAAAGGTGGATCTTCACCCTAAAAGAGTTTGTATTTTGAGTGGTAGTGAGACCTGGTAAGAAGCATGTAATTTTAGACCAGCTATCCAGGATACGATCAAGATAGCTTGTAGGAACATAGATTTAGGATGAATTACCTGATGCACAGTTATTTGCCATAAATATTGTTTTATTGTGATACAAGTTGATTGACCAGTATCTATCCACAAGAGAGTTGCCACAAGAAATTATGGCAACCGAGAAGAAGAAAGTTATTATGAATTCAACACCCTTCCAGTTGATAACAGGATTACTATATAAGATAGGAAGTGATGGTATCTTATAAAGATGCGTGATGGAGGAAAAAGTTAAAATGACATTGAAATAAGCTCATGAAGGCTTAGAAGGAGGAAACATGGGACCATATGCCACAGCTACAAAATTATTACTAGAAATATTACGGTGGACCACACTGTATAACGATGCAAAAGAATATGTAAAAGCATGTGATACTTGCCAAAGGATAGGGAATACAGTAAAGAGAGACTTTATGCCATTGCATCTATCACAACTCCAAGAGCTATTTGAAATATGGGGATTGGACTTCACAAGACCATTGAAAACCTCTTGAATAAGGAAGTGCAGGAACATTATGGTAGCAATAGAGTACTTGAAAAAGTGGGTCAAAATGAGAGTACTACCTGACAACTCAGCTGAAAGTTAAAGATTCTTGTACGAGTAGGTAATTACAAGATTCGACATTCTACTACAAATAACAAGTGATTGGGGAGGACACTTTGTAAATGATATCATTAAGATGTTGACAACCGAATTCAATATTTTGCATTCATTGTCTAGTTCATATTACCCTAGAGACAATAGGCAGGTGGAAGCAACAAACAAAGTCCTAGTATCTACTTTATATAAAATATGTGGAATTGAAGGAACATATTGGGAGGAGATATTACCATCTATTTTATAGGTATACAGAACAAATTTTAAACCAAAAATAAAGCATACACATTTCTAGTTGATGTATGGACAAAAGGTAGTGGTGTCAGTCAAATTCTTGATACCAAGTATGAGAGTTGCAATGGAGCATCACTTAGCTGATCGAGAAATTTTGGAACGACTGATAGCACTGATTAAGTTGGATGAGAGAAGAGTCATGACACAATGGGAAATTGAGGGTGCCTATAAAAGAAGGAAATTTTGGCATGACAAACACCTGAGGAAGCTAGATCTTAGTTCGGGTGACTTATTTCTAAAGTTTAATGGAAAGCGATAAATCAAGATTGGTAAGTTGAATAATTTATGGCTTGGTCCCTACAAAGTGGTGGAAGTAATGAATAATAAAGTAAATTTGTAAAACTTGAATGGGACTGAGGTACCCAACACTATAAATAGTTGAAAGTTGAAGCCCTACAAAGTACAATGCTTATCCATTGCATTTGAAGAGATTAAATGGAGAATACAAGCATGAGCTCAATGGAGAACTCCATATGAGAAAGGTCCATGAAAAAAAAATCCAAACATGAGACTTGCATAATTATTTATAGAAGAGGAGGAGACACGGCAAACTATAGAACAATAGGATTTGGTACCTCGACCTAGAGAAAGAAAAATATTATGGGTGCATGTCATATTTACAAATGGGACCAACCGAGTAATAGAGGAATATGAAGAGTGGATTACTCCAAATAAAAGAGAATATTATGAGATAATATTGTTTTCCAAAAATAGGAGAAGGCAAGAAGAAGCACCCCAAGTAAATCAAAACATGATGTATCCTCAGGTGGAATGTAGATAACTACCCCAACAAGTAGAAGGACAAAGAATAATACAGTTAACAGTACGATATGTCGATGGAGTGGACACTTTTGAAATGTAAGTTCTAGAGGAGAATGGGAATGAGACCATTGATGAAGAATTGGTTCAACTTACTCCATTAGCTTAGATAGGTCTATTCTAAAACATAATGTGACTACAAGCCCAACAACTATAGGAGGAATATCGGATGCTATGAGGTCATAGTGCAAGGTTGAGGAAGCAAATCATCTAGGAATTGGATGGTACAATATGAAGGCTATATTAGTAAAGAGTAGCTGAGCTACAAAAACTAGAAGGGAAAGATGAGGACAATGAGGGGATAACTCAAATAACTGGTATAAGAAATTATGGTGCAAGAAAAAGTGAAGTAATAATATCACAACTAGCACCAATTGATCTGTGAATGATAAATGAAGATGCAAAAATATTTTGGCAAGACATTGAGGAAGCAACCACATCACCTAAACCACAAGGCAACACACTAGTAGATTCGATTGAATCTAGTGATGAAGGAATGTCTTGGATGGTAAGGAAATCTAGCATAAAGATAAGTGGTGATGATGAATACCTAAGAAGACCCCATGAGCCTCAATATAACCCTGATCCTTCAGATTATACAATAGCACATCGACAATTTAGAATATTGTAGGAATCTCAATCTAAAATTGATCCTCAAGCTTATACAATGGCCTATCGACAATTAAGAAGGCTAAGGAGAGAAGTAAGGAGATTGGAGAGATTGGTAAACTTACCAGTGGATTGGTCGAAGCAAAGATATGATAATAATAATGTCTCAAGTTATGATATAAATTTTTTGATGCATACAGAGATATCCTGGAAACCTCATCTCCATATTCCTTTGAGGAAAGAAGGAATATGTGTAGATCAGAGAATCAGAGCACTACGAAAATTATCACAAAGTATAATATGAAGTAGAAGCCCACTAGCCATTATTGAATTGGTAGATGTAACTCCTAATAATCAAGAAACGGGAGGAAGAAATCAACAAGGATATCTAAGGATTCAACCAATAAAGGGAGGAGGTATTCAAAAATGGAATGAAATAAGTCAAGGTGATATTACACCAAGAGGAGCAAGAGGACGAGGAAGGTTCTGACCTCCTACTTCTATATGGCTAGGAGACACACATTTAGCATGTTTGAACTGGACAAAGAATTTGCAAGGTATACCAAGGATAAGAGGAATATTACTAAACCCTACAAGATGGTATCCATTGGGACGACCACCACTAATATGATGAGGACCTCAAAGAGTGGAAGGAGGTAAAGGATTACTCCAAGGAAGGGAGGAACCAATTTTTTTTTAGAGAGGTTTGATGTCAAGGGAAGTAGAATGTGGAAGTCACTTGCAAGGTAGACGCCTTGCTAGTAGAGGAAGAGTGCATTTTGCAGATGAAATAAATCATGGACAATAAAGGATTCGATCACCAAGTCTGGAGATAGAATTAATTTGAGGATATAGGTGGATAAGTCACTCAAATTATAGCAAAATAGTGAGAGCACCACCACCAAGGTATCCATCACCTATATAACAAGAGGAAGATACATCAGGAGAAGATACTCCAACTTACAATTGTACAATTCCAAGTTGCACACATGGTAGTGGAAGGCCAGGAAATTTGGTAACATCACAAGTTAACATGAATCACCTTAGATATCAAGCAATGCCAGATGATACGATCACTCGTAATTTCATAGTCAAACCTCCAAGAGAAGAATAATATAGGACTATGCAAGTGAATGTCACTGTGCAATTCCCATGATGGTAAGTGTAAATACTATTAGGAAATGAAAAAAAAAAGAAAAAGAAAAAGAAAAATAAAATAAAAAGAAAAAGAAAAAGAAAAATATAAAAATCCTTAGTTGTGAAAATCCCTCGGGACACAATTAAGAAGGAAGTGGGTTAAAAACCAAAAATATTGGCCTCTTCAAGAGAAAAATAGAAAATTTATGTAAGTGATAGATCATAAAAGTCAGTTAGAATTAGAAAACAACACAAGTTTGAAATTGTACAAGAAAAAATAGAAAAAGCATAGGCAAAAATTGTGCAAGGGAGCTTATTGTACGATTTATATCGTATAGTGTATGATTTGCAAACACCACAATTAATGTTTACATGCACAAAATTATGAGTTGTTGAGAAATACGGGGAATAAGATGAAATCGCATGCAAAGAGTAGTGATTTGTTGATCATATAAGAAAAACAAGTCAAAAATGAATGAAAATAAGGTAAAGTGGCATAATTTTAAAAATTGAACGATTAGGGTTTTGTAGAAATTTAAATAGAGGATGCTTGAAGTAATTTTGCAAACCATACAAGGGTAAATTCAAAATTTCGAGGAGAATGAAGGTGAAAAGCATGCAACCAGATAAAATATTCTACATGGGCATGCAAATTCATTAGTAGAACTATAGATCACATGACCCATTTTAATTTTATACGAGGGAGACTTTCCACATTCAAATAATTCAACCAAAAGAGAAAAAGTGAGGATTTTGACTCCAATAAAAGCAAATTTTGAATTGTAGCTAAATGGAAGCGAGGGTTTGCAGTAGAAGACATCAAAGTAGATATAGATTATTGAATAACATCCACCTAGGGTTCAATAAAATTATAGATTGGAGTTGGAGTGAAGAAATTACAAGGAAAGGGAGAACTTACAAGCCCTAATCAGAGAAAAAATAGTAGAAATAAATTGTAGAAAGTAAAATAAAAAGGAGATATGACCGTACAACCCTGCAACCTATCTAGGAATTTTTTTTTGGGATAAATTATGCCAAGTAAAGGAAAAATTACAAGTTTTCTCCATAATTGCACTAGAAATATAGATCGAAACATTTCAACAACTAGGTTGGTGATAAATCATGGAAAGGGAGTGAAAAACATAAGTTTCAAGCAAATAAGTGTTTCATAATATATTTTGTATGATTTGGAGGATAGATTATACAATATCAGGGAAAATTTATGTGATTTCAAGCACTTTAGAGGTCTATTTAAGCCTTTTTTGAGCAAATCACATAGAATCATATGGAATCGTACAAATATAACAAAGGAGAATAGGTGGATAAGGATTTTGTATGGATTGGTACAACCCCTATACATTTTGGTGCAACCGATGTACGATTTGAATTTTGTTGAACAGTTTGAAGTTGTTTGGGAGATTGTACAATTTAGAGGTGGTTGTACGAATAAAAAATATACATGAACAGTTTAGAGGGTGTACTATATGATTTAAAGTAGCATTGTATAGTTTTTAGAGGAATTTTGGTTGCATGATGGCTGATGTCCAAAAAGTAAATCTAATAGAAGGAATGGCAGGAAAATGATTTTTATTGAAGAGTTTGAATATCAGTTAAGAATAATTGAAACCAACAAAGTTGAACGGTCACTAGGACCTCTGCATGAGAGGGAGTCACATCTATGGTAACACCAAGGATGACATTTTTAGTCCTGTAGTTTGCATGGTAATAATCCTTGGAGAGAGAAAAGGTATTGGACGGTTGATCAAAGAAGGACACCGTAAAGGTTTCAAGAGGAGGAAATGGCACAAGAAAGAGCCCTGAGGAGGGAACTGTGTAGTGAAGTCCATTACATGATCCTAGAGGAGGATCTAAGTAGTGAATATTTGGAGGATCAGGTTGATATAATGAGGATATCATTTATACAACATAGAGGAGATACATGCCAGAAATGGTGTAAAAAATAAGAAAATAAGAACCACCCATGGAGAAAATCATTTGTGAAGGTTGGTGAAGCTATGATAGCAAAGGTGCCACCACACCAAAAGACCTTATTTTATAACTATATATTGCATATTGTTCAGGCATACGATTCTGCAAGCATATTTACCTATGTTAATGTGGGTAAATAGTCGGTGAAGGTAAATTTCATAGCAAAGGTGTTCAAAAGAACATTTGGATTTCAATAAAATGACATTGAGATAGTCAAGAAGTTGCTTGATCCGAGTGAGACACATCGCATTATCACTTCATTCACCAATGTGAAATCACCAACTTAAGCAAAGATATCGGGTGTAGGAACTCAAGGGATTAAAAAAATCTAGCTAATAAGAAATGATTGACCATGTGCCATGAATATTTTAATGGCTCGACTATTAGGAGAAATACGAGCCACAAATATGCCAATATGGATGGCTCAATATATGGAAGGTATTACCAAAGGAATTCAGTACTATTGGGGTACCTATCTGGAGAGAAAAATGCATGACGTACTGACAAAAAGGTAAAGGAATTTTGGGATGACTTTCCATGCCATTGGATTGTTATTGAACATTGATACATAAGTAGGAATTAATTTTCTAGGCTTGATAGAGCCTAGTAATATTGATGTAGGTAAACCAACCATTTTGCGGTGGGAAAAGTCAATGCCAATTCAGAAGGATACTCCAGATAAGTCTCAGGTAAAGAAAGCATCAAAGTAGTATGTCGTTGTAGTGCATGAGGATACTCCTTCATATGAGGAGGTACACAAACAAATAAAAATACCTAGGAAGTTTCAACTTGAACTAGAACAACAAGCACTTAAAAATGGTAGTAGGAGTAGCCATCAATTCAAGAAAGGAAGGAAATTATGGGGAGGCAATCTGGCCTAGTATGGATAAGAACAAGAGGACAATAGAAAAGAATGACAAACAATCCCATTCTTAAAAGGTAATTCAAGCCCGTATAGGAGAATTAGCAAGAGGAAGAATAGTCAAACTCAAAGAAGCTAGATTTACATAATTAGGATTGGGAAGATGTAGAGGATATGGTAGAGTCCCCACGGATTTTCCTATATACTAATCTTAAAATTTTATATTCTTATAAAATTTTGGATGATACAAAAGTGAGTCAAATAGTACAATAAGTGATGTCCACTACACAAGAAGTAAGGAAGAAAGCCAAGGTGGTAGTGGAAACCTTAGAAGAAGAGTCAAGAGAGAAAATTAAATCTTGCTTTAGATTCGTGATACGAGGAGGCACTAATCAAACTGAATAGAGTGATGCACAAGAAGATATGAATGCATCACAGGAATAAGAAAATAATGTTGTTAAATAGGTCACAACAATGGAATTTTAGTAGAATCAGGAAGAAAATTAGGTGATAGAAGAACAACATGTGGACTTGCCTAAGCAAAAAAATGAAGTCCAGGAACTAATAGGGAAACATCAATCTCATCCTGAGGTTGTTGATATTGAATATGATATAGAGGTTGAGAGACTTGTGGTACAAACTCCATCACATAAAAAATAAACATGGATAAAGCACTAATGGAGCTTAGGGGAAGCTCTGGTCACCACTTAGAAGAAGAGGAAGAAAAATTCCTACACAAGAAGAGTGCGGAGGATGCAAAAATGCTACCTCCTAGAAATACCATAGTTCTCAAAGATTGAAACATAAGAGGATGCAAAAAGGGTATAGGATTAGATGGACCATTTCTTCTCTTAAATGGATAATTCCATGGCTAATGTGAAACTATAGTTTTGTATTGTACTATAGGATAATTGAAGCTATGGTAGGAACAAGTGTTTATTGAATTGGAAAAGATAACAGAATGGGTGAGTAGTGAGGATCGTACAAGGAGAATTGTTGATATCCATGTACAAAACCCATGGAGGTTACCCAAGGAAGAGGTAACAACGATGTTAGGAAGAGATGACATACCAAAAGAAGTGAGAACAAACTATAGGTAGCATTCAAGTTTGTACCTGTATAAAGCCAATTATCCAACTTGTCCCTTGAATACAGTAGAGTTGGAAAATAATAAGGTAAACTCGGGCTTGGCTATCACTCTGAGGAAGTTGAACTTCCTAACACACTGGATAGAGTGGCTAAGCATAGGATTGGAGTAGATATATCAACTCAAGAAAGCTCATAAAAAAGAGATAGAGGCCACTCGAAAGGAAATGGTTGCAATGGAGGAAGAATTGAATAAGGTAAGGCTGCAATAGAATAAAAGTTAAAAAAATTAGAATAAGAACTATTGAATAATAGGGATATTTTTGAGGCTAAAATTAGTCTTCTATAAGAGGAGAAGCGATAGGTATCATAAACGATAGAAGAAAGGATCAAGGAGTTTGAAGCACAAATAACAAAAAAATAATAATAGTTGTAGGCGAAGGATGAATAGATGAAAAGACAACTGGCTACAAAATATGAGCAACTGGTAGTGAAGGATAAGAATATAGAAGGGCTTACAAAAGATAATAAGTGATATTTATAGGAGAATATTAAGAGGAGTGCTACTGAGAATGAAAAATAATTAAGGGAACTCCTGAAGAGTGTCAAAGAGACAACCAACCAACATGGTATGAAATTAGTAGAAATGGGAAACTATGCAACCAAGTTGTAAAATCAATGTGCAATTATTCATGCCCAACTGGAAGATAGTGAAGCCTTTGTCAAAGAATATGAAGTCCACCTAAAATAGTAAGATGATTTAACGAGGAAATCAACCAAAGTAAATGTGAGGGTAGATGTAGGTAGCAAATACACCTCCCAAAAGAAGAAGTGACTAAGAGGATTTGCCTATTTTTGACAATTTTGACAGTTTTAGAAAAACATACAAAGTAAGAGTAAAACATACAAACTAGAATCTAAAACGTACAAGGTGAAATTTAATGCAAAGAAATGCATATGAAATGCAATTTGAGTTGTATTTGTGAATGAATTTGATAATAATTGTAATTAAACATAGTAAAGGGGTGTAATTAAGATTCCATTATACAATTCTAAATAACGAATTACCTCAATAACCTATTGGAATGACCTAGGTAGATGTTATATAAGGCCCCCCTTTCAATTTCATAATTTTGTTCTGGTTAGTCTGGTTATTGAATGCATCTATTTGATTATTATGTGGAATAACTGGTTTATTGTGTATCATTGTGGAAAATTTTATTGATTATAATGTACCATTGAAGAGAAATGAATGAATAATCATATTGCATAACATTATCTCATGTCATTGTATGATTCTAGAATGAAGTATTAGTGTTTTACAGTATCTAATTGTTGCATGTTACTTTTCTATGTCTATGGATGATGTTAACGCACTAGTATGAATAATGGAATTGAATCACCATTGGTGTGAGCCTTGGAAGTGATACTTGAGGAAGATTGCATCAGGAAAGATATCTTGGGAGTTATACAATTTTTGGATATTTCCATAATGAAGAACTTTCTCAAACCTAAAGATAAAACTTGCATGTTGGTAAATATGGACTAATTTAATTGACATTCCAAAACTTCCTAAAATTTGTATGAGAAATATTGGTAAATAAATATACCCAATTTGGCATCCTTTTGAACTTTTAGTTCATACAAATTATATACCAAACGTGTTTCAAATCCTACAAAAGAATTTTACCTGATTTTGTAGTTAGGCGATTGAAGAAAACTTAACCCGATTTGGTAATTGTGGCAAATTGAACAAATTAGTTATAAAAATGTGTACGAAAGCTTACAAAACTAAATCTAAATGATTGAATGAGTGTCAAATTGCACAAGCATTGATACTGTATGATTTTTTATTGTATAGTTGTACGATTTATGTTTGTACAAGCTATTTTGTGGTCACATATTGATTGTTGGGAAGACTGTACGATTGTACAATTTGGGTATTTGAAAAAGAACCATAAATTGATCATTCCAAGCCTCTAAGAATCACCTCCCCATTGGGAATATTGCACCCATGTGCTACAAGGAAAATTGTGGTTATTAGGAGGGTTATTATGAGGTTGAGAGGAAGGACCTAAATTGGTTGTTGAAGGTGAAGGTGAAGCCATGGAATTTAGTGATGAAAGTAGACATTGGTCAAAACTATTAATATTAATGGGAGTATTATGATGTTTACCAAAATTTCTGGATTGGCACTTCTTTTTACTCATATACATGTCTTCTAGGAGGGTAGTATGTTGTAATCGTCAATTTACTCATGTCCAATCAGTACGATCAATCATGCACTTCTTGTAATCTTGGAACAAAATTTTGAATTCAAATTTTGAAATTGGTAGGAAATTGAATTTGCAGAAGTAACAAAAAAAAATTTATTCTGAAATTTCGGTCAACACAAACTGGTGGGTTAATGGTTAGGTTTGCATAGTAAGGTCAACGATAAAATTTCTAAGAAATGGTCAAGTAAGCGCACCGAAGAGAGATTACCCTAGATATGAACAACTTGTCACCTCTATAAGTGCACATGCATACTTATATATAGCTTGAATCCTATAACACAATATATGAAGAATAAATCCCATAGTATTACAAACAATATTTTCTCCAAAATTTATTTCTACAACCAAACAAAGCCCATGGTTAGTATCCAACAAACAAGAAATTTGAAATGCAATAGATAGTCAGTTGAGAAATATCCTATTGGTGCTTATAAATATTCAATGGTCTTCCATGAGGACATGTGGGATAATAGCCCATAGCACAAAAAAATAATTAACTTTACTGATTCCCATTAGAGAGAACCACGAAATGCTTGACATAAAAATGATAGAAGAAAATGACATCAATTTTTTTGTGCTGAAAGACAAGGAAAATATGTGATGATGCCATAAATCACAAACATATTTGGTGATATGCCAGAAACCCATGATTTGCAACTAAGGAAGTTTATATCATCAAAAAATAAATTAAAATAATTTGAGAAGTCAAAAATGATTTTCAATACTGGAGAACGGATTGAATTTCGGGAACATCACGAATTGATGGGAAACTAGTTGTAATGAATTATGGAAAATAATTGTAATAGATTTATTAAGATGATCATTGCCAATAGAAAAAAAATTACACTGGACAATGGTACATCTATTGTGAAACTATGAGCACTATCAGATCTTCCTGAGAAGTGAAAATATGCTAGAAAATTGATATTACTTATCGAAAAATGGTAAACCTTCACTAACCACCATTGATTGGTTGGATTGAAAAACCCCCTAGCATCCTAATTTCACCATGTATAGAACTATGACTAGATATGGTTTTAGGTTTGGGATATCACCCTGGTAGGTTATTAAACCTTAGGAATATAATTTTTTATCCATGAATGTTCGGATTTTATAAGCTATGCGAACAAAATCGAAATATGCTTGCTTGTGGAAGATAATTATACCTTGAATGCATTGGTTATTGAATTTTAGACTACGAACGAATGGTAACCTCCACGTCTTGTTTTGTCTTCTAGGAAAAAGAAATTGTGCCCAGAAGATAAGCTTCAAATTTGGATGCCTATTGAAATCCTTATGTTTCTTTCATTTAAAAAAGGTAGAACTCTATTTCCTTAGGGCATCCGAGTTCCACTATTCTAGAATCATGCTCAGATACCACTTGCCACGAACCACTCAGTAATAATATAAAATTATCAAAAAATTCAATATCGTGATATAATAAACAACATGCAACAATACAAATTTTGAATATCAACGTGCAATATATATTTCAACCAGTGATAACAAGATTAACCAATCAGATCAATAGTGAAACAAATTTACAACCACTTTGAGAGGGTGAAGTCTCTTGCATACTATACATAATTTAGATTTATGTTCTTCAATGATTCAAACTAATAAAATATTCTTCCTATTTATAAATGAAATCAATGATAACCTAACCCTAATTCTCAAGGGCTGACTAATTAAATCAAATGCCCCATAAAAAAGTAATTAGCGAGCATAGCTATATTTGGATCATTATGGCATTTATCTTAGGTTACTTGAGGAAGAAGTAATAGATGTACAAGTTTAAATGTGAAATTATGTAATTGTCCACGGATTCCACTTGTAAATAAGTCATAGGAAAGGTAGTTAGGAAGAGTAAGGGCCAAGTAACCTATCTTCATATATATAGGCCCTAATAGTGAATAGAAGATGTATGTATTAGAAGTGAGACTACTATTGAGTAGTGAGTAGGTACAATGTAGTTTCCATTAGATTTTTAGAATATTTATTTCCTCCATTACATTACATTGTCATATTTTTAAAACTTTCTATTAATAACATAATTCAGTATTATTGTAGAATTCCATTATCTAACTTTACTGCATATTTTATATATTATGTTTGCTTTCCTCCATATCCTAGATTATCAAAAACTATCAAAAAGGACAAAGAAATCCATTATGACTATGAAATTGATGGCCATATCAACTATCATATCATAATTTCCCTCATAGCTCTTATATTCCCTTTCGATGTTCTCACAAGTATTGAGTCATGTGTTATCTATCTATTATAATTACTTATGAGTATATTTAGTATTCTTATTTTCATTGTAGGGTTTCATTGGTCATGGAATGGTTCATGATGGATTATAAAGGAAAACCCCCTTATGCAAGTGGTAGCCTTGGTGGCTATCATACTTCTAAATCTAGCTCATATTTCCCTTTTTTGTGAGATATATCTCATGGTACTTTAAGATCCACTACTATATCTAGATTCTAGAGTGGAAAATGAGATTATGTTTTGATTTCTTATTAATTCTTAGGTATCATATTTGACAATGTTGATTATATGAGATATGAGTCACAAAGATAGTAAATACTTTGGTCAATATATATACCTATGACAGATCTATCCTATGTTTAAGTACTATTAATTATGCATTAGGAAATTCCACCCCTTTTGGATCATAGTTAATAGTCACAATGGTATTTCTATAAGATATTCATAGTAATTGGTCTCATGTCACTATGTGCAATCGCAATGTTATCACCATCATTGTATTTCCCATTATGGTCTCCTATATCCTCATTTATATCTCCCTTCACACAACTACATGTAGCAAATTACAAGGACACATTGTAAAAATACTCATAAACTAATATTTAAATATAAAATTGACTTAATCTCCTACCCTTGCATCAATATCATCCTTTGAATATGAAAAATTTCTATGTTAAACACTTCATTTAATATATAAACCACTATTCAACAAAATATTTAATAATTCTTTTTTTTGGTAATTAAGGGACTATATCATTAAAACCAGGTTTTAGAGGTTGACCCAAAACCTATTACAACATTCATCATAATGCTATTAAGGACTATATCCTTACTGAGGACAGTCTGTCCACCGGTACTATTGTCTTTCATAAAACTAACAACCGAGAGGGCATACAACCTTTTACATATATTACCAGCAAAAAGAAGCTTCGAACAGTTATACCCAACTGTTGTACATATATCCGATCTTCTAATCATGCCAATAAACATAACTATTGCATATTTCAAACCAAAACAAAAAGGACTTTATCCTTAACACATAGATAAAACTAAAATTATCATCGGATGGAGCAAAGCATAGAGAGCTGGCAGGGCGTTATTTCCAAATGAAAACCACATATGCTCGCACCTTTGCTTGCGAATAAAATTCAAAAATTTGGCAGGATTTTTATTAAACTTCATGACTTTGCTCCTTCCTCTCTAGGTCCACGAATCTGTCATTCTTGGCAATCAGATTGGATAATTTCGTCCACGTCACTTGGAGCCCCATGATCCCAAGTGACAAGCCCGTCAACATTCGCTCCTATCTTAGCCAACATGTCTGCTACTTTTTTGGCCTTTTGAAACACGTTTTGGGCCATTCTTTATCTCCTAGCCTGATAAAATATCCTTAACTCTTCCATGACATTTTTTATTCACCACGAAAGATTTTTATTATTACGTAGGATGTTTATAATGTGCATTGAGTCACATTCAATAATTAGTTTACCCTTTATCTCCTGAGCCAACTAGAGACCTCTTCACAATGCTGTCACCTCTACCTCATTATGATTACGCTCTAACCATACCTGCCAGAGAAAGTGGTGAAGATAGACCTTCCACATGAACCTAAGTCTAGGGCTTATGAAAGGACTTGGCCATTGGTCAAAAAGTTCAACAATGGTAGCAGGTCTGGCCCAAGAAATATCGAAGGCTTGAAAAACTCCATATAGAATGCTCTGGGAAAAAGAACAATCCAGGAAAATGCGAAGGACGGACTCCCAATTGTTCCTGCAGAGAAGACATCGGTTAGCAAGAATCATACCTCTCTTAATCATGTTGTCGATGGTGAGTATTCTTCCTTGGATCGCTAGCCATGAGAACACTACAATTTTAGGAATTAAATTCTTGACCCACACCTATTTAGTCTGGAGGATGGGATCCTCAGAATCTATCAATAATTTATAGGTGGATTTGACTGAGAATTGACCACACGTGATCCTATCCTCCCTTGGCCTAGTAGGTATGAATTGATGATTCAATATACCTCTGATTTCTTCAGATTCAACATCATGACCTGGGATTCTAATTTATTTCCACAACAGTCTTCCACTGTCCTGGCTGATAAAGTCAACAACTTTCCTTCCATAAAGTTCATCCGTAAGCCTTCTGATCCTAACAAGGTGAGGAAGCTGAGACAAAGGTTCCTCCTTAGCCCACCTATCATCCCAAAAATTTATCTTCTGTCCATTCCCTAACACCCATCTCAGACCTCTCTGAATGATCTCTCTACTACTGAGAATCGCTTTCCAAAAAGCCGATCCCCTGCTCTGAATATTGTCATCGAGGAAGTCGATATTTTGGAGATATTTCCTTTTCATTATGGTAACCCAATAATTCTCCTCATTTGTCAAAAGATGCCAAGCTTGCTTGGCTAGCAGGGCATTGTTCATATGGGCAACTCTTCTCAATCCTAAACCTCCATTTTATTTTGGCCTACAAACTTTACTCCAGCCTACTAAATGAATTCTCTGCTTTTCCTCCGACCCGGACCAAAGAAAGTTCTTCTACAGGTGCTCAATATTCTGATGAATCTTGGTTGGAGCCTTAAACATAGATAAGAAGTAAACTGGTATGCTTTGTAAAGAGGCCATGGTGAGAGTAAGTTTTCCTTCCTGAGATAGAAGGTGACCCTTCCACCCAACTAGCTTCTTCTGAATTCTTTCTAAGACCCTGTCCCACATGGAATCTCTCAGAGCACCAAAAAATAGGGGAAGGCCTAAATAAGTAGTAGGAAGGGAAGCTAAAGCGCATCCAAGAATACCTGTGATCCTGCCCTGACGTTGGATAGGAGTATTCAGAAAGTACAATTTACTTTTGTTAAAATTGACCTTTTGACCAGCCACATCTTCATATAGCTGGAGAAAGTGTTTGATCCTCTTAGCTTCCACCATGGACACCTGAGTTAGTATGAGAGTATCATCAACAAATTGTTGATGGGTAATAGGGCTGGTACGTGAAGTGGCTTTAATTCCTGATATTAGCCCTGCATTGCATACCAATTTAATTATTCTGCCTAGTGCCTCCACTACTATGATGAATAACATTGGATTGATGGGATCACCTTGCCGAAGCCCTCTATGGCTTTGAAAATAACCAACAGTAGTGCCATTAACCAGAATCGAGAACCAGGCCTTTGATACACACTCCTGAATCAGCTTGACCCACTGAGGGTGAAAGCTGAACTTTAGAAGTACCACAATGAGAAACTCCCAACTTTAGAAGTACCACAATGAATAAAATATTTAATTATATACCCTTTGTCAATAATCAATATAAGAATTTTGTAAAAATATTGATTAAAAGTATGGACATTTTTTTTGTTTTGTAACACACAACTTATCCCATTACACACACCAGTCATGGTTTGAACCTTGGATTTGCCAAAGAGAAGACAAATACCTAACCACTGTGTTTTCCCCACTAGAACATGTGTGGATATTTGTATTCTTTGTTGTATTGAACTCTCACATCTCTAAAATATATGCACATTCTTCCTAATTCATATATCTTATTTTTATCAAATTTTTAGATGATTTTGACCTACTCATTGAAAAATAACAATACAAAGGATCTATATGGTTTGCATTCTTGCACATTTTAAGGTTTCTAGAAGAAAATAAATTTAACCATTTAAAAATAAATATATAAAAAAATCACTCTCAATTAAAAGCAAACAAATATTTAATGAAATCATGCATCATTTTTTTTTTTTAAATTTAAAATAGTTTTCCTTCTATATATAAAAGAAAATATTACCTCAATATCATCCTTAGAATATAAACATCTCACTCCATTACACACATGTCATGGATTGAACCTTGGACTGTCCAAAGAGAAGCCAAATACACATTTATTGTGTTGTCCCCAAGGACTTGCCAAAGAGAAGCCAAATACACAATTACTATGTTGTCCCCACTAGTACATGTGTGGATATTTTTTTTTTTTTTTTGGTAAGTAAGAGAATATTATAATTAACACCGGGTTTTAACTGGTTGACCCAAAACCATTTTACAAAATAGGGTCCACTGACCAACTGGACAAAGGCCAAGCCCTAAAAGTTTAAACTGACAACAAAAATGGCCAAGACCTACTCTTCCATTAGAATACAGCCAAACTAAACTATGGAAGCCTAATATTATGGCCATCAAAAAAGAAAGACGCAAAAAAGAACTAACAAAGACAAAAACTAATCATGCAAGCAAATGTGTGGATATTTTTATTCTTTGTTGTATTGGTCTTTCACATCTCTAAAATAAATGCACATTCTTCGTAATTCATATATCTTATTTTAATTATTATTTTTAGATGATTTTGACCTACTCATTGAAAAATAACAATACAAAGGATCTATATGGTTTGCATTCTTGTACCTTTTAACATTTCTAGAAGAAAATAAATTTAACCATTTAAAAATAAATATATAAAAAAATCATTGTAAATTAAAAGCAAACAAATATTTAATGAAATTATGCATCATTTTTTAAAAATTTAAAAGAGTTTTCCTTCCATATAAAAGAAAATATTGCCTCAATATCATCCTTAGAATATAAACAACTCACCCCATTACACACATCTCATGGTTTAAACCTTGAACTTGCCAAAAAAGAAGCCAAATCCCTAACCACTATATTATCCCCAATAGAACATGTGTAGATATTTTCATTCTTTGCTGTATTGGACCCTCACATCTCTAAAATATATACACATTTTTCGTAATTCACATATCTTATTTTTATAAAAAAAAACTAAATGATTTTGACCTATTCATTGAAAAATAACAATACAAAGGATCTATATGATTTACATTCTTACACCTTTAAAAAGAAAATAAATTTAACCATTTAAAAATAAATATATAAAAAAATCGCAAACAAATATTTAATAAAATTATGCATATTTTTTTTAAATTTAAAAGCCTTATGAGAATTTTCTATGCTTAAACACTTCATTTAATATATATACCACTATTCATTACACTATTTAATTATATGCCCTTTGCCAATAGTCAATATAAGAATCCCATAAAAATATTGGTTGGACTTGTGCACATTTTCATTATGTGTTGTACTAAACTCTCACATCTCTAAAATGTGTGCACATTCTTCACAATTCCTATGTCTTATTTTTATCATTATTCGTTAAAAAATAAAAATACAAAGAATCTATGTGGTTCACATTGTTATTTTTATTTTTTTAATAATAATTCTTATACACATCTACTATGGAGATTGAACCCAGGTCACACCACCCATAATGCAAGTGACATATTTGGTGCTAAACCACATTGTTACACCTTATAAGGTTTCCTAAAAAAAATTAATCATTTAAAAGTAAATGCATAAAACAATCACTCTCAATCAAAAACAAAAAAAATATTTATTGGAATTATGCATCTTTATGTGATTCTAAAAGAGTTTACCTTATATATATATATATATATAATTTTAATAAATTTTATTGAAAATACATATTGATATAGGAAGAGATAGGGGAATTCAGAACAATCTTAGTCATATTATCATTAGGGTTAGAATTTAGAGAGATACCACTATTGCCCACCTGGGGTAAGACTTTTACTCCAAGTGAAGGGATTATGAGTTTTACATATTCATATATTTTATTTTTATTTTTATTTTTATTTTTATTTTTATTTTTTAAGGGGAGTTTTGAAAATGTTGTTTTTACATCAATTTAGTTACATGCAGTTACATAGAATTATATAATCTATATAATAAATCTTAATATAAATTATATTATTTATATATTGTAATCATTAAACTATTAAAATAATAATTTACCTCTTTTATTTTTATTTGTTATATGCTTATTTTCTTTCAATAAAATAGATTACATTGTAAGTTATATTGAACGATCGTATACAGTTTACTCAATAATAAATTGTCAAGATTGCATCAATTAAGACGCTATCGTGTGCAAAAGATAATGACTATTGAACAAACATGAATGCATATAAATTACTCCATTGACCATCATATATAGTTAATTCAATAGTAAATAAGCAAATTGTCATGAAAGCAATTAAGACGCCTATCATGTGTACAAGATTACAAATGATCCTCACCCATGTGCCCGCTAGTGCTCACAACGTGAAGGCAACATCATAGGAATTAGAAACAGTTTAGGTTATGATGGATGAAAGGATAAACATGGTATTAACAAATAGTTTAAATATTGGTGCAGGGAACAATGAATTTACAACGTTAAAGCTTGATGAATAAGAAAACCAGGTCAGTCACCATAATTTTGCTTTTTTATATAAAGGAATTGTTCATATTGATAAACTTTTTACTACGAAGTAGCATTTAAATGTTGAGGCTTTCTCCTATTTACTTTGTTATTATTAATTCTGTTTGAAACTAGATTACACTCAAAAAATTTAAAACAGATTATTATTTTATTTTTAAGTAAATACATTTTATAAATATTTTCGTGGGAATTTAACCCAACATTTCCGTGAGGATTGAACCCAGGTCACATCACAGATAAAGCAAATCCTTATCCATAAACCACGTTCACACAAATTACTATTTTGCAAGTCAAACAACTTAAACAATGAAATCCAATACAGCTCAGCAAACAGCCCAATCCGTAAAGACTAATCCAATTCCTATTTCTCTAGGTAACCCACGTTCTGTTCATTTACAAGCATCTACGCCTCAAACAATTATCCAGGAGTTTTTAATGTTTCAAGGAGACATCTTGTTTACATAATATAATTATTTAATTATATTTTAATAATAAAAATATTATATATAGTTTTATTTGATAAAATTCAAACCATAGACCTTTTTATTTAAATAACGGATCAAAATTAATCTTCAATAAATTAGTGCAACTAAAGACTATATAAGCAGTGCAACCCCTCTGATCCCTCAAACAAACTCGCTTGAAATTACATGTTATAGCTGGTTGAGATCATAAAAGTTTTTCTTAGATGGCTGAAGAGAAGCACCACCACCATTTATTCCACCACAAGAATGAAGAGGAAACTGCCGAAACTGCTGCGTATGGATCATATGGAGGCGAAGATAAGTCCAAAGAAGAGTACGAGCGCGCCAGAAAAGAGGAGAAACACCACAAGCATATGGAGCATGCAGCCGAATTAGGAGCCGTTGCTGCCGGAGCCTTTGCCCTGGTAAATTCTGCACAACAATCCGAACCTACTAATCAACCTGTAGGACATTAGAAATTTAAGGGTTATGTGTTTGAGATCGATCATGATTGTGCAGCACGAGAAGCACAAGGCAAAGAAGGATCCAGAGCACGCCCACAGGCACAAAATCAAGGAGGAGATCGCTGCGGCGGCGGCTGCGGGAGCAGGTGGGTTTGCCTTCCATGAACACCATGAGAAGAAAGAAGCCAAGAAAGAAGAAAAAGAAGCCAGCGGTCACAAGCATCACCATCTCTTCTAGGCTCTGATATTTGCTGTTATGTTTGATTGTAATAAAAATCTCTGTGTGATGCTCTTGTGCGATCAAAAAGAGCGGAGATCTTGCTTTTTGTTGTGTGCATATTGTCTGTTGTTCTTCCAAACCTTTGGCATTTAAATAAATAGAGCAATCACAGGATCGTTCTGAACACATGCCTGGCTCTTTCATTCTCTTTATTATTGACATAAGAGTAATAGCTGGTAATGCCATTATCTTGAAACAAATATTCTATTGCCGGAAGGAGACTATTTAAAGTAAACATTTGGGAATTGCAGTGTTAACGGGTATTTATTTATTTTTAATTGTTAAAGATGATGCAATATGTTTTCCTCGTGTTGAGGGCTTGATTGACAGCAGTCTGAATTGAACCTTTTGACAAGCCCTAAATAAAAATAGATAGTTACCAATTCGATCTCTATATATTTAATTTGTTCCGAGTTGTTGAAGGGAATGTAATCTCACTATTAGAGAGGAATTAATTGTTTAATAATTGATATTATAGATTATGAATCAAAATAGATGTTAGCGCTGGTTTTTACCTCGAAAAGATTGGTTTTAAAACAAGTAAATATTTTTTATTGGTTGGATTTTCAAAATAAATGTTTAACATTAGAAAATATTTGTAAGAGGGGGATGACTCTGATCAATAGATGCTACGTGTGTGAAGCTTAGAGGAAACTTGTTAGAATATTTTTTTTTCAGTGCCCCTTCTAGATTTTAGTAGTTTCTAGGTGTTGTCTACTCTGGATGTTAGTTGGGTTTTGCCAAACACTATCTCTAATATGTGCCTGAAGTGGACTTCTCCCTTCAAGTCCCTTCGTTTGGAAAAACTTTGGTCTTTCCCACATTTGTTTTGGAGCATCTATTGGGAACATAATCAAAGAGCTTTCAAGAATTCAAGGCATGATCGGAATCGGGTTTCTTCTAGAGCTCTTGGAGTTGTTGTGGAGAATGTGTCTCATTGTTTCCCAGATCTCAAAGCGGGTTATTTGGATGAAAACCTTGTGGAGGTTAAAATTGGCTTTCCAAGCTTCTTGCAAGTCGTTTAAACTGCATGCTACCTCGGCATGTTCAACCACCTAAACTACATGCTACCTCAACATGTTCAACCACCTCATGGTGCCCTCCTTATGAGGGATGGGTCAAATCAAATTTTGATGGTGCCTCGAAAGGAAATCCGGGCCCTGCGACTGCTGGTGGGGTAATTAGAAATTCTAAGGGTGAGCTCATAGGTGCATACATAGAAAATATTTCTATTCAAACCTCTCATTTTGCTGAAGCCAAGGGTCTCGTTTTAAGGGCTACTATTGGTAGAAACACTTAAACATCAAAAGAAAATCATTGTATAAGGGGACTCCTTAAATCTAGTACATATTTCCAATTTTATTAGCATGGAGCATTTTGAATATTTCTGCAGAGGTGTTTAGAATTCTAAAATCAAGAGAGAAGTTCAAATTTTAGCATATTTATTGAGAAGGCAATAAGGTGGTAGATTATATGGCCAACTTGGGTCTTTCTCAACAAGGCCTAAGGGTATTGTTGGATAATTTCCCCCAAGACCTTGAATTTCTTGTTTTCGATGATCACGATTAACCTACTGGTTGTGCGTGAGGCTTGGTATGGGAGTTCACTCTGTGGACTATTTGCTATATGTTTTGTTTTATGATTGATTGAGTGGGTCATCTTAATTGGTCATCTTCACAAGTCCTCTAACCTTTTTTACCTGACTATGAATCTTTGTGTGGATGTTGATCAAAAAAAATTTGGCCTCGGTCCCAATGGTAGCTCCATTGTATGCTCTTCTGGTGATATGGTGATGTTTTTTACTCTTGTGGTGATGTGTTTATTTATACTAGAGAAAAAACACTATGCTCTTCTAGATACATTGCAAGTTGTGGTCTCCTTTGTCAGCATGGTTAATAAGCAGATGGATATGGTAACCCTAAAATAGCTCTGCTATGATGTTCTTTTAGCAGTTGATATCAGGTTATATTTTATGTTGTTTTTATGGGATCTTCTTTGTTTTGTTTTTGTGAGAGAGGTATGGTTCCTTTTAGTTGTTGTTACATGGATTTTATGGTATGTTGTTTGTATGGGGCCCTCTCTATTTTACCTTGTTAAGGGTGGCTTGTTATTCTTACCCCTTGGCTGGTTTTGATTTACTATTGTAGTCTAGTGTATTCTCATGCCCTAGCTCAGCTTATTGTAATAGGTTTGGAGACCTCAAAACCCTTTCGTTTGCCAAATAAAAAAAAAGAAAATTTCATGAGTGAAGGGTTGTTAAAAATATTGTTCCTTTTATTATAAATAACTTTAAAATTTACATTTTGAACATGGATAATAGACTATATTATAATAACTCAATGTTTTCTTGGATAGAAGTTATAATAAAATTTTATTTATATAATTTTTAATTAGTTTATTATATTGATATTTAGATTTTTTTAATTATAATATTAAATTTATGTGTAAGTATATTTATATGCATAATTTAAAAAATGGATGTAATCTATATGATAAATGATTATAATAATTGATATTTTTTAGACTTTCATTTAATTTAATCTTACTTCATGCAAATCCAGTGAAATATGAGATTAAAAAATCAATTTAAATAATATGTATATGCATATATTAAATAATATTTCTTATAAGAATCATTGGTATCATGCTTTCTAGTTCAACTTGATCCTATGTTGTATTTGTATATTTGCTATCATTTGTTTCAATAAATATGGTTATCTCTCTTTCTCTTTAATAATAGGTTTTTTGTTCCTTCTATTACAATCCATTTCTATCAAATATTATATTGATGTCACTTTAATTAAATTATATACAACATGTGTTTTTATCAAAGATATTCTTTATCTTTCTCAAACAACTATATATATCTATAATCAACTCTTTGATATCATTTTCATTAAGAGATAAAATATTATTAGGAAGAAAAGCAACATCATAAGTAGAAAAGTTATCTACTGGTTGCTTTAGATATAATAACATTTTCAAGATATTTCCTACAACAATAATTAATGAACATAAAAATAATATTTTTATCTCAATTTTAAATTCCTTTTTCTTAATAGTATTAATAACAATGTTTAAACCTCTTTTCATTTTAATATTCTTACTTTTTTTTTTTAATGTCAAATTTGGTCCCTATAAAAGCTATTCTAGCCTCTACATAGTTGTTATTTGAATTTCCATATTATTTGAGGAAATGAATAAATTTTTGTTGAATTTCTATATTATTTGAGGAAATGTAATAGTTGAATTTACATATCATTTTTAGAAAGTGAGGAGAATTTTACCTTTCCTCACCAAGATTTTTTTTGGTAAATAAAAGTCATCATTAATTACCGGGTTTTGACCCAAATCTAGCCTTATGCTAAGATTGCGGATCCTGGTCATCCTTAGAAAATTATTTTCAAAAATTGTGTTGGTTATCCTACAACACCTTACACTTACTACAGAAAGATAGTTCAACATGACAATTAACATTACTTACAACGATAGTTGTTTGAGTTGACTTAGAGAAAAAACTTTATGCTTATCACGAAAAACTTGGGGAAAAAGCACCCTTCCACCTTTCTCCTTAATCAGTAGTGTGTTTTTCATGTCTAAGAATATATTCCACTTCATGTGGTACCCATTGTGTCCATATCATCAAACTTCCCACATCAATACCCACATTGGCTAATTTGCCAGCTGCTTTGTTGGCCTCATGAAACACATGGTAAATTCTCCTGTCCTATTTTATCGTAAAAAGGATCCTTGCCTCATGGATGACGACCTCAATCCTCCATTGATGTTTTCTGCCATTGGTTAATGGGTTGATGATATTCATGGAATTTCCTTCAATCATCAAATTTCCATGAGTCTCTTGGGAAACTTTTAACCCTCTCAAAAGGGCTCTAGCTTCCACCTCATTATTAGTTCTAATTTCCAATGGTTCAACGAAGGACTTAACCAGGTTTTCTCGATGTTCTTTGATTAATCCTTGAGCTCCTACTCTTCCTGGGTTCTCCTTAGCTGCACCATAAAAGTTCAATTTGAACCAACCCCTAGCGGGTGGCTCCCAAGAGACCCTCAGCAAGATTTCATTTGGAAGCACCATGACCATTAACTTTTATAAAAACAACTTAACTAAAACTTACAGTTTACAATATATCAAAGTATATCCTATGTATTAAATCCTTGTCACACTTGTAAAAAATAAACTAGCATATTTTTTAGGTATGATTAAGAGATTTACCTTTTCAAATTTATTATTCATTTCAAGCCATAAATTATGAAAAGTAATATTATGACCAAATTTCAATAGAAAGTATAATTTTTTAGCTTTGAAACAAAGTTGTCTAATTTTTTGTCAATTATTTCAATATTAATGGAGGTTTCCAATATATTTTTATGTTGTGAAAAAATGGATCTAGAAGGTGTAAGTCAAAGTATAATAAAGAAGTAATTGATATAATGTTTCTAGATCCTTCTCAAACAAGTCACATCTACACTGTTCATGATATCCTTTTATTTGCAAACTATCATTTTTAAAACTCTTCTTTTTTACTATTAACAAAAGGAATTTTAAGGCCTTATGGAGGATTGTGAGTGACCAAACATTCTTGTAAGTAAAACTATTAAGAGTAGAAATTTTTTATTGCTCTAAATTCTTATATCCCAATATAATCGAGTATCCATCATCTTCTAGTAGATTACAAAAAAAATCATTCTTTTGCATAAAATATGCAAATAGAATTCTTGAAGAATCTTTTGAAGCTCATTTTTTATTTATTTAAGATCATCTCCTTAAACTAGGTTGATAATAGAAATCCATGTTATGGATTTAATGCTTAAATTAATATAATTTTAAACTTTAAATTTTACAAATTAAACATGCCTTAGCCAATGGTTATTATTTTGGATCTAAAATTACAGGATAGGTATTCAAAAAAACACCTAACCAAAAAATTGTAGAATATCTCTGATTGATTGACCACCTAATATATTTTTTGAACAATTGCAAACTATCTAACATAGAGTTCCATATTTTTGAACCTCTAGGTAAAGTTCATTTCATGAATAGTTTTATTACATAAAAAGACATACATACTTACTTTTGAAGTAACATATTTTGCCAAACCTTTTATTGATCTATGATTGATATTTAACCATGTTTACAACTTTATTCTAAGCTCATAGGTATAAAATTTTGTAAGCCCATCACTTTAATAATATATCCTTTGAAAATCATATCCCACATACAAAGAAAAAATATAACTTTTCCTTGCATCATTTTCAAAGAAAGTCTCTTTACATTTTATCAAATTCATAATCTTAAAGATCACATAATATATAGGGATATATTGCCATGAAGTTTTTATGAGTTGTATTATTTCTTTTAATCTAAGTACATTGTGTTTTTAAATAAATTTTATATCTAATAATATTTATTAATTTCATTACTAAAAGTGTAATTTTTTTAAATAAATTTGTTCTCATCCTTTAAATAAGAAGTTGAAATATTCCATCCACTTTATAGTTAAAATATTAAAAATAAATTTTATTTTTATATAAAAAATAATTTTTAATTTATACTTCTCTAAATGAATAAAATAAATTTTAAATTTTTTTAAACTATACCAAAAATATTATGTAAAATATAGTCTTTTACACAACACAAATAAATTTAACATGGCCAAAAAATTTACATAGCTAGAAATTTTACACAACTAGAAATTCAAAACAACAATACTAAGAAAAACATGACAATTTTTTTTCTAATAGCAATATTTAACACACATGAAATAGTCAATTTTTTTCGAAGAAAAAGATTAAAATTTATTAAAAAAAAACATATTACATAGTCACAAGGCCTTCCATACATGGGCCATAGCCTAGAAGTACCTCTAAATATACATGCCTATAATCCCATGGAGGCTAAATGCCCAATTAGAGCATAAAAACAAATTGCATAAAAGAGCATTGTTGCACCTAAACACTAAATGACATATTAGAGGAGAAATCCTCATAATTGCAATAAGATAAAACATCAATGTACTTTTTTTGTATATTATCCAATCAAATTTTTTACAACATTCTACTTGGGTTTCGTCCCCAAGCACCTCACATTCCGTAAAATAATATTTATTTGGAGAAAGAGTTAAAATGTGAATCAATAGTTTGCATAATATCTACTTCCACCAAATTCTCCTTTTCCTTATCTTGCTTGTTCTTTTTTGATTTTCTTTCAGCTACATGTTGTTTTCCTCGATGTGATTGATTTAATCCCTAAGGGATTAATTCTTTTTTCTCTTCTCCCACCCCTCTCAACCTTGATAGCTCTTTCCTTCCTCTCTATATCATCTTCAACTACAACATTTTCCTTCATTAGAATCAACTCCTCTAAGAATCTAGCCACCCAATTTCAATTCCAAAACTTTTTGGATTCCACATCTTTGCTAGAGCCTCACCCTTGCTACAAGGGAATGACACTAAATCATATTGACAAAATTTCTCATTAGAGGGGTAATCCCCTCCACAACATCCAAATCCATGTCACTAGACACAAATCCCAAGATATGAAATTGATTTTTGAAAGAAATTTCTAAATGCTCCTTACCCTTTCAGCCACAAATCTTTGATCTTTTCCTATTTATAATTGCACAAAAATCATCCTCCTCCCCCACTTCCACATATTTAATTTCTCTTATTGGGGTTCATCCTTTTTCTACTTCATCTTCATTCCAAAGCAAATTTCCCTATGGTCTCACCAATATCTCTAAAACTTTCTTCCATCCAAAGCTTCAAAGGCAAATAATGAAGTTTGGTCCACACTATGACAACTAAAGGAAGTTCCTCCATCGGATTGAATTCTGCATGTCATAGTTTTATGTATAGCCTCGCTTGGCCCCTAAAATAAGGATCACCCTCAAAAATATTATTTCAATCCTCCTCATTATAAAAAATAATTTAAAATTACCCATTTGTAGAAATAACAATGTCATACTTACCTTTAGTTTTCCAGTATCATGCTATCCATCCCTCAATCCTTCTTAGATAATCCCTAAATCCAATGAATATACAAATAAGGGCCTTGGATTATAATAAAATTACCTCATTTTGCAACCCTTCAAGTTGCACCTGAATTCATGGTTACTCTTCCTTATAATAAATGTAATCGTTCACTACATCACCCATTGAATTTGAACTCGTTGCACCAAACCAAGCCTTCTTTAGGGAATCGTACACTTTATGATCTCTATCAGTGTTAAATAAATCACAACTACCCCCTTAAATTTTAAAATTGGGTGGCCCTGGGAGGCCATCCCCTCTCCCTGCACTAACAATATTTGCAAAAAATAAAAATTTTATCTCATAATATAGATCGAGCTTAGATTATGCTCTAGCAGTCCATCATCGATGGAAAAAATCTCCCCCACACATGAAATAGTCATAAAAAGCAACAACAATATAATTTTATCATACTCATTATACTGCCAACAACTAACTTATTCTATGATATATTTGGGTATTGGAATGGATGTTAATTTATTTTCCTTAGTTACATTTTCTATAACCTAATTATTGTGAAAGAGAATATGTATAGGTACAATTATAATCTTGAAGGGAATTACTAAATTGACATTTATCCACTATATGGATAGGAGTATTATGTGTTTTTGTTTAGCATCACATTTCCAATATTCCTCCCCTTAATGCTAATAGGTCTCATAAGATTATCTTTAGGTTTTAAGAACTAATATTTCACAACTCATTTTTTGAACATATTAGAATGTTGCTCTTTAGTGCTATAGTATTTCAACTTTATTATTTTATTTTGTACCATATACATGATAAAATGGTACTTCAAATCAAAGTGTTTAGACTTGCTATGATGGATGGGATTCTTTGCCAATAAAATTGTATCCATATTATCACAAAAATTTATTGTAATATGACACTATTTCTCACCAATATCCTCCAATACCTTCTTATATTATGATGCTTTTGCACTATCTAAATTGACCATAACATATTCACATTTTATGGCGTAAAGACAAAAAAATATCAAAAGTAGACTTTCAGTCATCCAAGCTATCATCCCAATCAAAATTGTCAAAACCAACAAGTCCCTTCTACTTAATTGCATAATAATGAGTTTCAAAATCAAGATTAACTTAAATATACTTGAATCTTATCTTGGCATATTTTAAATTAATTCAGTGTGGTTTATTAATATACCTTGAAACAAGAGAAATATCATAACCAATGTTCATTGTAGTGTTAGGGAGAAACAACAAACTACCTACAATGTTCTTATAACTTGCCATATTTACTTTCTTAGCTCTAGCATCCTTGCATAACACTACTACATGACCAATTAGAATGAGAATAGGTTTACATTTATCTATACAAAAAATTTTCAATATATCTTTAGCATAATTTAATTTATAGATAAATTTTCATATTCACATTCATAAACCTCCATTCTAAGTAATAAATTTGTTAGAGTATATTACATTATGTGATTCCTTGCAATTATCTTGTAACTACTTTGAAAATATTGAGTCTTTAAGTCTTGTATATATTTATGTTATAGTAATCATTAGATGATTATAATTAAGGAGTCGATAAATATTTCTCCCTTGTAATAAATATGAAGAGTAATATCTCCTAGGAGTTTGAGGAGATGAAAATAGTTGAAGATGAAATGTCAAGAGCCCCTTTGTGAAGGCTATTTGTAGAGTAGGAATTGAGGTATTTTATAATATAAAATTGTAGTTCATACTTTTGTACTATAATAATTTGCAACCTTGTCATATTTATGAATATAGTGTGATCATTTCACCTTGAGTTATGGGTTGATTATATGTGATATTGTGTTTCATTATTGTATAAAATATTCTTAAAACTGTGTATCCAGATTTGATTAAATATAGAGTATTTTCTATCAATGGTATTAGAGACACATTACCAAGATTGAGAGAAGCCATGGTGAGAGAAACCATAGTGAAAGACCCATAGCTCAAAATTCATGGTGAGAGAATTATAGCGAGAAAGCCACATAAAGGTTTTATAGGTGAGTCTAATTTAGTTTACCATTTTTTTGCATCACCTTTGTGTTTTCTCATATCTACAAGTCCTTTATGAAGAAGAGTGAGGGTGTAGGAAGAGAGATATACCTATAAATTCTTTATTAGTGGAGTGAAAATATAGGAAGAGATACATATCTACAAGTCCTTTGTAAATGGAGTGAAAGTGAAGGAAGACACATTTACTTGCAATTCCTTTGTAAAGTGGAGTGAGAGTGCAAAAAGAGATATAGATGTACAAGTTTTTTTTGTGGGAATAAGTAAGAAAGTACATGAAATATTTGGAGGAACAAGTTGTTAGTATATCTAAACCTATATTGGTAAGTCAAACTATTTTATGAGAAACTTGAGTTAAGAGCCTAAAGCCCACTTTACAACCTATAGAGGATAACATTAAATCTTATTTACTTGCATGAGATAAACCAAAGTTACATGACCATTTTCAAGTGTGACTTCTCTAAATGTGAAGATATTTGTTGCATAAGAAATGCCTACTAAAGATAGTTAGGTTGCACACCAAGGATTTTCTATGGGAGAATATTAAAACTTAGAGGATATTTATCATTAGAGTGAAAGAAGATAGATAAACTATAGTAGAAAGAAGTAATCTAAGGGTACATTCATAATGCATAGATATATATCAACATAGAAAGTGCATGATTTTTGGAGGAGTGGCATTTAAATTTTAGTTTAGAGGGAAAGCTATAAATTTAAATTCAAGCACATGCAAAGGTATAGTTGTTAGGAATGGAGCCTAATTATGAGGAGGCTAAACAGAGAAAGTTTTTTGGATTTACTGTAGGACGGGCAGGGAAAGTTTCCAGATTTACAGTCTGTTAGTCTACCAGAGAAAGTTTTCGGATTTTCAACAGGACAGCCAAGGAAAGTTTTTTTTGCTTTTATCCCAAAATTAGATGTTGGGAACTCAATGTTAATCTTGGAATGTATTAAGAAAAGCAGTTTGTTTTTTCTATTTTTTTTCTTATATATAGTTGTGAGGAAAAACAAAGAAGACGATGACAAAGAAAATTATTGTGTTGATTCCTTGGAAAAATAGAGAGGAAATTACAGCAAATGTTGGTTGTAGGTTGTAACCCTCTATTGCTTGGATTGAGAAAGGAAGGACTGAAAATTCTCGATGGATGTAACCCACATTGGGTGAACCACATTAAAATCGTTGTCTCTTCTTCTGTGTGTGTTTGTCTAATTTTTCTTTAATTCTATCGTTAAATTTTGAAACACTATAATTGCTTTTCTATATAAATATATTTTATATAGTGATTTACTCTAACAAGTGGTATTAGAGCGGTTGTTTTGTTGGGTGCACTTGACAGAAGGAGAATTTTTGGATCAAGTGGGAGCAATGGCGGAAGAAGGGAGGTTTAGAGTTCAAAAATTCAATGGCCAGAACTTTCAATTCTGGAAGATGCAAATGGAGGATTACTTGTACCAGAAGGATCTTTACTTACCTCTTGAGGGGGAAACAGAGAGACCTTCATCTATGTCTGATGAGGAGTGGAGTCTCCTTGATAGAAAGGCATTGGGTACTATGAGGTTGTGCTTGGGAGCCACTATAGCCTTCAACATCTCTGATGAAAAGACTACCAAGGGAGTCATGGATAAGTTGGCCAAGATGTATGAGAAACCATCAGCATCAAATAAGGTATTCTTAATGAAAAGGTTATTTAACATGAAAATGAGTGAAGGAGGATCTGTGCATGATCATTTAAATGAATTTAATACTGTCACTAATCAATTGCATTCAGTAGGACTAGATTTTGATGATGAGCTTAGGGCCTTATTAATCTTATGCTCTCTTCCAAAAATTTGGAACAGTTTGGTAATGGCGGTAAGTAACTCTCGCTCGAGTTCAAATAAATTAGAATTTGATGATGTGGTTGGTGTGATACTCGGTGAGGACATGAGAAGAAAAACCACAGGAGAATCATCTAGCATCGCCTTAACTGGTGAGAATAGAGGAAGAGGAAGAGAAAGAGGCAAGAGTTCACATCATGGCAAATCCAAAGGTAGATCCAAATCACATGGAAAAGGAAAGCTACAATGTTGGCACTGTGGAAAAAAGGGTCATCTCAAGAAGGACTTTTGGCAAAGAAAGGGTGATGGAAATGAAGGTAATGATAATAATGGTAACACTTCGGAAGCCAATATTACTGGACAAATTCTACAAGATGCTTTAATCTTATCTCTTGATAGAAATAGTGATTATTGGGTAATTGATAGTGGTGCTTCATTCCATGCTACCTCACATAAGGAATACTTCATAGATTATGTTTCCGGAGATTATGGACAGGTTCTGTTGGGAAATGACCAACCATGTAAAATCGTGGGTATTGGAAATATTTTGATTAAATCCTCAAATGGATGTCAATGGGCTCTTAAAGAGGTGAGACACATACCAGATTTAAAGAGAAATATTATATCGGCAAGTAAGCTTGATGGTGAAGGATACACGGTTGCATTCGGATAAAATGCTTGGAAAGTTACTAAAGGTTCATTGATAGTAGCTAGAGGTAAATTGGTGGGTACTCTTTATTTACTTATTGATTTTTCTCACTACTCCATGAATTTAGTTTCTACAGGTGAGAGTGCATCTTTGTGGCACCAAAGACTTGGCCATATGAGTGGAAAATGTATGGAAATTTTACATTCAAGAAAGTTATTGCCTAAGTTAAAAGAGATTGATTTGGAATTATGTGAGGATTGTGTTTATGGTAAAGCAAAGAGAGTTAGATTTCTCAAGGATGGCAAGGAAAGGAAGAAAGAGAAATTGGAGCTTGTGCACTCAGATGTTTGGGGCCCAGCTCAGGTAACTTCTCTTGGAGGTTCCTCTTACTATGTACTTTTTATTGATGATGCAACAAGGAAAACATGGATATATTGCATTAAGAATAAAAGTGGTGTTTTTAATACCTTTAAGAATTGGAAAGCATTAGTTGAAAATGAAACTGGAAAAAGGTTAAAGTGTCTAAAGTCGGATAATGGTGGAGAATATTGCAGTAGAGAATTTGATGTGTTTTGTTCTAAAAATGGAATTAGAAGAATCAAGGTAGTTCCAAGAACACCTCAAGAAAATGGGGTTGTAGAAAGAATGAATAGAACCATCATGGAGCGTGCTAGGAGCATGAGAATACATGTAGGCTTACCATTATTTTTATGGGCTCATGTTGTTGATACTGCAGTATATTTGATTAATAGAGGACCGTCTAGTGCCTTGGATGGAGGAATTTCGGAAGAGCTTTGGACGAGTAAACCAAGAAATTATTCTTTCCTTAAGGTATTTGGATGTGAGGCTTTTATGCATATAGACAAAGAGAACAGAAATAAGTTATATGCTAAGGCCCAAAAGTGCTATTTTATTGGTTACGATATTGATGGCTTGGGTTACAGATTATGGGATTGTGATAACCGAAAAGTCATTAGAAGTAGGGATGTCATATTTAATGAAAAAAACTTGTATAAAGATTGGTTGCAGGGAAAGAAACAAAAAGAGGAAAATGCTGAATACATAGACCTTGATGGACACATAGAAAAGGTAACTCCAAAGGTGGTAGAAGATCAAAATGTACAGCAACAACAACAAGCACCTCAATCTCCAGAAAGTGTTGTTAGACGTTCTACCAGGATAAGTAAAATTCCTCAACGTTTCTCTGATTATGTTTTGTATACTGATGCTAGTGAGACCAAATTTTTTCAGGAAGCATTACAAATGGATACCAGGAATAAGTGGGAGCTTGCAATGAATGAAGAAATGGACTCTTTATTTCACAACCAAACTTGGGATTTGGTTGAGCTACCCAAAGGTAAAAGAGCTTTGACCAATAAATGGGTGTACGGGATTAAAGAGGAGAATGAAGGGCATAAGAGATACAAAGCAAGACTAGTGGTCAAGGGATTTGCTCAAAAAAAAGGTATTGATTTTGATGAGATTTTTTCTCTAGTTGTAAAAATGACCTCTATTAGAGCTATTTTGAGTCTTGTAGCTATAAAAAATTTGTTTCTGGAGCAATTGGATGTGAAGACAACATTTCTTCATGGTGATTTGGAGGAGGAAATTTATATGCACCAACTAGAAGGCTTTCAGGTGAAAGGTAAAGAGGATTGGGTATGTAAATTGAAAAAGAGATTGTATGGGTTAAAACAAGCTCCTAGACAGTGGTATTTAAAATTTGATAAGTTCATGGCTAATCAAAGGTTTGAAAGATGTCAAAATGATCACTGTGTATATTTTAAGCAAACTGGAAATGGTAACTATGTTATTTTGCTATTGTATGTGGATGACATGTTAGTTGCAGGAACAAATATGCAAGATATAAACATGCTCAAGAAGAAGTTGGCTAAATCCTTTGCCATGAAGGATTTGGGAGAAGCCAAACAAATCCTTGGTATGAGAATAACAAGAGACAATGAGAGTCACACTCTGAAATTATCACAAGCAAAATACATTGAAAAAGTGCTTAAGAGATTCAACATGAACAATGCAAAGTCTATTGCTACTCCATTGGCAAAGCATTTCAAACTCACCAAAGATTTGTGTCCCAAGACACAAAAGGAACAAGAGCATATGGCTAAGGTTCCCTATGCATCAGCGATTGGAAGTTTGATGTATGCAATGGTTTGTACAAGACCGGATATTGCCCATGCGGTGGAAGTAGTGAGTAGATTTACGAGTAATCCGGGAAAAGGACATTGGCAAGCAGTAAAATGGATACTCAGGTACTTGAGAGGAACTTCAAATTATTCTTTGAATTTTGGAGGCTCTAATATATGCTTGAAATGTTTTGTAGATTCTGATATGGCAGGTGATCTTGATGGTGGAAGGAGCACTACTGGCTACATATTTATTATAGGAGGAGAAGCAGTTAGTTGGATTTCTAAACTCCAACACGTAGTTGCCCTTTCAACCACTGAAGCTGAATATGTTGCTGCTACAGAAGCAAGCAAAGAGATGTTTTGGTTGCAAAGACTAATGGAAGAAGCTGGGAAGAAGCAAGAGGATAATAGGTTGTGGAGTGATAGCCAGAGTGCTATACACCTTGCAAAGAATTCAGCATTCCATTCAAAAACTAAACACATCAAACTCAGGTATCATTTCATTAGATCAGTAGTGGAAGATGGATCTTTGAAATTAGGGAAGGTTCACACATCACAAAATCCTGTTGATATGCTTACAAAAGTGGTTTCAAGAGAAAAGTTGAATTTTTTCTCAACTTCAGTTGGCCTTAAGGAATGAGAGGCCATGATGAGAATTTTTTCAGTCCTTGGTTGCAGTATGGTGCAATGGAATTAGTCTCCAAGTGGGAGATTGTTAGGAATGGAGCCTAATTATGAGGAGGCTAAACAGAGAAAGTTTTTTTGGATTTACTGCAGGACGGGCAGGGAAAGTTTCCAGATTTACAGTCTATTAGTCTACCAGAGAAAGTTTTCGGATTTTCAACAGGACAGCCAAGGAAAGTTTTTTTTGCTTTTATCCCAAAATTAGATGTTGGGAACTCAATGTTAATCTTGGAATGTATTAAGAAAAGCAGTTTGTTTTTTCTATTTTTTTTCTTATATATAGTTGTGAGGAAAAACAAAGAAGACGATGACAAAGAAAATTACTGTGTTGATTCCTTGGAAAAATAGAGAGGAAATTACAGCAAATGTTGGCTGTAGGTTGTAACCCTCTATTGCTTGGATTGAGAAAGGAAGGACTGAAAATTCTCGGTGGATGTAACCCACATTGGGTGAACCACGTTAAAATCGTTGTCTCTTCTTCTGTGTGTGTTTTTCTAATTTTTCTTTAATTCTGTCGTTAAAGTTTGAAACACTATAATTGTTTTTCTATATAAATATATTTTATATAGTGATTTACTCTAACAATAGTGATATTTATTGTCTAAGGTTTAATTTAAAAGACACACAATTATTTGATATATTAAAAGAGGTACATTTTAAACCAATAATTTTTTTAAAAGGAGAATAATTAAATATTGGAAAATAACTTTATTTAAAGAGTTAGCAAACTATTTGAAGAGATAAAATAATTAAAAAGATAAATTTAAAGTAAAATAAGATAAAATAATTGGAATGGAAAAAATTTAAGGTAAAATATTTGAGAAGAAGATATTTGAAGGGGAGGAAATAAAATATTTAAAGAGAAAATTAAGGAAAACCAATATTGAATTGAAAAAATATTTGATAATAAAAAAAGTTTTAACAAAATAAAATATAGATGGAAATAAAAAACATGAAAAGTTATTGAAAGAATATTGGCTTGGTTTATAAGAAGGAGAATTCTTTCAAAGATTTTTTCAAATACTGAAGTCCATAACGTGCATTTTATTTGCAAAAGATATTTCTAAAGGAAATTTTTTAAAGGTACATTATTGAAGGAATATTTTTAAAGAAAAGACATTGAAGGTAAAGATAAGGATGGATTATTGGGAAAGCTCCATAAGGTATGAAATATTTCCACCTCAGTTTACATTTTCCAAAGTTCATTGGAATATTGAAATAATATAATTAGGGAGACAAAAGGAATTCATAAGAAATATTTTTTAATAATTTCTAAAAGAGGAAGCAAAACAAATTTCTTTTAAGGAATGAAGACCATAATTTATTGGAATCCATATAAGTGAGAGTCAAGGACAAATAAAACCTTGAAGAATAAACTTATAGGAAAAGAAAGTTCAAAGAAGAAAAAATTAGAAATTTTATTTTAAAAATAATTCCTATAAAAACTATAGTGAATTAGTTAGGGATTCAAAAGGTTTTCTATTTGATAATTAATTTTTTTTTCAAACTTACCATCATCCAAGAAAATTACAAAAGAACTATGATAAATAAAAAATGGGCATAAGGGATTCTTCATTCATTTGAAGGATTGGAAAAGTAATTGAAGGAAAATATTTTTACAAGGAATGTTAATTATGTACTTATCAAAAATTCCTCTTAAAAAGACCCATTTGTTTGGAGAACTAAACTTTAATCACATGGTTAATTTGGTCAAACCACCACATTGTTTCAATAAAAAATAAGAAAACAAATTTAGAACAAAAATTTGAAATGGAACATGGCATAGGAAAGTCATATTGCTATATTATTTTAGGTGTAAGTAGTCATATTATTAGTAATCTGAACTGGTTTGATTATCTTCAAGTAAAACAAAGCATACCTATAAAAATTATAGATGATAAAATCTACTAGGTTCAAGGAGTAGGTAATGTTTCACTCAACCTACCTTTTCTTGAATGCACATTAGAAAATGTACTTTATGTGCTTGGATTAGCCAATAATATGATATTACAGTTACAATTTTTGCATAAAGGTAGAACATTGAATTCAAGGTGGTCAATGGAAGTAAATAATGCTTTGGTAAAAGACAAAGAGAGATTGAAGATATTGTTTCTATTAAAAAATGTATTTTTTCTCTTAGATATGATATCACTTTCTTATAAATAATTAAATCAACTACTTTAATGTGATAAATATCAATCACAAATGCAATATAAAACAAGAAGTATAAATCACCAAAGATATAACATAGTACATATGGTGTTTATGATGAAAGAAATAAATTAAAATTATAAGGTAGCATAGGATAGATCAAAATAATACCCCTAAAGAAATGAAAATACATCACTAATATCTCTATTTACACTTGATGACTTACAAGAATAATCTCAAAAACCAAAAGAAGTAGAAAAGAAATTACAAAATGTACCCAAGATTAAATATGTGAGTTGTGACACTTGTAAACTTTATCAGAAGAAAAATGTAAATATTTGTGATCTGAAGCATGTGATGGTAGATAGTTGTGATATGTGTCATACAAGATAATTTGTTCAAGAAATAAACATGGCATGAGAGATATGGGATTTGATCAATGATAAAAAAGATAAAGAGTGTGTAAAAGTGTATATTCTGGTTATGTTGATTGTGGTAATGCAAATAGTATTGCATATAGTAATCCTCCACAAAAGATAGTCACTAATGGTTTGAGCAACAATATTTAAAATATTGATACATATATTGGTTATGAGTCAAAAAAAATTATGTAGAAAATATTTGTGAGACAATCAATATATGTGACAGTCATAATAAAAACTAGATTGCTAGAATTGATTATAGTGATAATATATTATTTTTTTACAAATATTTATACATTGTTGATGTTAACATGGATAAAACTAGATGAATTTCTCTTGATAATTATGCTTTGAGGCTTTCTTTGTTTGATAGTGTTATATGTGTTCATAAGAGTGATTGTATAGAAAATGCTATCTTTGATTGTGCAGAGTGTGTTGGTCTAGATTTAGGCCAAATTATTAGAGATGGTATAAAGTGTGTTGTTAGTGATTTGGAGTCTTCAAATAATGATAGGGATAATGATGATATAAGTTATTCCAAATTTATCAATAATGATCCAAGTTGTGATAATCATTTTAGTGATAACTTATTGCATTAAAGTTAGGATAACGATGAATTTAATAGGTAAACAAAAGTAATTGGTACTAAACAAAGATACAATAAAATAGGTAAAAGAATGAAATAACTTAATTGAAAATATAAAGAACTTATATTTATATGACAAGCTAGTGAGAGTTATTTGGTGGTAGGAGACACTAATATCATTTTTATAACAGGGAATTTTGGCACAAGTCACAATGATAACAAGACAAAATTTGTTAATAAGAATTCAAGAAAAAGGAGAAACTATAATAGACATGGACATAAAAAAGAAAAATGTTGATACCTTTATTGTTGTAAAATTTATGAGGAAAACAATTTTTATAAAAAAAAATTCAAGAAAAGAAAAATGAAATAGATGTGCACTATGGATGTATAAGCATGAAAAAAATAAATCGAATAGTAGAAATGTTTGTGCAAAAATAAAGAGTGTTTATTAAGCATAGGCTCATCCATAAATAATGCTTTGTATCAAAATGATACTAAAATTATTGTGCTTGTAGAGAAACTAACATTTACACGTGTAGGAGATAAATAAAATGATAGTTCAAAAATTGATCTAGGAATAAAGTTCAAACAAAAATTAAAAAGGCAAGAATTAGAATTAGTACCATAATAAATGCCACAACCAGGGCTAGAAAGTCAAAAACAAAAACAAAAACAAAGAATGACAATATACCAAATAGTATAATATAGAGGGATTTTGGAGTATACTAAGTTATTTGGTGCCTTGCAAGTATCTTGTAAATGCTTTGTAAATATTTGTCTTTTAGTAATAATTAAAATGTTTGTAACTAAGGAGTCAATACATATATTTATCCTATGATAAATATGAAGAGTCATATCTGCTAGGATTTTGATGGGTTTGAGGTGGTGAAAATAGTTGAATATGAAATGTTAAAAGCCTCATTATAATTGCAAATTAGCACATGAATTTTTTTGTACTAAGAAATTGTAGTGCATATTTTTGTACTGTAACACTTTGTAATCTTGTTTTCTTTGTGAATATAGTATGACTATTTTACCTTGAGTTATGGGTTGATTATATTTGATATTGTGTTTCATTATTCTATGATACAATATTGAACCTTTGTATCCAAAGTAGAAAATTTTCTATCAACATCAACCATAAATATTTCATTTCAAACTCACTCATCATAGAATTTCTGAAATCATCATTCATGTTTGAGTTATTTCCCATCCAAATCAAATTATATACATACAAACATACAAGATGAATATCATTACCTTCATTCTTGGAGTAGATTGTAGGCTCACTATTGCTTCCTTTGAAGCCATTATTGAAGGTATCCATCTATATAGGTGTACTAAGTCCTTGGTGCTTGTTTGAGCCCATACAAGACCTTCTTCAACTTGTATGGGTATTTTTCTTTACCTTCATCCTAAAAACCTTGTGGTTGTTGTACATACACTTCTTCTTAATACTCATTTAGGAACACATGATTCACATGCAAGTGATATACACTTCATCTCATTTGGGATTGCATAGCAATGACCATTCTAATTATTTTTTTCCTTGATATTGGTGTAGTCATTTCTTGATAATCAATTCTATATCTTTGTATGTATCCTTAAACAACAAGTCTAGCCTTATGTCTTTTATTACTATCATTATTATTATACTTTTTCTTGTACACCTAGATAGAACCCATGTAATTATTACCATTAGGAAGTTTTACAAGCTCCCAAGTATTATTATTTTGGATGTAATTGATTCTTTCTTATATTACTTGCACCTCCACATCATTAGTATGTGAATATTAAAAACAATAAGGTTCAAGCACAACTTGAGACATCAAAGCACTATTAATAGAATCACCTTTAGGATATTCTTCATCATCTCCATATATACATATTATTTCTAATCCTTGTAGAACACCTGAAGCACCTTGGCAACCTATGTGATCTACACAACATTGAGCAACTAGATATAGCAATTAGGATTCTCATAGCTTATTTTGAATTAAAGGTAAAAGACTATTGTATGATCCTCCCCCTATTCCATAAATATTTGGGATTAGTTCATTGATATTTTGATAGACCAATTTGTAAAAAGAGCATAAGGGATGTAAACCTTGGAGAACCAAACAACTATAAAAGGGATCCCATCGAATTTATGGATAACTTCAATGCCAACTTCCATGAATATTGGTGCAACATATATAATTAGGTAAAATCCTTCCTTGGTATGGATTTTTTCATTATATAAAAAAATATACTATAGATATTTCTATGGTAATAGAATCTAAGGGAGGAGATACCTAAAAGCACGAGGATACAGAAGCAAAAAGGAAAGCGAAGATGCGATGCAAATTAAACTTAGACTTAACGCTAAATCCTAGGAATTGAAAGCGCATGAAAAGAGGGAAAAGCATGAGCGAATCGGAACGAAACAAATGCAAATAAAGAAGACAGCCCTTTTTATTGATATGTTTCACAAACTTGGTTACAATGCGCTTCCTCCTTTTTCAAGGGCTAGGGGCGTTAGATATACGTTCTTGTTACATCCATGGATGCCCTTCCTTCTTCCGCGTGCCCACATGTAAAATGGGTGGACCAAACGTTGTCGTCACTCGCGTTGATGAGTCTTGACTCCTTGCTGCTCCTCCGATGTCCAGACCTTGCATTCAAAGGAACAAGAAACAGTCAGTAGCACCTGTAGATAAAGTAAAACATGCAATCCCCAAGCCTATGATAAGTGAATGAGAAAAATGAATTAAACTATGACTAAAATGAATCCAAATGCTCTAAAAATTTGACAGGGACATCAAGGAATCCCAAAGAAAATACTGCAAATGGAACAGTAAGGAAATTCCTTGCCAATTTGAATTCACTCCGGGGCGGGACGAATTCACCTGCAACAAAACGTCGAAAAGGTATTGTTCCCAATGTCCTATCTAGGAGGCTCCAAACGACCTGTAAACTTGGGGTTAGCTAATTGGGGGCATTTTGGGAAGACCCAGATGGTCATATTTTCCCAATTTGGCCTCTGTCAATGGTAATTTGATGATGCTACCTGCAAGTTAGTAAAGGCGAACGAAGATAGAAACATGATCAAAATTATTCGAAATGAAATGAAATTAAAAGGGGAACCTATCTAAACAGCATAGAATTGAATGAAAAAATGAAAGAAATCAAATCTGCCATAGATTTCCAATCGCTTCGAAGACGGGCGATTCAGACTATAGCAGTGCGGGAGGGGGCGCCCGGAGGCAGGCCGCCCGCAGTTTGGTGCCTGATTTCGGCACCAATCCACTTGGGATGGGTCCAATATATCATGGCCAAATGTCAGGTTTGGTTTCGGATTTGTGCTTCCAATAACCACCCTATGACCTCCTCTCCGAAAGAGATCAAGGATGTTAAAAACACAACTCAAAAGGGGTGTGGGTGTGAAAATTTGGGACTTTTTTTTGACAAAAATCCACTTGGGATGGGTCCAAAACCTCTTGTGGGGTTTTGTCAAAAAAATTGGTGGGATATTGTGGCCAAATGTTTGGGTTTGGGCTCCGGATTTGCGCTTCCAATAACCACCCTATGACCTCCCTTCCAAAAGATATCAAGGATGTGAAAGGCACAAATAAAAAGGTATGTGTGTGGATGTAAAATGGCAGCACTTCATTGCTCAAAATGCTCCTTCTCTCCTCTCTTTTGGGTGAGAAGACTCACCAATTTATAGACCTAGGGTCTCTCTATTTGAATGCGCATGCGAGGGCGCTACTTGAGTTGCTTGTCCTATTTTGGGAAAAAATATTATTCCCTGATTTAGAGTCTCCTTGCATGAGGCCTCCAAAATAAAGACATGCATGACTAAAGTCTCTCTCCTTGATTTGAAGTCATTCCTTGCAATTGCATGGCCTGAAGCTGCAGTTAACTAGCGGACCTATCGAGGTTTGACTTTTTGCTAGTCAAACCTTCTATTCACCTCACCTTGGGGCGAATGTTGATAATCATCCTTGGGTGGGACGAATACCAGTTTGTAATCGTCCCAGGGTGGGACGAGTAGGGAGCAAAGTGCCAAAAAGGTGCCAAATTGACCTTTGACCTTCCAAACTGCTTTTGGGAGTGGTTAGGACCATTTTTTAACCTATGGGGGCTGCCCTAGGGGCTGTGTGTGTCAATGTGATCGGTGCTTATTGTCACATAATCGGATTGGTGTTGTTTTGATGTCTACAGATGCCCCTTTTTGGGAAGCGCTGTGCAAAGCACAACACTGAGCAAAAATAGATAACCAAAGAACTAAGGATTAGGGTTTCTTAGTAACCTAACCAAATTTTGATGCCCCAAGTATGGAAAAGGCATGCATTCTTGAATCCTTGCTTCTGACGAGATAAGGAGCTTAATTCAAGTGTTAAAATTTTTTGGTGAGGTGTTACTTGAGCTTGGACATTGTTCAGTCATGAATAGGCAAAGGGCATAACCTTTTGTCTGTGGGAACCTTGAGTTCATGATTCACGAATGCCAAGTGTTTGATCAGCTTATGATTATTGTTTGTTTACTACCCCAAGCAGGAGCATGATTGTCTTTATCAATGATCCTTTGAATGTTTGTTTTTAATTTATCAGTGTAGACTTAGAGTTAAAAACCCTAGGACTGACAAATTATTTTTTTTTTGAATTTTTGTGAATTTTGTCGCTCGTTATTTGTTTGTTTTTAGCTGTACATTGTTTTATGCATTGTTGTATATTCATGTTATTGTTGTACAATTTTTCATGTTTTTAATGTTTTTGTTTTGTTTTCTTTCGCAGGTTGTGAAGAGCCGGTACCGTGTGCCCATAGTTTTCTCTGAAGCATGGGAGGCGCTGACTTTGGTGGACTGGGAGTGGCTTGATGCCCTTGGGCTCAAGCAGGTGACTCGACTAGAGCCTGTGGTTGGGGATCGGGCCTATATGATGGCCCTTATCAACTTGTGGGAACCCCGGACCAATACCTTCCATCTCCCAATAGGGGAGATGACAGTGACCTTGGAGGATGTCTATCGGATTCTACGGATTTCGATAGATGGACTACCGATCAAGACGACACCGCGTGATCAGCGGACAATTGTACTGACACGATGCTTTGGGCATGGGGAGGAGGTGGGTGTGGAGAGCCCAGTGGAGAGGGCGGAGGGCGACTGCCAGATTGGTGGCATTTTGGTTCGATGGTGGCTAGAGAGGGGTGTGTTGGGAGTGAGGCACGCCATATTGATGGGCCTCATTTCCAACATGTTGCTACCCGACTCTTCGGGCACGAGGTTCCCATGGAACCTGCTGGAGGTGGTGTTCAGGTTGGTGGAGTGTCCTACGGAGGCACCTATGATCATGAGATGGGGACAGACTCTGTTGGCACAGCTCTATGATGAGTTGTACGAGGTCCGATGTCGAGAGGCGAAAGGGGATTGGATGTAGCTACTTGTTGCAGTGTTGGGCTTGGCAGCACATAGCGGTGGAGAGGCCGATGGGGTTGCCATGGATGACTCGGGCAAAGATGGTAGACCGAGAGATCGGATACGGGGCATTATGGCGACGGTCTGAGGAGCAGGGTCAGAGTCGGTGGTGAGGTGTCGTAGGGCACTATGCCGATGCCTTCGCTCGGCTTACTCCAGGGGAGGTGTTCTGGCACCCCTATCGGGACTGTCCAGCCTGGCCTGAGGCTGGAGAGTGGCTTCGATGGGTACGTAGGGGGCGGTGGCTGATTGGGCATCATGGGACCGAGCAGGAGTTCTTCCCATATGGCCGGGTGACACGATAGTTTGGGGTGCACCAGGGGTTTCCTGGTGAGCCCTTGATCTATCGACATTGGGGGGACGAGAGGACTCTAGCTTGGCCAGTCATTGCACCATTGGGTGAGGATTCAGATACAATGATTGATGTCCCGGGATGTGGATGACATCGGGGTTACCGTTGAGTATGACCAGTGGTGGACTTTGTGGTGATGGCGAGGCGAGGGGCCTCTAGGGGGTGCAGAGGCGGTAGCAGGGGGAGGGTGCAGAGGCACCAGGAGAGGGTTAGGGGGTTCCGCTGGAGGATGCGGACATGGTGGAGGTGGAGGATGTGGGGGGGATTTTGGGGTTTTAGATCAGCCGAGATGCAGGACATCCCGAAGTAGTGGGAGCTAGAGCAGGCTGCTGTTCCAGAGATGCCAATGCCTCAGGCAATCTTGGAGGACATGGAGGCAGGGTGACATGCTGAGAATGCATGATTGGAGGGGCTGCTACGGAGGCGAGATGAGGAGCTGGGGGAGGCTCTATAGGAGAGGGATCTCCTATGAACTCAGCTAGGAGCGGGAGAACGCATGGGCTACGTACCGTCGATAGGATGGGGATACGGATGCTGCATGGGAGAGGGATCTCCTACGGAAAGCAATGATGATGTAGTAGCTATGTATCATCGATGGGAGTGGACGTGGTTTCGACATCGAATGGATTTGAAGTGAGAGATTATCCACCTTGGGGGGGATCCCCTGAGCCTCTAGAGGTGGGTCTTCATCGCTGGATGAGGGGAGCGATACCGAGAAGTCAGCATCGTCTCATCGTAGGCGATTGGATGAGGGGGGTGCTAGTAGGCATGATGTAGGGGCTAGTAGCAGCCGCCCTGAGGGGTCCCATAGGACCCACACCATGGGGGGTAGTTCCTGTCGCACCGATCCTACGTGATCATGGTGGCCGATGCCCTAGGCTTGGGGGTTTTTGAGTTTTTGCTTTGTTGCGAGGTCAGAGGACCGGTTCATTGTAGCCTACGGGCATTTTTGATGATATATATATATAGATGACTTTCTTTGTGTTTATACACTTTTCATGGTTTGTTTTTCTATTTATGCACAGTTATTTATGATGATGTATGCATGTGGTATTATGAATGCGATGTTTCTAATTATATGATGTATGCATATGGAATGAATGAAATGAGTTGTTGATAACTTGTCGATGGCACCATAGACTATACAAGATTTACTGGATTTTTGTACTTATGTGATGGCTTTGTGGAATGACTTTGCATGTGATAACTTTGTTTTTGTATTTTTTATATTTTCGGATGGTGATGGATGTAATGAAATGTACCAGTTGTTTTAAAATGTAGTTAAGCTTTTCTTGAGATTCAGATATTTTAACTAACTAGCCAAGACTATACATTTATCTCGCAAGACTTTTGAACAAGGTATAAATCAGACTTGAGTTTGACCAAGTTATTTCACATCCCTGTGTGTGCAATTGAGTTCGTTTATGTGGTATTTGTCAGGATACCGCCAGTGCCAGATAGGCTGTCAACCAAACCTGTACTGAGGATCACCTAATTAGCTCCACTAACTCCATTGTTGTATTTAGTAAGATTAATCCATGGGACAATCTAAGGTACCATAAGCTAGCTCATCCACATGCAAACATTGGTCTGCTCACATGCAAAGCTAATGTGATAGACATATCATCATGCATTTAGGATACCGCCATTGCCAGGTAGGCTGTCCACCAAACCCGTAATGAGGATCACCTAGATGGTTTTCGAATGCTGAGAATTCCAGGGATTCAAGTTCAGGATTTTTATTTGCTCAACGTGTTAGGATACTTGCTCGTATACATAATGATGAAAATCACTATTTATTTTTCTCTTTTGTTTTTCTTTTTGAGCAAGGATTTTGAATAGTGGTGATAACCACTGTTATTTGATTTTGCATTTTGAGCTTCGTAAGGTTGAGCTTGTAGGTTTGTGGCTTATGAATGACCTTGATCCTTTTGGCCTTGGGGATGACTACCCATCCTATTCAAGGACGTGTAGTACGAATCCTTACGACTTTGGGAACCAAAGGGGATTAGGGAGATTATGAAGTAAGGGCATTGATATTTTAGGCCTTGGGGATGACTACCCATCCTTGTCAGGGGCGTGTAGTACGAATCCTTACGACTTTGGAGACCAAAGGTGATTGGAGATGGTCATGATGATGGCTTGTTGGGAGTTTGCTTTTGAATGGCATTGATCCTTTTAGGCCTTGGGGATGACTACCCATCCTTGTCAGGGGCATGTAGTACGAATCCTTACAACTTTGGGGACCAACGGTGATTGGGATTTTTGCTAGTGGTGAAAACCACTATTTATTAGGGGAATTGATGGGGAAGAGCTTGTCCTTTTGTCAATTCTCAGCACTCTTGAACCATTCGCATAGGGGGATGAACAGGCTAATCTTTCACCTATGGTACCCTAGACTGCTTTGTAGGTTTCTCTTGCATTCACACAACTTGGGAATTATTTTATGTGTTTTAACTTGTGTAGGGATGTTACATAACGAGGCGTGACCCAAGTAAAACTTTCCCTTGTAAAATCTGTTTAACTTTGTACAGTTTTTGGCTAGAAATTTAAAGACAACTGAATGACGAAAACCCTACATACATTAGGAGACAACTGACTATGCTAAAAATGGGGATGGTGTTATTCTGGATGTATGTGTTTATAAAATGGATTGGAATGTGGAAAATGAAGGAATTGCCGAGTAATTATAGTCTATGGTGCTTGTGACATGTATGACCAACAAATATGCAATGTATGGATGTGATGCCTAATGCAACTTATATTTTTGTATTTTGATTTTTACGAGTATGCATGGAATTGAGATGCAATTTTTTTGTTATTTTTGATGATTTTATTGTTTTTGTTTGTTTTTGAATATTTATTTTGACCAAGCGGTTATGGGAACCCTTGGAGCTTTTGGTTTGACCAAAGGGTTTATGGATACCTTTGGGGCATTTTTGGGTTGACCAAGCGATTGTGGGAATCCTTGGAGCTTTTGGTTTGACCAAAGGGTTTATGGACACCTTTGGGGCATTTTGGTTGCAATTATTGATTTTTATTAGTTATTTTTGATTTGGAATCCTTGGAGCTTTTGGTTTGACCAAAGGGTTTATGGACACCTTTGGGGCATTTTGGGTTGACCAAGAGATTATGGGAATCCTTGGAGCTTTTGGTTTGACCAAAGGGTTTATGGACACCTTTGGGGCATTTTGGGTTGACCAAGCGATTGTGGGAATCCTTGGAGCTTTTGGTTTGACCAAAGGGTTTATGGATACCTTTGGGCATTTTGGGTTGACCAAGCGATTATGGGAATCCTTGGAGCTTTTGGGTGGACTATGGCTCTCTAAATGTGGAATGGCCTCAAATGACTGATGTTCAAGGGTTCTAGTTCCTTGATTCCTTCAAGAGAGGCGAGCCGGTATGTTCCAGGTCCTATTTTACTATCAATCACATAAGGACCTAACCAGTTTGCCATGAACTTGTCCCTTAGATGGGGCGGCAAATTAGAATTCTGTTGGTTCTCTTTTAAGACCAAGTCACCAACCTGAAAGTCCCTTAGGTGAACCTTCATGTTGTATGCTTTCTTAAGTCGCTCTTGATAGATACGCAAATGCTCGAGAGCATTGACGCGTCGTTCATCGAGCAACGTAAGTTGGTCTAACCGGGCCTGCCATGCAGTGTCATCATCGATGAACTCTTGCATTGAAATGCGTAGGGAAGGGATTTCCAACTCGAGAGGCATGACTACCTCGGAGCCATACACCAACAAAAATGGAGTTGCCCCAGTGGGCGTCCGAATGCTAGTGCGATAAGCCCATAGGGCAAGCGGGATTTGAATGTGCCAATCCTTATGACTATCTACGATGGTCTTTTTGAGGATGGCGACTAGCATTTTGTTTGACGCCTCTGCTTGCCCATTTGCCTACGGATAATAGGGTGTTGAAAAACTATGCTGAATTTTGTACTTTGTTGTCAAAGCACGCACATATTTATTCTTGAATGACGTCCCATTATCCGAGATGATCTTGGATGGAATACCAAAATGACATATGATGTTATGTAAAATAAACTCCGCAATGCGGGTTCCATCATAGAGGTTAGCGAAATTGCTTCCACCCACTTGGTGAAGTACTCTGTGGCCATTATGATGAACGTGTGATGACCCGACGATGTAGGGGAGATCTTTCCGATTAGATCAAAGCCCCACTACAAAAAAGGCCAAGCCGATTGAATCGGTTGCAAGGCCTGAGAAGGTACATGTGTCAAATTAGCATGGTGTTGACACTTCACGCACTTCTTTACATATGCGCAACAATCTCGCTCTAAAGATGGCCAATAATAGCCCATGCGGAGAATGCGCTTTGCGATGGCCATACCGCTGAAGTGGCCACCGCATGTACCATCGTGGGCTTGGGTGATCGCCCAAGCGGACTCCTGCTGGTCCAAGCAACGGAGGAGGATTCCTTCATAGCTCCGACGATACAAAATGTCTCCTAGCAAGACATGTTTTGCCGCTTTCTATTTAAATGATCTTTTTGTGGCTTGTGTCAATCCAAGTGGGAGGTTACCTAGCTTGAGGTAATCCCTTATGGGTGTGTACCAATCCTACTGATCAGAAACCTCGATGGTATGAACGGCCAATCCCTCTTGAAGTTCATCCCTAGCAAAAGCTGAGCGGGAAAGAACTTGTAAAAATAGCGTTGTGTTGCTATTAAGAGGGGTCGGGGAGAACAAGGACCCCCAGTTGGCTTGAGTCAGACAATCATGGATTCGAGAGAACCTATCCTGAGATGGTTCAATCTGGATCAGGTGGATTCCTGGCGTTAGGTCGAGCTTGCTCGCTCCATCATGGATTGCGATAATGTTTTGACCTGAATGGTTGTCATTTCACTAGAAGGGTCTTGCGGGATTAGTGACCCCAAGGAGGCCATAGTATCCGCAAAATGATTCGATGATCGAGGGAGTGCCTCGATGTCATACCATTCAAGTTGTGCCAAGAATTTGTCCACAAGGGCTTTGTAGGCCTGCAGAACTGGGCATTTACATTGGAATACCCCCTTTACTTGATTGACAATTAACAACGAATCACCAAAGATGTTTAAACGTTTGATGTTCATGGTGACTATTGTTTGAAGACCTATGAGCAAGGCTTCATATTCTGCATTGTTGTTGGTGCACGGGAAGTCTAATTTAAATGATAGAGGCATTGGAGCCCCTTGCGGTGTGAAGAATACAATTCCCGTGCCACCTCCTTGCTCACATTTAGAACCATCGAAGAATAGGGTCATGTCAGCCTGTGACTCAGGCTCATTAGAATCTGGCGATTCTAAAACATGGAAGACCCCATCATCTGGTAGTTCTACGGTCAGAGGCTGATCATCTTCAAGAGGAGCCTCTGCTAGTTGATCGATGATGACTTGACCTTTTATGGATTTATGTCCAATGAATTCTATGTCAAACTCCATCAACAACATGATCCATTTCATCGTGCGACTACTATGATAAGTACGACTCATCATGTATCGCAATGGATTCTCCTTAGACACAACATACGTCGTATTGTTGAGCATGTAGTGGCATAGCTTTTTGGTAGCAAACACCACTGCCAAGTAGAGCTTCTCAACGTATGCATAGTTAAGTTCATAACTGACTAGGGTGCGGCTAAGATAGTAATTAGCCTGTTCTTTGTGTAGTTCATTTTTTTGGGACAGCATGGCGCCCAGTGCCACCTCAGTAGCTGAGATGTATAAGTAGAATGACACTCCTGGTCTAGGTGGTGCCAATACTGGTGGTGAAGCCAAGTATTGTTTAATATCATCAAAGGCTGACTGGCACTCGTCATCCCAGTGAAATGCTACCCCCTTGTGCAATAATTTATTCATGGGTCGGCACTTGTTAGATAGCTGTGCTATGAAGCGCTTGATTGACGCGACCTTTCCCTGTAGGCTTTTGAGCTGCTTGATGGTAGTTGGGGGAAGCATTTCAAGGATTGCCTTGACTTTGTGTGGGTCTACCTCGATTCCTCATTTGGAGACTATGAAACCCAAGAGCTTTCTAGATGTGATGCCAAATACGCACTTCTTGGGGTTTAGTCCGACTTTATGTTCAATGAGGCGATCGAGGATCTTGCTTAAGTCATCGAGATGATCTGGGCACAAAAGAGATTTGGCCAACAAATCATCCATGTAATCTTCCAAAGTTTTGTGCATGTGATCATGGAAGATGTACGTCATGGCACGTTGGTAGGTGGCGCCAGCATTTTTAAGGCCAAAGGGCATGACCTTATAACAAAATGTCCCCCAAGGCATTGTGAATGCCATTTTTAGTTGGTCCTCGAGATTGATACGAATTTGATTGTATCCTGAGAAACCATCCATGAGGGAAAGCATTTCATGGCCCGCTGTAGCGTCTACCAATGCGTCGATGCTAGGCAAGGGGAAATCATCCTTAGGACTCGCTTTGTTTAGATCTCAAAAATTGGTGCATATGTGAATCCTCCCATCGAGCTTTTTGATGGGCACCATGTTAGACAACCATGGTGGGTAATCCATGCAGATGACAAACTGTGCATCCAACAACTTTTGTAGCTCATATTTGACCATTAAGGCTACTATTGGATGCATCTTACATAGTTTTTGCTTTATTGGCTTGACTGTCGGATCAAGCGTTAGATTATGCATGACTAGCTATGGGTCTAGTCCCGACATGTCTTTGTAGGACCATGCAAAAACCTCCTTCTTCTCTTTGAGAAGGGCAATGTAGTCGGCTTGCTCTTCGAGGGATAGACTTACCCCTAGCTTGATGATTTGCAAATTCATTGGATCTGAGCCGATGTCTACGTCAGTCGTCTCCTCGACTGACATGTGGGACCCATCCTCCAACTGGTGTGGAGTTGGGATCAAGTGGATATCGTTTGCTGAATTTAGATCATCATTTGGAACGTCAGGTTCCTCTTCAGCATGGAAGACATCCTGAGTCTATCGAGGGTGAAATGGAACATCCCACCACAAGGCCAGTACTCTGATGGGGATGGTAGTGTGTCAGCACGATCCCAATCTATAGCATCTAGGTCTAGATGCAATGACCATGTTGGGTCAGATGGATTATGGATGGGGGTGGTTAAATCAATGGAGATCATGTTGATGAAATGATTTTGGTCTCCATTACCATGGGTGTGGCTGCTCGGACATCCTAGATGATCTTTGTGCTCCGGATCTGGCTCGTGGGTACTCGGCACAAATGGATCGGCCCTATGTGTGGATAAGAGGATAGGGTCCGCCCTAGGCACTGATGGCTCTATAGGGTCTCCAGGTGGAAGATGTTCTCTGTATACCTAGAGTGGCGGGTGCAGTAATTGGTCTAACTATGCCTGGTTGAGGTGCCACCTATGCCTTGGCCCTATGTGTAGTTGTTCAAACATGTCATCTATGTCCAAGGGATATTGTTGTTATCGCATATGATTGAGATAGGCCATCTCAGTTTCATCTTCATAATCACTGTCGGAGATCCAAAGGCCTTCGTTGGCTCCAACAGCTGTTTGTGACATATGAGGCTCATCTTGCTCGAGCAAATTAATGTGGTCCCATCGAGGTTGTTTCGCTCTTTTGGGGGGACCTGATTCTCTTGAGGTGGCATATGCTCAATTGGAGCATCCAAAGGGAACATTGTCGGGAAGCTCTCCTGATAATCATCCATGGGGGTCACTTGTGAATGATTGCTATCAGATTCGAAAGGATCCCAAGGTGCTACCTCGTACTCTGACTCATCTTCTGAAGACCCTTCTTGGTCTTGTCTATATCCCTCTTGTAGGTGAGTCCTCGAACTTTCTCCCTTTTTGACCGAAGGGAAAGGGTTGTTAAGGTCAACAAGGTTGGTTGTTAGCAATGGGAGATAATCCCCCAATGTATATGTTGTGTTAGGATTGGCATATGGATCTAATGCCAACCCATCCTTGTTGCCTATCCCTAGGCCTTGCATGTTCTCTACCAAGATGTCCAGGGGAAGGGGTGGTTGAACCCTACTCCTGACTTGTCATACGACATTTGATATCTTGGTTGGCAAAGAACACGCACTCCTTGCTCATACCTGCCCAACCCATATCCATGCCAATTGCATTGGCCAAGATATCTCAATGCGAAGTCTGGGTTGGACAAATAGTTGACGTCCTCAGAAAAGGGCTCTTCATCTTCGTCTTCTTGCATGTAAGGTTCAATGCCATTATCCAGGCCCCCATAAACAAAGTTTGTCTGATTGGGTGGGTAGCCTAGAGGAACCACAGAGCCGATGGGGAGGCGAGGTCTCCCCATGTCCTGCATGGACTCAAGTGTGGGTGTTGCTACAATGTTTCGCACTAAATACTCCCCCAGGCCCATGTTGGCCATCTCAATGGTGATCGTTGGCGGTTGAGGGGGAGCGAATGGGAGTTCTTCCGGAGTCCACTCCATGTAGGGTGAACTAGGCATCTCGACTTCCATTCTGCTAGGCATCTCTTCGGTAGAGATGGTTGAGACTAGGGGTGGTTCCTCTTCTAGGGGTTTCTTTCCCTTGTCCTTTGGTGTGGCCACCGTAGGTGGCATCGTTGGTGAAGGACCAGATGAGGAAGATGGACCCGACTGGGGATTTGATGGACTTGTCAATGGGGATGCCTGTGGAATCGGACCCTGGTTAGATGGATTCAACTAAAAATCCAAATGTGTTGATGGAAGGGTCGATTGCGGCATGAATTGCACCGTATTGCAGTACTTGAAGGGCTCTAAGTCTGTCGAGACTACATGCACCTATCCTTCAAATGTATACTTTAGGCACTGATGAGCTATCGAAGGGACACACTTCATGTCCCTGATCCAAGGCCACCCCAACAAGATATTATAGGCCATCTCACCTTCCAAGATGTGGCACAATGTATGAATAGTCTTTTGTCCCACTTGGATGGGTAGGACAATTGTGCCAACCATCGAGCATATCGCATCATTGAATGCTCGAAGAGTATAGGTGGAGGCCACGATGTGAGATGCCACAACTTCAGATGTTTCAATGCTGCTGTTGTAATGATATTACTGGACGAGCCAGTGTCCACCAACACCCTCTTATACGGAATCCTGTTGACCCATGCAATGACGTGCAGGGGTGGATCCACCACATCACCAGTCACTGATTTCAATTCATCTTCTCTAAAGGTGATGACTAGTTCTGTACATTGTTTTACATGTCCCACAAAGTTGTTGAAAGAGTTTGCTTCATGGGGCTACAGCTCGATGGCTTTTAATATCTCCATTAGAGCCTCTCGATGGGGCGCTGATTGTTGAATGAGCTCGTATATGGAGAGCCTAGCCGACGTGGTCCTTAGACTTTGGGTAAGTCTAGTCCGAATCGTGGCCACTGGTCTAGGTAGGGGAGGTTGCGTAGGGTGTTGTTGAGGTTGTGACGTCGATGGAACCTCTCTTGTGGCTACCATGGGGCAGCTCCTGGGTACCTCTTGTTCCTAGTCACTATGCTTATCATCCCTACATACCCCTGCATGGGGCAATTTTGTTGCACCTCATTGACTTGAAGGGGTTTTTCCTGTGCATCATGGGCAGGCAAGGGGTCTCTGAAGACTCCCATATGTTGGTTGTTTGGTGCTACGGGGTTGTCCACTACCAACGTCTTGTTGTCGATTAGGTCTTGCACCAAGCCTTTAAACTTCCAACATGCATTAAGGTCATGTCCCTTCCATCTGTGGAACCTACAGTACAAGTCCTCCCTATACCCCTTAGGCTTTGGTGCATTGGGGTCTATGGTTTGAATCTCGAGGAGGTTGATCAAGTTTGCCGTTGACAAGCGGTCAAACAAGGAGTCCCTAGACTCTGTGTAAGGTGTGAATTGTCACCTAGGGTGACGCTACTGATTTTGTTCTTGCCTCTGATTTTCTCTGTCATAATTGTTAAGAGGCACCACTTGATAGTTAGCCTTTTGGGGCTATGTTGCTTGTGCAGGCTTAGGGACGTTTATAGCAACCTGATTGACCGCAATGGGTTTCTATTGCATGGTCCCTATTTTGGTGTTCTTAGACCATTCTTTCTTCTTTGGCTTGGCAATCTCGCCATCCTGTATCTTGATCTCCTCAATGATTCTGGCTTGCGCTAGAGCTTCCTCTAAAGTGGCATATTGCTGCAGCTGCAATAGCATGGAGATCGATCTCAAACAACTCTTTGAGAACATTTGGGTCAGGTCGGACATGGGAGGGAGGTAGGGCAGCTTTGAAAGCAACGTCCTCCATCGGTTCCCATATGCCACCATGGTTTCTTCCTCATACTGCTTGAGGCTAGCTAGGTCACTTAGTGATGCCTTTTTCTTGGTGTTGAAGGTGAAGCGTTCGAGGAACGCGTCCACTAGCTGATCCAAGTTACTGATGCTATGTTTTGGCAATTGAGTGAACCAATCCGAGGTAGGGCCTACGAATGTGGTTATAAATGTTCTTAGCAACAAAGCATCATTGTCCTGAATGCCAAAGCATTGGCTCAAGAATCTAGTCACGTGCTCTTGGGCATCCTCCTCTCCTCTAAAGAGTGCCAACTAGGGTAGTTTAAAGTGTTCAGGGTATGGGGGTGCCGACACTGACGGATGCATAGGGTGACTATGGAGTTGGCATAAAGTGGGCTTTTGGGGCCCAGAAGTCTTGGTCTCCATAGACTCTAAGTGCTCTAGCAACGCTTTATATGCATCAGAAGATTTGATCTCTTCCTCCTTAGTTTGCTCCCATTATGGGTTGTGGGGAACTTGAGGCCTATAGAGGGGTGGCCGGATAGCAGCCCCTCTGCCTTGGTAGGGCATTTCAGCCTACTCTTCTTCTTGCTCATACTCCTCATAGGCTTCTTGAGGAGTGCCTAGATGAGACCTATAACCATGGGTGGGTGCCCGCGGAGGGTGCCCATCATTGTTCCTAGGAGTGGCCTCCCGCTCAGGTCTAGGAGGTCTCGGAGGTAGCACTTGGTAAGGTCACGAGGACCTGTCTCGCACCAAGGGGTTGTGCCTCTCATACACTTCTACTTTATGCGTGAGGGTTTGGGACCTTCTCAGGCATAGTGTTATGAAGCAATTCAGTTGTCTGACACTGAATGCGCTCTTTGCTAAGGCGGTACAGATGCTCTAACTATTGTTGATCTTGCTTGAGCTGCGTGATTTGCGCTTGGTGGGTGGCATGTTTGGCAAATTCCAAGTCAATTTGTTTCGTCGTCTCATGTTTAGGAAGCCTAGATGCCTCTCCTACATGTCTATCTCGATCGTGGTGATCCGAGACCCCTATGGGTTGCTTTCCTCTATCGAGGTTAGCGGCATTCACCCGAGGCTCTGGCCTCAATGGGTGATCCTGATACATAGTAGGTGTGGAGGTGCATTGCTCCCATGTTGTGTATTGCTCTTGAGGAATGTAGTGGTCTTCCTCGTACTCCCTTTCGTATGTGTGAAAGGTGTGGGGAGAATTGTCTTGCCCTGTCTGGAGAGCCTTGTGCTCTGGATTTTGTCTAGTGTTTCTAACAGTAATAAGGGGTAAAGGAGGGATGACAAAATCATGTGGCCCCTCCTTATGGACCCTATGTTGCTCTAGCACTTCATCACTAGGCCACTCATAACGAGCATCTAAGGGAGGCCTCCTATCTATGTTGAGTGCCACGTGTAGGTCCTCCTCTTGAAAGGATCTATGCTGAGTGGGGGTGCCCCTCAAAGAGGTGCCTCTATAGTCCTATTCTGTAATGGCATGATGTGGACTATCTTGTGTGTCAGGCCGCCAAGGCGGGATGACCAAGTCCTCAGGACTATATCGGAGGTGACTTGTCCCCCTTTGTGCACTCTCTGTAGCTCCTGCCCGTGATTGGGCTCGGCTACGAGTGTACACCATGGTGATGTTTTCCTACAAGATGCGTAGATTTTTATCTCTTTTTATGATTTTTATGCTACACTAAACAGAAGGAAAACACACACAAAGCAATGATTATCTCGTTTAAAGATTAAAAGTGTGCCCTAAATCTGGTTTAGTGTGTTTTGATTTTTGTTTTGAAAGCTTTTGTAAAGAACATTTAAATGCAATATGATGGCTCTTATGACTCCCAAAAATGGTCGCCCCTTCGATATACCATTGCTAGGCCGATATACCAACCTCTCTATATACCCGCCCTTACGTGAGGGAAACTATTGGTACATGAGAGCAGATGGTACGTGGAACATAGGCGGTACAGAAGGGGAATCACTCTGTTTATGACACCTACCATAGAAGACTTATCCTCATGCACTAGGAATCACCCCCACTACACTTGGTCAACTTTCATCAGGATTTACGTCTAGCAACAGTCACGATCGGGGTTATGTATGCAATATCTCAAGCCAAGGTGGTGATGAAATCCACCGTTGGTCTTGCTCAAGGGTTGGGGTTTTACGACCAACTCCTTGTTGTTTAAATTACCACGTGGTGTGTGGGGTTCTTTTTAAGTTGCATAAATGAAGGAAACAAGCATTCAAACTCTCCTATGCAAGCAAATAACCAAAATAGAAAAAGAAAGCAAAAATGACAGAAGGTGTTTAGGACCCCTACCTCTTCTTTGCCCAAATCGGATGCCTCTGAATTTCTGTTCTAAAATTGCATAGAGAGCTATTCATCCCTGGGTGAAATGAATAATAGATCTGTATTCATCATAGGGTGGGGCGAATGCCCATTCGTCCCTGGGTAAGACGAATTCAAGCCTTGTACTCACAGACTGGAACGAACAACAGTCCAACGTTTGAAAACTTGGTACCTGCAAGCAAAAACAAGCAACTTTTGATCAGAAATTTAATCTTAAAATCAAGGGATAGAGGTCCCACCATGATCGCCACTGAAAGCATGAGGATACGGAAACAAAAAGGAAAAGCCCGAATGCGATGTAAATGAACCAAAGATAACGCTAAATCCTATGAATTGAAAGTGCATGAAAGGAAAGAGGCATGAACGAATCAAAACAAAATAAAAGCCAATATGGAATACAACCCTTTTTATTGATATGTTTTAGATCTCGGTTACAATATGTCTCCTCCCTTTTAAGGGCTAGGAGCGTTAAATATGTTCTTGTCACATCCATGGATACTAATCCTTCTTCCGCGTGCCCACATGTAAAATGGGTGGACCAAACATCGCCGCCACTTGTGTTGATGAGTCTTGACTCCTTGCTACTCCTCTAATGTTGAGATCCTATGTTCAAGGAAATAGAAAATAGTCAATAGCACCTATAGATAAAATAAAACATGCAATCCCCAGGCCTTCAATTAGTATATGCAAAATATAAATAAAATGATAACTAAAATAGATCCAAATGAACTAAAACTTGACAGAAGCATCAAAACATCACCAGAAGCCACTACAAATGGAACAATCAGAAAATTCCCACAGATTTGTATTCACTCCGAGGGGGACGAATAAACCTACAACAAAGTGTTAGAAAGCACAGTCCCAAATGTCACATCCAGAAGCTCCAAATGACCTACAAAGTTGGGGTTAGCTAATTGGGGGTATTTTGGGAAGACCCAGAAGGTCATATTTTCCCAATTTGGCCTCTATCACCAAGAATTTGATGATGCTACCTGCATGTTAGTAAAGGTGGGAAATGATAAAAACATGATCAAAAATGCTCAAAATGAAGTGAAATTTAAATGACAACCTATCTAAACAATCTAGAATCAGATGCAAAAATAAAAATAGGAAATCTACCATAGATTTCTAATCACTCCGGGCGGGGCGATTAGGACTGCGATAGTTTGGGGGCGCCGAGGGGCAGGACGCCCACCTTTGGGACTCTGTTTCGGCACCAATCCACTTGGGATGGGTCCAAAACCTCTTATGGGGTGTTTTCAGCAAATTTGGTGGGATATTGTGGCCAAATGTTCGGGTTTGGGCTCCGGATTTGCGCTTCCAATAACCACCCTATGACCTCCCTTCCAAAAGAGATCAAGGATGTGAAAGGCACAAATCAAAAGGTATGTGTGTGAATGTAAAATGGCAGCACTTCATTGCTCAAAATGATCTCTTCATTCCCCATTTTGGGTGAGAAGACTCACCAATTTATAGACCTAGGGTCTCTTTGTTTGAATGCGCATGCGAGGGTGCCACTTGAGTTGCATGTCCTATTTTGAGAAAATAGATTATTCCCTGATTTAGAGTCTCCTTGCATGAGGCCTCCAAAATCAAAGACATGCATGACTGAAGTCTCTCTCCTTGATTTGAAGCCGTTCCTCGCAATTGCATGGCCTGAAGCTGCAGTTAACTGGCGGACTTGTCGAGGTTTGACTTTTTGCCAGTCAAACCTTCTATTCGCCTCACCTTGGGGCGAATGCTGATAATCATCCCTGGGTGGGACGAATACCAGTTTGTAATCATCCCAGGGTGGGATGAGTAGGGAGCAAAGTGCCAAAAAGGTGCCAAATTGACCTTTGACCTTCCAAACTACTTTTGGGAGTGGTTAGGACCATTGTTTAACCTCTAGGGGCTGCCCTAGGGGCTGTGTGTGTCAATGCGATCAGCGCTTGTTGTCACATAATCGGATTGGTGCTATTTTGGTGTCTATAGATGCCCTTTAAAACCCCCCTCAAGAAAGCACCTTTATAACCCTAAGAAGCTAAACCCCAGGGATAATTGATACCGGAATCCTAACCCCCCTTCATTCTTAGGAAGACATAAAGTGTCCCATTTCACCAAGGCCCATTTTATTTTCTCCTTAGTACCACTCCAGAGGAATTGATGACTGATTTGATCCAATTCTTGAAGAACAACCTTTGGGATATTCAACATGGTAGAAACATAAATAGGAATAGCTTGATGGACTGATTTTACCAAGGTGATTCTACCCCTAGATGAAAGCAACCTATTGGTCCACTTTCCAATTTTCTTCTTGAATTTGTACAACAACCAATTCCAATCTTTAATTTTTTGTCTTCGAATATTGATGGGAATACCTAAATAAGTGATTGGAAGGGAGGTATTATTATATCTTAATTCATCCAAGACCATGGATTCCTGTATAGCAGAGTAGTGAAAGAAAATTACTTTAGATTTGTCTTCATTGATCAATTGCTTAGTAGCATTAGAAAAACAACTATTGATTTGCTTAATAGTAGAAGCTTTCTTAACTATAGCTTTACCTAAAAGAGTAGAGTCATCAACAAATTGAATATGAGAGAGAGGTCTAGTTCCATGAGCAATGCTAACTCCCTCAAGGATTTTGTCTTCTCTCTTTTTGGTTATAACCCTACCTAATCATTCAACAATTATGATGAATAAATAAGGGTATAGGGGGTCACATTTTCTAATACCTCTGGAAGCTGGGAATAATTGAGAAGGCCTGCCATTGATAAGAACTAAGTAGTAAACTGAAGAGATACATCCCATAATCCAATCCGTCCAATCCTGAGAGAAATCAAATTGCATCAAAACTTTGATAAAGAAGTGCCAATCCACTCTATCATAAGCTTTGGATAAGTCTAACCGAATGAACATGGAAGGATATTTTTACATATCAATGGAATGGATGGCTTTCTAAGAAAGAATTATCTCATCAACTATTTGACACCCTTCCACATAACCCCCTTGTTCAAGGGAAATAATCTTATGCAAGAGAGGCTTCAACATTTCTGCCATGATATTAGTAATGATTTTGAGAAGAACATTACATACATCAATATGTCTAAAAGTTGAGATATGTTCAGCATCTTGAGCTTTTGGAACAAGAGTAATATAATTTTTATTGATAACTTTCAATATTTCTTTGGTTTTCCTGGCTTCTTCCACCACCTATAATAAATCAACATGAAGGATATCCCAAAACTCTTGGTAGAACTCAATGGGAAAACCATCAGGACCTAGGGTTTTCCATTTTTGCATTTTAAAAACTACCCATTGAAGCTTATTGATAGTAACACGATCAGTTAAAATAGAGTTCTCCTCAAAAGTGATAAGAGAAGGGATTTCTTGAAGAACATTTTGTTGAGAAGCTGAGTCAAGAGGAGTAGCAGCAAAAATATTGGAAAAGTAATTGGCAATAATATAGTTCATACCATCCTAAGTGTAGACAACCTCTCCAAAATATAATTTCAAGGAAGAAATAAAGTTGTGAGATCTTCAAGCTAGAAGAGATTTGTTGAAGAAATTGGTGTTTCGATCGCCTTCTTTAAGCCGTTGAATTTTAGATTTTTACTTCCATAAGAGTTCTTTTTTTTACCATTCCTCTAACTGAGCTGTGAGTTTAATTTCATATGCACTTGTACTTTTTTTGAGGTCATCTAAACGGATTTTCTTATTCAAATTTTCAAGCAGAGCAATAACTTGATATATCTTTTTATGAACATCCCCAAACTCCTTCTAGTTCCAAGTCTTGATTTTTGGATTTAATGTATTGCAATATTTTGGCAAAACATAACATCTTAGTTCCATACCTAGGTTTACCTTCCTTCCACCATTGTTTGCACTCGAGGTTTAAAGGAACTTTCTCTAAGCCACATTAACTAAAATTGAAAAGGAGAGAAACTCACATTGGTTTTTCACATTTCCACCATGATTGGCCAGTGATCCGAACTAGCATTGTTAAGAGTATTTACTTTAGGAATGTGACCATGGATTAAGAAAATTTCAAAGAGCAAGAACCTATCCAATATATCCATTATAAAATCTAAGCCTTACCTTTTGTTAGACCAAGTCATAAGGCCATTATCTGGTTGTATGTCCACAAGATGGAGGTTTGTAATATATTTGCTCATGAGATCAATGCTCAAGTCCAAATTTCTATTTCCCCCCATTTTCTCATCTAGAGAGAGGATGATATTGAAATCTCCTCGGATCATGATCCAAGCTTCAGTAAAATGAGAGATAATATAAGTAATATTCTTCCACTATATTATTTTTTCCTTCAAATTAGTTAGAGCATAAACAGTAATACAGAGCATAATTTGGTTGGAATATCTGCTTTGAATAACTATAGATAAAAGACCCTAAATACCAACCATATGGTGAATAACTACCTCTTTTGGGTCCCAAAGGAAAGTAATGCCACTAGATGTCCCCTGGGAACTGAGGGAAATCACTTTTCTAGCTGGCCAAATTTTACTAGCAATTGATTCCATATCCTCTATTGACATCTTTGTTTCTTGAAGGAAAACAAGATGTGGATGATTTATCTAAATCATTATTCTAATTTCATTTTGTTTTGAAATACTCCCTTTGAGTCCTCTAATATTCCAAGTAATGATATTCATTAATACCAGGGATAAAAATTTTGGGAAGGGCATTAATATTACCTTCCTCAACAAGCTTTTCACCTTATTTTACCATATGATATTGATTAGTCTTGGGACCTGCCTTTTGATTAGAATCCATCTTCAGTTTTTTTTTTCCCTATTTCTTGACTTACTCCAATTGAATCTGATATGGCTTCTAGCCTTGAAGAATGCTTGTACATAGTAAAAATGTTACTAGAAGGTTCAACATAGTCTATATTGGGACATGTATTATTTGAAGTTCTAACATTTAAAAGATTGTTTTTCTTGTGAATATTTTCTCCATCTTTTGTCAAAATATTTTGATTTGTTGGTTTGTCTCTGAGTTCTTCCATTTATCTTTAAACTGTGTTTCTAATATTTCTATTTCCATTATTTCCTCTTCCTCACATGAGACCTCATTTGTGGAAAGAATTTCAAACATATTAGCAGATACATTTGATTGATCCATTATAACTAGTTTTTTATAAGTTTTTTTCTTCTTAGGTATTTGGGAACCTGTTGAATTTATATCTTCTTTCTTTTGATATGGAATTTTATTTGGGAAAACACTAGCCAAATGACCATATTCATGGCAAATTCTACAACGAAAAGGAATGTTCTCATAGTCCACTACTTGCTCCCAAGTGTCGTCCCTAAATTGTAAAGTGATATTTTTAGGTAGGGGTTTGTCAAAATACATTAAAACACAAATATGAGCATAATAATATGTTCAAATTTTTTAGTACAATTAGCAGTCATCATAAATATTCCTAAAGAGTTTTCAATTGAAGAAAAAGCAATTGGATTCTAAAATTCAATTGGGAGGCCAAAGAGTCTAACCCACACGGGACCTGTAGAAGGCATCTCTTATTTGGATTTAAATTTAGTATGCCAGGGCTTTATGAAAAGCCCTACCCTTCCAAAGAACCAGGGACCCCCTTGAAAAATTTTCTCTCTATCTTCATTATTAGAAAATAAAACAAGAAAATAACCATTTGGATAAATAGAGATTTGTAACTCACCTTTAGTTTTCTAGCTTTTTGCAGCCCTTTTTTTGAAAGTAGATAGGCTCGGATGAAAACCCATGAAACGATAAATTAGTCCTCTTTTTTCTAGATCTTTAATGCCAATTTGAATGTTGCCCATATCAAGCTTAACAATAGGAGTTTCGTCAACTGCTTTAAGACATCCTGACTCTGTTTTCCTAGGATCAATATTAGGTATTCTTAGAGGTTTACGAGAAGCCCTAAGATTAATATTAGCATTCGGCTAAGGCTGTCCACCACGAAGGGCATCCCTAAAATTTATTTTTGGGGCTGATTATTTAAAATTCTTACCCTTTATAGGGGTTTCCAAAGTAGATTTATTTTTTGGGTGCACCTTAGTACCTGATTCACTTGAGATATGAGCTATTTTTTGATCAACTGCTTAAAAATTATTTTGTGATTTCTTTAATCCATACCCTAAACGTTGTGGAAAGGTATGATTTTCACTTTTCTTTTGTGCAGCAAATTGGAATCCATTATAATTCAAGTTTATAGCATGAAGATTTGTTGAAAGATAGATGTCTAATCCATATTGGATATCCTGCAATATTTCCTGCTAAAATATTGAGCAAAAACCAAAAATATATTGGCCTCTAAGGCCCGAAGGCCCCGAAAACCAACCTTTGGAGCTGCTTGCACTTAACCTAGATCAAAACCTCGCATAGTCACTTCCAAAAAATCTCATTCACACATAGGGATGCACTAATATATGTGTTGATCCAAATGATATGAAATTTTGTGGATTTGTTTTAGGGTTTGTCAAGCATCTACCCTCAAAATTTTAGCTCAATACGAGTCTAGATGAGTGAAATATAGCCAAAAAAAGTTTGATGGCTTGGGCAGTCCTACGAAAAACGTCTAATCAATTTCGACTCATCATAATCTTGAAAGCTCTAAATTGCCAAATGTTTCAAGTTCAAATTTTTTTGTCTTCAATATTGTTATCATGAATTTAATCTTTCTCCAACTTCACATTCAGAGGCTTCTAGGTAAAACTTCAGACAGTAAAAATATGAACATCAATCATTAATACTTCTTCAAGTGGAACCTTTAATGTCCCATCAGGCATGCCAAAATTGGTTGGTCATGAATCTGCCTAAGTATAAAATATATGTGCACTATAGACCCAACCAATATTGAAAGGCTGAAGGAAAGATATGTCATTTGAGCTAATCTCTAGAGAATGCTGGTTCTAGTACTATTCTAAAACTAGTATAAAGCTTAGGGTAACAGAATGAGATAGCAAATGACAGAAAGGAATGGAAAATATGGTTGTAAGCAATAAATGTAAGGTGGGGATAAACTAGCAGCTAAAAATAAAGTCATGTTTTAATTAGCATATAATGGAAATAAAAGCATAGGAAGCGTTCACAACTTGTAGAGGTAACTTCCAATAAACATTTTAAAATTTAGTTCTTTTTTAGGAATTAAATTCAAAATACACATTAAAATAAAATACTAGATAGTCAAATATCAAACAAAAATAATTTTCTCCTCGACAATGTCAATGCATAAATTAATGCATTATTTTAGAAGTAGTGATCCTATTTTAGTGGAAAGCATATGGGAAATTAGTAAGAATGGATGATGCAAAATCATCTCATATGTCGGTGCATTGGAGCATAGCAACATCACACAAAAATTGGGAGCTCAAACAATAAATTTTATTTGCTACTTCATCGTCTTGCGCCTCAAAATTTTATTTTCACTAGGAAAATTCAATGAAAATCAACTTTGTTTGGAAAAGGAGCGAAATCAGTGGGTGGTACCTCAATAATGAACAAGATCGCATGAAACTTAGCAACTCTTCAACAATAATTATGAAATATTAATTTCTTCACCACAAGAATTAAATTCGTGAGCCTTTGGTCTTTCGCAAAAATGATCTGCACTGAAAACATTCTTAGAAAATAATTCAGCAAGAGAAAAAGGTAAGGATGAATTGCACCAAGGAATTTTGTTGAGAATATAATTTTACCCAAAAATTTGGCCAAACATTGCTTTCACTGAGACGTCGAGCACAGATGGAGTTTGTTATTAAGGTGGGGTAAAAATGGTGTTTCACTAGCATTCTCACTCAAGCATGTACTTTCACCATTAATTTGATTAATTTCATACAAAAGAAGACCTTGTTTTCTTATGCTTTTCCATCTGGGGTAATTTCTCTAGAAAGTGGGGTGAAAACAATTTTTACTAGGAACTGGGGTGAAAATGCTTACTTTCACCACCAAAGAAGGGCAAAAATAAATTTTGTCCCCACTTGGGATGAAATTGACTTTGACATGCACATGTATTCTTTCAACTGATAACTGCCAACTGTTTTCACTCTGAAATTAACCAAATTTGTTAAGTTACCAAAAATAAGGGTGAATTTGATTTTGACTTATGCAAGAAGATGCTTTTTTCATTTTTTTCACTCCAAATTGGATGCTCTTATTGGTTTCACTCTAAAATGGGTAAAATCATCTAGTTTGTGTAGACACCAAAACAACACCAATCCGATTATGTGGCTACAAACGTTGATCGCATTGACACACACAACCCCCAAGGCAGCCCCCAAAGGTTAAACAATGGTCATAACCACTCTCACAACAATTTTTGAAGGTCAGAAATTGATTTGGCACCTCGCAGGAACTCTTCTCCCTATTCGTTCCACCTAGGGATGATTACAAACTGGTATTCATTCCACCCAGGGACAATTAGCAGTATTTGCTCCAGGGTGGGGTGAATAGCAGGTTTGATGGGCAAAAGGTCAAATCTCAACAAATGGCAGCCCAGATCCACCACTTAACTCCTCATTCATTGCATGGGAGTGTGAGTGAGCATTTTGGAGCGCTAGAGGCAGTTACAGAGGTAGTCATGGAGCCCTTAATCAGGGAGGAATCTTCTCCCCCCTAGAAAGGCATGATTGCCAAGTGGCACCTCTGCATGCTCATACACAGAGACCGTTAGGTCTATAAAATGGTGAGTCTTCTCACCCCAAATAGATACAGAGAAGGAGAATTTTGAGCAATGAAGTTCTACCATTTTGCATACTCACTTTTGATTGTGCCTTTCACATTCTTGATCTCTCTTTTGGAAGGGAGGTCATTGGGTGGTTATTAGAAGCACAATCCGGACCCCAAACCCAAAATTTGGCCACAGTATCCCACCAAAATTTTTTGACAACACCCCACAAGAGGTTTTGGACCCATCCCAAGTGGATTGGTGCCAAAATCGGGCCCCAAATGGTGGGCGTCCTACCCTCGGGTGCCCCCTGCACTACTGCAGTCCTAATCGCCCCACCTCGAAGCGATTAGAAATATATAGTAGATTTAAGTTCTATTATTTTTGCATTTTATTCTAGGTTGCTTAGATAGGCTTGCATTCAAATTTCATGTAATTTTGAGCAGTTTTGATCATGTTTTTGTTATTTCTCACTTTCGCTAACATGTAGGTAGCATCATCAAATTTATGGTGATAGAGGCCAAATTGGAAAAATCTGACCTTCTGGGTCTTTCCAAAATACCCCATTTTACCTAACCCCCAACTTTATAGGTGATTTGGAGCCTCCCGGATGGGACATTTGGGATAGTGCTTTTTGACGTTTTGTTGTAGGTCTAATCGTCCCACCCCGGAGCGATTAGAAATCCATGGTGAATTTTTTGACTATTCTTTTTGCAGTGCCTTCCTAGTGATGTTCTCATGCCTCTTTCAAGTTTTTAGCTCATTTCGATATGTTTTAGTTATCGTTTTATTTGTTTTACGCATGCACTAATCATAGGCTTTGGGGATCGCATGTTTCATTTTATCTGCAGGTGCTACTGATCCTTTTATTTTTCTTTGAATGTAGGATCTCAACACCGGAGGAACAGTAAAGAATCAAAGGCCCTTTCACACAAGTGGTGGCAATGTTTGGTCTGCCCATTTTACATGTGGGCACGCGAAAGAAGGCATACCACCCATGGTGTAACGAAACCTTATTTAACGCTCCTAGCCCCTGAAAATGGAGGAGACGTGTTGTAACCGAGATTTAAAGCAAATTAATAAAAATGGCTATATTCCATATTTGCTTTATATCTAGTTTTGATTCGTTTATGTTTCTCTCCTTTCATGCATTTTCAATTCATAGGATTTAGCGTTATCTTTGGCTTCACTTGCATCGCACTTGGTGTTTCCTTTTTGCTTCTATATCCTCGTGCTTTTAGTGGCGATCACGGTGGGACCCTATCCTTTATTTTTGAGATCAAACTTTTGATAAAAAATTGCTTATTTTTGCTTGCAAGTACCAAGTTTTCAAACGCTGGACTGTTGTTCGTTCCAGTATGTGACGAGTACAAAGCTAGAATTCATCTTATCTAGGGACGAATGGACATTCGCCCCACCCTGTGATGAATACAGTTCTATTATTCATCCCACCCAGGGATGAATAGCTCTCTATGCAGTTTTAGGGCAGAAACTCAGAGGCATCTAATTTGGGCAAAGAAGAGGTAGGGGTCCTAAACACCTTCTGTCATTTTTTGCTTTTTGTTTTTTGTTTTCTAGTTATTTGCTTGCATAGGAGATTTTTTAATGCTTTTTTTCTTCATTTATGCAAATTAAAAAGAACCCCACACACCACGTGGTAATTTAAACAAACAAGGAGTTGGTCGTAAAACCCCAACCCTTGATCAAGACCAACGGTGGATTTCATCACCACCTTGGCTTGAATTTTTGCATCTATAACCCCGATCGCTATTGTTTCTAGACGTAAATCTTGACGAAAGCTGACCGAGTGTAGCTGGGGTGATTCCCAGTGCATGAGGATAAGTATTATATGGTAGGTTTCAAAAATAGAGTGATCCCCCTTCTGTACCACCTATGTTCCACGTACCATTCTGCTCTCGCGTACCAATAGTTTCCCTCACGTAAGGGCGGGTATATTGAGAGGTTTGGTATAACTGCCTGGCAGTGGTATATCGAAGGGGCGACCATTTTGGGAGACATAAGAGCCATCATATTGCATATACAACAACACATTCTTTACACAGCTTTCAAAGCACAAAAATCAAAACACACTAAACCAGATTTAGGGCACACCTTTAATCTATAAATGAGATAATCACTTCTTTGATTGTGTGGCTCTTGTTTGTTTAGTGTAGCATAAAAAAAAAAATCATAAAAAAAATATAAAAACCTACGTAGATTGTAGAAAGACACCACCATGGTGTACACCCATAGCCAAGCCCAATCATGGGCAGGAGCTACGAAGAGTGTACAAGGGGGAACAAGTCACCTCCGCTATAGCCCCAAGGACTTGCTCATACCACCTTGGTGGCCCGACCCACAATATAGTCCACATCGTGCCATTTTATAATGGGACTATAAAGGCACCCCTTTGAGGGGCACTCTCGTTCAACAAAGACCCTTTCAGGAGGAGTCCCTACATGTGGCACTCAATATAAATGGGAAGGCTCCCTTAGATGCTCGGTATGAGTGGCCACCATGCAATGAAGTGCAATAATAGCATAGGGTCCATAAGGAGAGGCCACATGATTATGTCATCCCTCCTCTACCCCTCATCACTGTTAGGAATAACAAGCCAAATCCAGAGCACAAGGCTCTTCAGATAGGACGAGCCAACTATGCTCGCCCCTTTCACATATATGAAAGGGAGCACAAGGAATACCATCACATTCCTCAAGAGCAATACAAAGCATGGTAGCAATGCACCTCCGCGCCTGCTATCTACTAGAATCACCTACTAAGGCCAGAACCTCGGGTGAATGCCACCAACCTCGATAGAGGAAAGTGACCTATAGAGATCTCGGATCATCATGACCGAGATAAATACGTAGGAGAGGCATCTAGGCCTCCTAGACCTAAGACAACAAAAAAAATTGACATGGCATTTGCCAAACATGCCACCCACCAAGTGCAAATAATGTAGCTTGAGCAAGACCAACAATAGTGGGAGCACCTGTATCGCCTTAGCAAAAAGCGCATTCAGTTTCAAACAGATGAGCTACTCCATAACACTATGCCTGAGAGGGTTCCAACCCCTCGTACCCAAAGAGCAAAACTATATGAGAGGTGCAACCCCTTGGTGTGAGACAGGTCCCCATGACCTTACCAAGTGTTGGCTTCGAGACCTCCTAGACCTGAGCGGGAGGCTACTCCCAGGAACAATGATGGGCGCCCTCTGCGGGGACCCACCCATGTTTATAGGTCTCACCCAGAAATTCCTCAAGAAGCCTATGAGGAGTATGAGCAAGAAGAAGAGCGGGCCGAAATGCCCTACCAAGGCAGAGGGGGTGCTATCCGGCCACTCCTCCATAGGACTCAAGTTTCCCATAACCCACAACGGGCACTAACCAAGGAGGAAGAGATCAAATATTTCGATGCATATAAAGCATTGCTAGAGCACTTAGAGTCTATGGATACCAAGACTTCTGAGCCCCAAAATCCCACTTTACACCAACTCTGTAGTCACCCAGTGCATCCGTCAGTGCCAGCACCCCCATACCTTGAACACTTTAAGCTGCTCTAGTTGGCAATTTTTAGAGGTGAGTAGGATGCCCAAGAGCACGTGACTAGATTCCTAAGCCAATGCTTTGGCATTTAGGATAATGATGCTTTGCTGTTAAGAACATTTATAACCACGTTCGTAGGCCCTACCTCGGATTGGTTCACTCAATTGCCAAAGCATAGCATTAGTAACTTAGATCAGCTAGTGGACGTGTTCCTCGAATGCTTCACCTTCAACACCAAGAAGAAGGCATCACTAAGCGACCTAGCCAGCCTCAGGCAGTATGAGGAAGAAACCATGGCAGCCTATGGGAATCGATGGAGGATGTTGCTTTCAAAGCTGCCCTACCTCCCTCCTATGGCCGACCTTACCCAAATGTTCTCAAAGAGCTATTTGAGATCGATCTTCATGCTATTGTAGCTACAACAATATGCCACTTTAGAGGAAGCTCTGGTGCAAGCCAGAATCATTGAGGAGATCAAGATTCAGGATGGTGAGATTGCCAAGCCAAAGAAGAAATAATGGTCTAAAAATGCCAAGATAGGGACCACACAACCGAAACCCGCCATGGTCAATCAAGTTGCTATAAATGTACCTAATCCTGCACAAGAAAAACAACCCCAAAATGCTAACTATCAGGTGGTCCCTCTTGACAGTTATGAAATGGAAAATCACTAACAAGATCAAAATCAGAAGCATCGCCCTAGGCAAAAATTCACACCCTTCACAGAGTCTAAAGACTCTTTGTTTGACCATTTGACCACGATAAACTTGATGAACTTCATAGAGAGTCAACCTGTAGACCCCAACACATCGAAACCCAAAGGTTATGGGGAATAATTATACTATAAGTTTCACCGATAGAAGGGACATGACCTCTATGCATGTTGGAAGTTTAAAAGCTTTGTGCAAGACCTAATCGACAACAAGATGCTAGTGGTGGATAATCTAGTAGTGCCAAACAACCAACAGATGGAGGTCTTCAAAGACCCCCTGCCTGCCTATGATGTGCAGGCAAAGACCCTACAAGTCAATGAGGTGACACAAAATTGCCCCATGCAAGGTATGTAGGGATGATCAGTATAGTGACTCGAAATAAAAGGTACCCGAGCATAGCTACCCCTATGATAGCTATAGGAGAGGTGCCAAAAACGTCACAACTGCAACAACACCCTACACAACCTCCTCCACCTAGACCAGTGGCCATAATTCGAACCAAACTCACCTAGAGTTTGAGGACCACGTCGACTAGGCTCTCCATTTACGATCTCATACAAAAATCATTACCCCATCGGGAATCTCTAATGGAGATACTTAAAGCCATCGAGTTGCAACCCCATGAAGCAAACTCTTTCAACAAATTTGTAGGACATGTCAAACAATGCATCGAGACAGTCATCACCTTTAGAGAGGACAAATTGAAATCAGTGACTGGTGACATGGCGGATCCACCCCTGCACATCATTATGCAGGTCAACAGGATTCCGTATAAGAGGGTGTTGGTGGAAACTTCTCATCCAGTAATATCATTACAACAACGACATTGAAACATTTGAAGTTGCCAGCATCTCACATCGTGGCCTCCACCTACACTCTACGAGCATTCAATGATGCGATATGCTCGACAGTTGGCATAATTATCCTACCCATCCAAGTGGGACAAAAGACTATTCCTACATTGTGCCACATCTTGGAGGGTGATATGGATCAGGGACATGAAGTGTGTCCCTTCAATAGCCCACCAATGCTTAAAGTATACATTCGAAGGGCAAGTGCATGTAGTCCCGATGGACTTAGAACCCTTCAAGTATTGCAATGCGGTGTAGCTGATGCCGCAATCGACCATTCCATCAACACATTTGGATTTTTAGTTGAATCCATCTAAACAGGGTTTGATTTTGCATGCATCCCCAATGTTAAGTTCATCAAATCCCCAGTCGGGTCCATCTTCGTCATCTAGTCCTTCGCCAATGACACCACCTATGGTGGCCACACTGAAGTACAATGGGAATAAACCCCTAGAATAGGCATCGCCATCAGTCTCAACCATCTCTATTGAAGAGATGCCTAGCCGAGTGGAAGTCGAGGCGCCTAGTTCACCTAACATGGAGTGGACTCGGGAAGAACTCCCATTCCCTCATCCTTAACTGCCAACAATCACTATTGATATGGCCAACACAGGCCTGGGAGAGTATATGGTGTGCAACATTGTAGCAATACCCACACTAGAGTCCATGCAGGACATGGGGAGACCTCGCCTCCCCATAGGCACTATTGTTCCTCTAGGCTACCCGTAAAACCAGAAAAACTTTGTATATGGGGGCCTTGATAATGGCATTGAACCTTACATGCAAAAAGATAAATATGAAGAGCCTTTCACTAAGGACGTCAACTATTTGTCCAACCCAAACTTTGCTTTAAGATATCTTGGCCAATGCAATTGGCATGGATATGGGTTAGGTAGATATGAGCAAGGAGTGCGCGTTCTTTGCCAACCAAGATATCAGATGCCATATGACAAATTAGGAGTAGGGTTCAACCACCCCCTACCCTTGGACATCTTGGTAGAGAACATGCAAGGCCTAGGTATGGGCAACAAGGATGGGCTAGAATTAGATCCATATGCCAATCCTAACACAACATATACATTGAGGGATTACCTCCCATTGTTGATGACCAACCTTGTTGACCCCAAAAACCCCTTCCCTTTAACCGAGAAAGGAGAAAGTTCGAGAACTCACCTAGAAAGGGGAAATAGACAAGGTTAGGAAGGATCTTCAAAATATGATTCAGAGTATGAGGTAGCATCGTGGTACCCTTTCGAATCGGATAGCAATCAATCACAAGTGACCCCCATGGATGACTACCAAGAAAACCTCTTGGCAATGTTCCCTTTGGATGCTCCAATCGAGCAAGTGCCATTTCAAGACAATCAGGTCCCCCCGTAGAGAGTGAAACAACCCTGATGGGACCATATCAATTTTCTCAAGCAGGACGAGCCTCACATGTCACAAACAATTGTTGGGACCAATGAAGGCCTTTGGATCTCCGACAGTGATTATGAAGATGAAACTGAGATGGCCTATCTCAATCATATGCAACAACAATAATACCCCGTGGACATTGATGACATGTTTGAACAGATACACATAGGTCCAAGGCATAGGTGGCACCTAAACCCAAAACAATTGGACCAAGTTCTGCATCCACCACTATGGGCATACAGAGAGCACCTTCCACCGAGAGACCCTATAACGATATCAGTGCCAAGGGCAGACCCTATCCTCCTCTCTACACATAGGGCCAATCCATTCGTGCCAATACCTCCAGAGCCCGATCCGGAGCACAAAAATCATCCAAGATGTTCGAGTCACCACACCCACGGTAATGGAGACCAAAATAATTTCATCAACATGATCTCCATTAACTTAACCACCCCCATCCACAATCCAGCCGATCCAGCAAAGTCATTATATCTAGACATAGATGCTATAGACTGGGATCATGTCAATTCACCACCATCCCCATCAGAGTACTGGCCTTGCGATGAGATGCTTAATTTCACCCTAGGACCAACTCAGGATATCTTCCATGCTAAATAGGAACCCGAAGTTCCTAATGCAGATCTGAATTTAGTGAATGATATCCACTTGATCCCAACTGCACACCAGTTGGAGGACGGGTCCCACATGTCAATCGAGGAGATGACTGACGTAGACATCGGCTCTGATCTAATGAATCCATAGATAATCAAGCTATGGGTAAGCCTATCCCTCAAAGAGAAAGCTGGCTACATTTCCCTTCTCAAAGAAAAGAAGGAGGTTTTTGCATGGTCCTACAAAGACATGTTGGGGCTAGACATGTAGCTAGTCATGCATAATCTAACGCTTGATCCGACAGTCAAGCCAGTTAAGAAAAAACTACGTAAGATGCACCAAACAGTGACCTTAATGTTCAAAGATGAATTACAAAAGTTGTTGGATGCATAGTTTGTCATCTGTGTGGATTACCCACCATGGTGCTCGTCAAAAAGCCTAACGGGAGGATTCGCATATGCACTAATTTTTGAGATCTAAACAAAGCGAGTCCTAAGGATGATTTCACATTGCCTAGCATCAACGCATTGGTAGATGCTACAACGGGCCACGACATGCTTTCCCTCATGGATGGTTTCTCAGAATACAACCAGATTTGTATCAATCTCGAGGACAAACTAAAAACGATGTTCACAACGTGTAGCACCCTAAAATTGGCATAGTTAAACCCTTAGTAAAAAGATAAAATTTGAATTTTAACCCCGAAACCGCCCGTTAACCGCTCACCCCATTTTTCATGCCATTTTTAGGAGTTGTTTTGACCGTTGGACGATATCGTCGCCGATCAGACGAAATCGTCCCGGATCGGACGAATTCGTCTGGAACAGAACGTCCAGACGATTTCGTCCCAAAACCAAATTTTCATAATTAGCTTCTATTTCAACAGCCTCTCCAACTTGGGCAGAAGCATGTCTGCGTAGTTGGAGATTCCTCCATTGGAGATCTCCCAGATTGGGATGATCCCCAACCTCCTAACCTCCCCCTACTCCTATATAAACTGGGATTTTCTTAGTTTATCCCCCTTGAACCCCCTGGCTGATCATTCCCCTGCAATTCTAGTTTTGTTGTATTAGAACATCCTCGCCCCCATCATTTGCATTTGTATTTTCAAGTCTTTCATTGCAGGTTTTCACTGTGCTTCAGCTGGAGGAAGCTCGGATCGTCGCAGGTGATTCCAGATGATTTCAGATGATCCTGTCGTAGATCGACGATGATCTCGTATGATTGGAGGTGATCTCGACAATAGTTCAGATTGGGGGCAACCAGAGCCCTGAGTTTGCATTTCTCATCTTTCTTCTTTATTTTACTATGCATTAACTTGATTGATTTTCATTCTCGCATCCTGGAGTTCACCTCATCTAGCATAAATGCATGATAAATTTAAAATAAGTTATTAAAACAATGTATTTCCTTTAAATATGCTATCTAGATTTATCAATTAAGCATTCATACTATCATTTCCATTATTTTGCATTATTCTTGCAGTTGCATTTTTGGTTTTTGGTGTCTGTTTCTGTGATTGCAGGTTTTTGATGAATTCGTCTGACGAATTCGTCAGATCGATGATGAGCTTGTCTGATCTCAGATGATCGACTATAATCTGGGATGATTCTATATAATTTTAGATGATCCTATCATATTCGGGATGATCTGGACTCCTACAAGCTTCAGAATCTTCATCAGACATCCGAAATCAGGTGCATTCTTTCTTATTTAGTATATTCCTGGTATTTAGGATTCATTCATGCTTTTTGTATTCATATAAATTGGCATTTTTCATATAGAATAGCCTAGATTCATTCTGGCCAACCTAGGATTATGAATGATCGAGTATAAAATGAACACATCAAAACCATTCTCAACCTAGGCGTGGAAACTGCCACTCAAAGTTTCTTGGTGAACCCCACCATCCATCAAAAATTCACCTTTATACCCCTCCCCGAGAGGCGCGACCTTCAAAGGGCCTCTCAGTCCGAGGTATTGTTCCATCCTTCTCGCATCCCCCTTTCGGGCATGGATCCTTTAGCCTGAAGGTAAGGGCACGAAAAATTTGGGTCGATACATTTTGGTGAACCCGACGTGAAACTAAAAACCTTTTGAAAACAATCCAAAAAAAAAATTATTATTAAGTAACATCTAGAATCATTAGACAAACAGTTAAATTTGCATATCATGTTTAGATGGTAGATTATAATAAAAGACGAGCTGTCACCATAAATGTTGAAAATCAATTAACAACCATAGAGATTACGTCTGTGCTTAGAGTACCCCAAACAAATAGAGTCCAACCTTTGTGGGACGAACTTGATAGGAGATTGGATATTATTTCATCTAGGTCAACAGAAACTTAGGCAAATTAAGAGGTTTGTCCTAGATAGAATCCTGGATCCTGATCAGGTAACTTTGTACCATGAACTTCAGAGAGCTTGCCATAGGTGGTTAGCCGATAAAAGAGCACTTGTGTCTTCAGAATTGTACACCTTTGAAGAATACCTTGAGAATGCAGTTATAGTACATAAGTTTCTATCTCGTATAGAGGATCAAGAAGTCATTCTTACGGATAGGAAAATATGGAATAGAGTTCCTAGAGCTGTGTTGTATCGAGAGTATTGCCATGAGATCTATTTTTACAAGTTCGAGTATGAAGCAGATCATATTACTATAGCACACTTTATCAAGTTCTTGAAAAACCATTTCCAATTTGAAGAGGAGCATTTCATGACTCCTGATGAACTCGATCCTATTAATGATATCCATAAATTATTTATAGAAAACTAAGTCATTATTCTTACTGTTGTTATTCTTTTTACAACCAGAATGCTATTTGTTATCTTTATAATGATATTATAAAATACAAAAACAAAATATATATATATAATAAAAAAAAAAAAAAGAGCCAAAACATTTCCTTTTATAGTAGGTATATAATTAAAATATATACCTCTCAAACCTATCGCATATATATATATATATATATATATATATATATATATATATATTTGCTGAAATCTAAGTTTAAGCACAATGCCTAGACTTAGGAATGGAAAACAGACTGAAGAAGAAGAAGATTGGTTAGGAAAACCATTAAATAACCCAGATGTCCTTCCTGAAGATCAAATTCAGGAAGAAGAAATCCTAGACCAGCAAGAAGAAGAGCTTGTTGTAAGAAATGAACAAGAAGAAAATGTTAGAGAGGAAGGATCCTCATCCCCTAAAATGTCTCCGGGAGGAGTCATTACTTTTGAAAATATGGAACAATTCTGGAAGTTCATTAATACTAATATTGGCGTTCTTAATAGAGCAGTCCATATGGACAAAGATCGAATTAGTGATACTCAAGCAACCCTAGAAGACGTATTTCACACACGCACTAATCCCTTGTCCTTTATTGATCAAGAGAGTGATCAAGCTGGACCATCCAACTTGGATATGGCAGCTATAATCCAGAACATGCAACAACAACAGGTTACCCAACCATCTAAAGTGCCTGTTAGCAAGCCTAGGGTCATTCCTGCACAAAAGAAACCATCATTTACTGCTCTATTTTGCCAAGCTATTGAGCAATATACCTCAAATCAGCAAAAACCCAAAACAAAACCAAACACCAATTACCAACAATCTGGGATACAACATAATACTATTACAAATCCTCTTCATAATAATCTTCCTACCAATGCTTTGCATAATAGCAATATAGCATCTAATCCTTATGTCACACCGTCATACACTCATAAATCCCATGCTTATGTCCCACCGAACCAACATGGTGGACAAACTAGTAATCTTGAAACTGTGGTGAAACAGTTAGTTTCCCGCATGGACCAGATAGATCCCTACCGTCCCTCGTACAATTATCGAGAGATGTGTAGTCAGCCTTTAGATCCTATAGTTGTAGCACAACCATATCCTAAACATTTTCCTATGCCTGTCTTGCCCATATATAAAGGAACCGAAGATCCCATAGAGCATCTTCGTATGTTTAGGATAGCATGTCATGATATATCACATGATGACTTATTATTGCTAAAAATGTTCCCAAAAAGTTTAGGAGGAATGGCATTAGAGTGGTATTATCAATTACCCACTAATTCTTTGAGGAATTTTGAAGAAACAACCGAGTCTTTTGTGCATCAATTTAGTGCCTACATCGAAAGGCATGTGACCATTAAAGACTTGTACAACTTAAAACAAGACAAAGATGAATGTTTTGCTGATTTCTTAGCTAGGTGGAGACAATTGATAGGAAAATTGCACTTTGTGTTGCCTTATAGGGAGATGTTGGACATCTTTATTAATAATTTGCAAGACCAACTATCTTACGAATTATCAACTGCTACCTTGACCACCTTCGATCAGGCTATAGACTTAGCCAGACGAGTGGAAGATGCTCTCATTCGGAGAGGTCAGCTTAAAAAGAAAGACGATGAGAAAACATCCAGAAATCAATATAAAAATAAACAAGTTGTGGGTGATGGAGTCACTGATAGCAAAAATATTGCTACTGTTAATGCTGCGAAGACAACGGAGAAGTTTATACTCGAAACCTCCTGATAAACCTCCTCGAGAATTTACTAGGTTGAATCAACCTTTATCAACCATTCTACCGCAATTATTAGAACGAGGTTTGATTCAACTACCAACTATCCGGGAACCTGATCCAACTATACCCGGATACAGAGCTGATTTACACTGTGACTTCCATAGAGGACCTGGACACACTACCAACTCTTGTAAAATATTAAAACATAAAATACAGGACTTGATTGATAACAATGAGATGGAGGTACAAGCCTTTCAACCTAAGCAAAATCCTCCTAATAATGCTCAAAAGAATATCCCCCAAAACCAGAACCAGAATTCCAATCAGTCATTGGACATATTTCAACATCCTTTACCAAAACATGGCAAGGAAGTGGCTAATCAAATTGAGCATCATAATGTTCCCCCTCCTACCCGATATGTAGGAACTATTAGTGGGCATTTACCTGCTCATGAGCCAGAAATATTTGACACAACCTTATCTGTGGTTACGACCAAGCCTCTACATAATATTTGGACACCTGATCTCAGTGATACAGAATACGAGACTGAGAGTGATATGGAAATCACCTCAAATCAATCGAATAGCTCTGAAGATGAATCGGAACCTATTCTCCCTATCACAAGTTATATGGTTCCAGAAGAACCATTTCCAAGAAGAGTCACTACTAGACCATCCTCTCACCAATTACTTTCTAATGAGCAAGCCATAAATGCTAGACCAAGACCCATTCATCATCCGCAGAACAATATTGTGGGTACCATCGGAGCTGTTACTAGACAACAAGCTCAAAACTCTCAACAAGATCAAATGCAGAACGATGGATCAGCTCCATTTGTTTTGAAAGTTCCTAATAAAGGGAATCAGGCACCTAATGTTCAACCTAAACCTCCTTACAATATTAATGAGCAACTATCAAATATTACAGCTAGAATTTCTCTGTTGGACCTTTTAAGATCTTCTCCTACCCATAGAGACGAATTAATGCTCACATTAAGCCAGATGATGGTACCACAAGACATTCAACCTGAAGCCATGGCTAATACTATAATAACTCATGAAGTTGATTGTATTGACTTCTAGGATAGAGACATACCTCAACACAGTCTACATAAGGATAACCCCTTATATATTACTGCCTTAATCGGAGATGTAGCAGTTAAACGAGTCTTAATTGATAATGGTTCATCTTTAAACATCTACACTTTTGACTTCTACCAAATATTTGGGTTTAGAAGCGATGAAATGAAAAGAACTGATATGATCATAAAAGCCTTCAATGACGAAACACAAGAAACGTGTGGAGTTATTACCATCCCATTGCAGATTGGTCCGAGAACCTTGGATACGACCGTGTTTATTGTACATTGCCCTGCATCGTACAATATACTCTTGGGTCACCCTTGGATCAATGCGATGTGAGCCGTTCCCTCAACTTTACATCAATGTGTTAAATTCGAATTTAAGAATCAGTTGGTTACCATTCATGGTGATCCTAGACCCTTTGATATGTGTGCTTTGGCAGAACCGGTTGGAGTTCAATTTTGCCCTACGCTGTCATCCACACATCCTAATTCTCATTATCCATCTAAACATGTGAAACACACACCCACAACGTCATCTACTTCTTCTCCATCAGTTCCACCTCTACATACAACTCAACCATCCTCTAAACAAACCACATTAGGACCTCAGAAAGATCCTAATCCCACAACCAAGGCTTCTTGCTCTACTCCTATAACTTTTATACCTATAATAGAATCATCCATCGACATCTCTACAACATCAACATCCACCAAAGGCATAGTTTCCACACCAGAAGATGTAGGAAGTGTTCCTTCTACCTCTTATGCTCTTACTGATGAGCTCTTACCCGATTTATCTAAAATTCTTATATTAGAGAAAACGAATGCTTCTATGCAAGATTCCCTTATTTTACATAAATTGCCACCATCTCCTCATACCTTGGGCCTCCCACAACCTATGGGAAGTATTTACCAAGTCGGGAGTTGTGCTTTTATTTATAAGGGATATGACTGGGGTAGAATACCCAGAAACATCAAAACTCATTATAATGGATATGCTCGATGTTATTTTACTAATGAGTATATTAAAGCCAAATCTATAATGCTTAAGTTGGGATATAAAGGGAAAGGTTTGGGACCTTTCCAAAATGGTATGAAAGAACCTTTTGAGGTAGAACCGTGGCCCGCCCGATGTGGTGTGGGCCTATTTCCTAGTAAGGGTCAGCCCTTCCCATTTGAGGATGATGACCATCTCATATGTTACCAAGATTATTTGGATAAACGTGATGCCTTGTGTTTAATGAATAAGCCATTTACATGTAATATGCTATCTATAGCTTACCCTGAGATGATCGCCGAATCCGACGATGAGTTGGAGGGAGATATCTTCCATGATGTCTCCATTGAGGAATTGTTACATCATGAATTTTATTTTGATGGCTCTATACCTAGTATAGCCCAGCTTGAGGCCACGACTCCTCAAGATGAATTATCCAAGCTAACCTTGGAAGAATTACAAGAATTGGGCGTTTCACCCGCCCCACCTAATTTTGAGAAAAATCTACACATGGAAGTAGAAAATGTCATAAAAATTAACATTGGAACTGAGGATAATCCTCACCTAATCAACATTGGATCAGAATTGAGTCAAGAAAAATAGGATAAATACATAGCATTTCTTAAAGAATATGAAGACGTCTTTGCTTGGACATATGAAGATATGCCAGGTTTAGACCCTTCTGTAGTTATGCATCACTTAGTAGTCCATCCGGATGCTAAACCTGTTAAACAGAAACTTAGAAAAATGCATCCTAAAGTGGCCTTACTGGTCAAAGGGGAGTTAGAAAAACTCTTGAATGTCATTTTTATACAAGCCATTGATTATGCTGAATGGATCTCGAATGTAGTTCCAGTAACTAAGAAAGAAGCTACTAAAGTTAGGGTTTGCACAGACTTTAGAGATATTAATGTTGCATGCCCTAAAGATGATTTTCCTCTTCCCAATATGGATCAGATCATTGATTTTACTGTTGGGAGTGGAATGATATCCTTAATGGATGGATTTTCTGGTTATAATCAGATCAGGATAGCTCCTGAAGATCAGGCTAAAACAACCTTTATTACCCCTTGGGGGACCTTTTGTTGGAAAGTGATGCCATTTGGTTTGAAGAATGCAGGTGCAACCTATCAACGAGCCATGACTTATATCTTTCATGATATGATGCATGATATACTACATGATTATGTAGATGACATTATAGCTCGTTCTACTGATGAAGATGACCATTTAGATGATTTGAGAAAAGTATTTAATCGGTTAAGGGAATATCTTATCCGATTGAATCCAGCTAAATGTATATTCGGAGTTAAGTCCGATAAATTATTGGGGGTTATAGTTTCTTTACGTGGCATCAAAATTGATCCTCTCAAGATTGTGGCTATCACTGATATGCCCGCACCCACAAATATATCTGAATTACGAAGTTTACAAGGTAAGCTTCAAGCTATCCGTCGCTTCATCGATAAGTTGGCGGATAAAACCGGACCCTTTCTTAAGCTTCTTAAGAAGGATGTCTCTTTCCATTGGGACAACGAATGTCAGGAAGCATTTGAACGCCTCAAACAATATCTTCTTAACCCGCCTGTGCTTTCGCCACCTAGACCTGATCGCCCATTTATCTTGTATATCTCTGCTTCAGATTTTGCCTTAGGAGCTATGTTAGCTCAACTTGACGATGAGAAGAAAGAACGTGCTAATTATTATATCAGTCGAACATTAATCAGTTATGAAACCCGTTACACAACATTAGAAAAATTATGTCTAGCAGTCATATTTTCTACACAAAAATTATGCCATTATATGCTCAGTCAGAAAACCTATGTTATTGCTAAATCCGATCCTTTGCGGTATCTCATGAGTCGACCTTATTTATCTGGTCGCACAACAAAGTGGGTTCTTGCTCTAAGCGAGTTTGAACTCACGTTTATAGGACAAAAGTCTGTTAAGGGTCAAATCATAGCAGATCAATTAGCTGTTGCACCCCTAGAGTCTACCCATCCCCTCATCATTGAGTTTCCTAACGAATGCCTTAAACTAGAGGCAGACCATACAGAGCAATGGTCCTTATACTTTGATGGAGCCCGATGCATGAGTGGGGCTGGTGCAGGTATTATTCTAATATCTCCATAGAAACATCTTATACCTCTATCCTTTAAATTAACATTTTCTTGCACTAATAATACTATTGAATATGAAGCTCTAATCCTTGGCTTACGAGCTGCCTTGGCACTAAAAATTAAAAATCTGTTAGTTTTTGGTGATTCTCAACTTGTTATAAATCAAATTAATGATGTTTATCAGACCAGAGATGATAAATTGCATCCATATAAAGCATATGTATTACAATTAATATCTTTATTTGATCAAGTTACCTTGGAAGCTATTCCTCGAACTAGCAATCGTGCGACTGATGCTATGGCTGCAACTGCATCTCTTTTACCCTTGGAGTTAGAGGACGAATATGCTACAATCATTATTCATCGACTCTAGGAACCCGCTTCAAATAAATCATGCTTAGAACCTTTGGATGTGTTTCTAATCAACGAAACTACTCCTAAACTTTGGTACACTGATATATTCAATTTTCTTCAAAATGGAACCTTCCCTGAAGGTTTTAATAGAAACCAACGCCGGTTATTGCGTAGATGAGCAAGTCGCTTCGTAATAATTGGCAATACGTTATATAGGAGATCTTTTGAAGGTATCCTATTGAGATGTTTGAATCTAGAAGAATCTAGATCAGCTTTGAGTGAAGCCCACGACGGATCTTGTGGGGGACACTTTAGTGGTAGCACCATTGCTAAGAAGCTCCTTAGGATAGGATATTTTTGGCCTACCATGGAGAATGATGCACATGATTACGTGCGCCATTGCGACAAGTGCCAGAAACACGCTGACCTTGTCCATGCGCCTGCACAAGAACTGTAGGCTATTTCATCTCCTTGGCCCTTTTCAAAATGGGGCTTAGACATCATTGGAAAAATCAATCCCGTGTCATCTGATGGACACAAATTCATCATAACCGCTACCGAGTATTTCACGAAGTGGGTTGAAGCTATGCCCTTAGCTTCTTGCACTGGAACCCAAGTTTCCAAATTTATTTTTAATCAAATTATTTGCAGGTTCGAAATTCCTGCAAACCTCATCTCAGATAATGGAACTTGTTTCAAAAATAAATATGTCAAGAAATTATGTCAAAAATATAAAATTCAACATCGTTGGTCCACTCCCTATTATCCTCATGGTAATGGCCAAGCAGAAGCATCTAATAAAACATTAATTAAAATCCTCAAAATACTGGTCAATAAATCTGGCCGAGATTGGCACATTCAACTATATCCTGCTTTGTGGGCTTATCGTACTAGCGTTCGTACTCCCACGGGCACCTCACCTTTTGTTTTGGTCTATGGCGTTGAAGCAGTTTTTCCCTTTGAATTAGAAGTTCCTTCTTTGGCTCTACTACTTCAAGATACTGAAGTAGGAGATGAATATCGTGTTGGTAGATTTAGTCAGTTGGAACTCCTAGATGAGAAGTGCATCAATGCTTTGGAACATCTTCGAGCCTACCAGAACAAGCTTAAACGAGCATACCTCAAGAAAGTTCATCATCGATCCTTTGAGATCGACGACCTTGTCTTAAAAGAAAATAAAAAAAATACTAATGCAACTAAAGACCTTAAAGGTAAATTTGAACCTAACTGGCTTGGGCCATATATCATCACTGCTAAATTTGGCTCAGGAGCATACATATTAGCTACCTTAGATGGTAAAGATCTTAAAGAACCTATGAACATTATGCATCTTAAACGCTATTATGCATAAATCTGGTCATTTCATCATTGTATATATTGTTGTTTTGCATAAAAATTTCAAAAATAGTAATAGTATTTATTCTTTCAATTCATAAATTAAAACCAAAATATAAAAAACGTCAAAAACATCAAACTCATCAAAATCTTCAAAAAACATTTTCTATTTTTGCACCCGTTAATTCTTGAAGTATTGTAGTCATATTTTCAATTATTTTGGATAAATTAGCATTTATTTGGAATCCCGCACTTTCACACTCACATGAATAAATAGCTTGATTTATTTGGTATGATTATTAATCTCTCTTATATCAAAGTCCACAGTTGAATTAAATAAAGTTTTGAGCATAGAGAATTGATCTTGTTATTTACTTGAACCAAGTATATCTTTTCACATTAAAATGATTTCATTGCAAATTCCATATGATGCTACATAGTAGAAGTGGTTTCTTGAGCGAAAATTTTCCCCTGCTATCCTATCATGCACATGGTCTAGAATCTCTCGAGAATTGACAAAAGGACAAGCTCACCCCTGTCCAGAATAAAAATCCCTTGCTCTACAGACCAATCCGAGCAAGTATCCCTAGTATAGGAAGAAAAAAAGAAAAGTCAAAGAACATGAGAAAAAGAAAAATATCATTTTGTACCATCGCAACAATATTTCAGCATTATCTCAGTATCAAGCAAAAAATACAAAAAAATACAAAAAAAAAGAGAAAAAGAAAAGAAGAAGCAAGAGAAAAGAACAAGCACAATGCAAATAAATCCCTTTCCCTACCCCTTGAAAAGAAAAGAAGGGTGAATGAGCTTGAATCCCTGGAATTCTCAATTATTCAAAAACCGTGAGGTAAGCCCCATAACAGGTGGTTTGTGCCCAACCCGCTTGGCCTTGGGTAATTCCTAGCGTGGTGATATGTCTGTCACATTAGCGACCTTCTTTTGTATAGACCTATATCTGCTTATGGATCAGCTAGCTCTTGATGACCCGACTTACATAGTAGTCTAGTACGGTTACATGCATATAAATCATGGTCAACGAACACTTATTTGGTTAATTCAAATTACTTGTATCAAATTATCTTGCTCAAAATTGGTAAATGAACAATACAATTGCACACACATTTGTATTTGAGAGACTTTGTATCATTATGATAAATCAAGATCGGCAATGAACTCACATATGCACATGAGGGTTCCTTATAAATCTACATTTTGTCTTTGATATAATTTAAAATATTTTTGCAAATATTTTGGAATAATTTCATCTTCTTATGTAAAGCACATCTGTTTAGTATAAAAACATTTCAATACATGTTTTTTCAAAAATTCAAAATTTCTTTCAACAACATATTCAAAAATCTAGCAATAAAGTCACGTTTATATATTATTTTTTGTTTATCTCAAAATCAAAAATCAATTATGCAATAAAATTATTTTTTTGGATTTCGCGATGATGGTATAAGTTTATACCTATAATTCTATGCCTAGCGCAAACCATTGTTCTAATTTTATTTTCCCATTCATTTTAATTCATAAAAACATATGGCTTACATCATTATGTTACACAATTGTGCTTTAAAAGGAACGCAAATTTTTCCATTTTCATTCCATTATGTCGCCATTCAATTTTGCAACGATGGTATAATTCCTAGGGAATTGTTCAAAATTTTATCACACTTAGGAATTTTATGCCTAACAAAAATCATATTTTTAATATTTCATGCATAATATTTTTATGAAAATCTGAAAACGAATCATCACCATCATCATTTTTCATCATCACAACACAAAGTCTTAAGACAGTTTCTTAAGCACTCTTTTACTTTTAGCAATATTTCTATACTGGGATTAGCTTGATGACCTAGTGAGCAGCGACTCCATGAAATGGTCTATAACAATGACAATGTCCTTTGAAATTATTGTTAGAAGTCTCTTTATTTTTCATCACATCACACCACAACAACCAATTTGTTTACATCAGATTATTTCATTTAAGTTTTACAGCATGACATAAAATTATACTATTTCCAACGACATAATCACATGAATAAACAATCAACCATTTAAAACTTAAAGCATCATAAAACACATGGACAAGTCATATCACAAAAAAATCATATATATATATATATATATATCAAAATATATGTACATCATATCACAACTGGATTGGTATGCCACAATCTATACCCTGGCATACTCAATCCTCTCAAAAATATACAGTCTATAACCAAAAAGCAGCTAGTCTCGAGAAGCCCTCGAGCTCTCAGCCTCATCTCCTCTCCCGCCCTGAGGTGGAGGAGGTGGTCCCATAGAGGTCCGTGTTGTGTCTCGGGTCCTCACCGTCGATCGTGAGGATGTCCTCGATGATCCCATCATGACTGGCTCTACAATGGGGATTGGTAGTGGTATCCTCTGGTTCTCTGGAACCACGTGATAGTACAATCTCTGGTAGAATGTAGTCTGAGTAATAGACCGCACCAGATCTTGAGTGCCCGCCCCTCTACTCTGAGCCCTGAGCCATGTAGCCTCATCCTGTAGTGTCTACACCTGAGCCCAGAGAGCCACCATCTCACTTCTCTCCCCCACCTCGATACCCTTGCCCTTATCGGGCGATGGTGGCCTCTCCCTCTGCTGAGAAGGGAGTCCCTCCTCTCTCCTCTTTGCCTATTATGGTCTCTCCGATGACTGTGGCACTCTCTGACGTCTCTCCTGAGGAGACCATCACTGCTCCCTCCCTCTATGACCCCTCGTTGCATCGATAGCAACCTGGCGCTACCTCCTCATCCATCACACCATGGCATGCATCGGACCTTGTACACTCACCATCCAAGGAGGGCGGATGTCTGTGTACCAGACATCATATCTATCTGTAACCCCAGCATCGTCCCCATCCACTAGCTGAATGGGGGCATCTTCTGTGTCCTGACTCCATAATTGCTGCATATCTGGAGCCTCACTCAGTGTAGTACTATCCCGAATAGTTTGGGAGTAGTCGTAATCCTTGAGAGAAGGGATCCCCTGCTATAGACTGAACTATCACAAAACTCGGTCATAGCGGTGGATCTCTACCTCTCTCCGCTCCATCCTCAGCCAGAAGACTCACCTGATGTGAGCCAACTCCTGTTCATCCTCTCCCCACCCTGGATTCTCTCTCCATGGCCTCCAGGTGATCTAGTCAGGGATGAGGTCGACTAGCAACCTCCAGGACATTAGCAGATCTATCCGCCGTTGTGACCCTCTCTAGAGCCACCAATATAAAACTTGGGGTCTCTCCCGATCAACCTGATGAGGCCTGGAAATGCCTCAATCATAACATGTTTTGAACACTAAAATTGCCTATAAACTCTTATGTTTAATCTAATATGCTAGTTAAGTTGATTCAATATGTTGTGTATTAACTATTTGCATGATGAATGTATCTGAAATACTATATTCTGATTTTTACAGCTTTTTGTATAAGTTTTATGTTGTTTTGTTATGACTTGCTAAAATGAGATATGCTTAGATTAATAGCAGCACTTCACTAATCATGTTTTGATATGTCTCAAGCATTCATTTTACCTAAATCTGGCAACAGTTCAAGGAAACTGTTATTGTGCAGCAAAAACTGGGTTTTCCCATGTAAATTCCAGCCAGCTGCCAATGAATGGCAAGGCATGGAATTCACATGTGGAAAGAGATGAAGACCATTGGGATCTGACCCTGAGAAGTAACCCACATGAGAAATGCAGAGGAAATCATTTAAGGAGCCCACATTTGTTCATTCCGAAGTCTCTTCGGAATGAACAGATATCTTCGAAATGAGAAAACACAGTGTCTTCGAAATGAGCGGATCTTTGAAATGAGAACTGTAGTGTCTTCAAAATGAGCGGATCTTCAGAATGAGAACTGTAGTGTCTTCAGAATGAGTGGATCTTCAGAATGAGAATTATAGTATCTTCGAAATGAGCGGATCTTCGAAATGAGAATTGCAGTATCTTCGGAATGAGCCACTTATCTTCGGAATGAAAACAGAATGTGCTTTTTGACTTATTGACCAAATTTTGATGCTGGAAAAAGGGAAATAAATATTGAAAAGGATAAAGGGAAATATCTCAGATCTGACTTTTCCGTCCTTGCCGACCAAAGCCACCATTTATGGAAAGATCAAAATATGATCTTCTTCTAGGATAAAAACCAGGAATTGCTGCAGCATAATAGGATTAGATCTTTTTAGCTTGTTAGTAAATCTTAGGACATCTATAAATAGGGCTCCCATTCAGGTTGAGCTAGTAGAAGGTAGAAGAAAGAAAGTAGTAGAGAGTAAGGGGAATAGAAGATAGAGAAATCAGTAATAGGTGATAATCAAAAAGTGACTATTATAGTCCTGTAATGATTTCAAGCAACATTATTGTAATCATGTTTCTGAATCAATAAAAGTATATTGTTTCTATTTCATATTGCTTGTAAATGAGTGTGATTAAGATCTAAAGAGAGAGAGACTCATACCTTCTTCTGGACAAAGAGGTTGGCCACTTCTAGACCTAGGAGGAGGACTAACAATAGGTTTTTATTTTGATTTTGTTGCAGTAGAATGAGTTGTAGAACTTGTCCTTTCATTCCTTTGTAAACAACTAATGATATTTGCAATCTTAGTTTATTTTATGTTTTGTGATTAATTATTTGGTTGTAATCCCCACTTTCAGCAAAGCTTTCAATTTATTGCAGACTTTCATTTCCAGAATTTACTATTTTTTGTAATTTCTTGCATTTTATGTTTTGTTGTCAACCCCTGCACAGAAGATTGACAACCTTCTATTACAGAGCCTTGACAGTTTTCATTTCCATGTTAGAATTAGATTTTCATTACTGCAAAAGTAATTAGATTTTCCTTCTACAATTAGAATCAGACTTTCAATTTTGCAACTGTTATTTCTGCAACATAATTAGGTCTCATTCTGCAATTGTAATTAGGACTTCATTTCTGTAGTTAATGATTAGTTTCCAATTCTGCAACTTAGATTAAGGTTTAATTCATGCAATTTAGAGATAGGAATGTCCTAAAACCCCCCACACAATCGGTTTCACCAATAAAACCTGTTGCTCTAGATTGACCTAAGTTATAACCTTGTTTACCCCTTCTTTCGTAGATAGCCTTGTACACAGCCCTGGATTGACAAATTCATTGAGAATTAATGATGTGTATAATGACAACGCATCATTTTGGCGCCATTGCTGGGGATACGTGTTGCTAGAAGGTAACAATAGTCCAATAGTTGTTAGTTAGACTGAACTATGAAGATTCAGGATAAAATCTGAATAGAACAGCTGGTTAAAATAACAACTATTGACATATAATTTATGTCATTTAGAGTGAACATGAATGAGTAAGTCTAGGGATGAAAAAGGTAGAATTACCCAAAAGGATCCCTGGCTTGTTCCATTAAGGAGATCTTCATGCCTAAGGGGTGAATCACCTGTGTTTGAATTACCAAAAATATTGAAAGAAAAATCACCAGTCTCACCATCATTAGAACATTCTGAGAAAGGAAAATCACCAGTTTCACCATCACTAGAACATCCTGAGAAAGAAGAATCATCAGACTCATTATCAACAGAGGATCTTGGACCTCTTGAGAGAGAAATTTGGATAAGTTTAACTAAGAAACCAGAAACTATGGCAGAGGGAGGCAATGGCCAACATGGCTATGTCCATGATGAAGGAGATGATCAGGATATTCCTCAACCTTCCAGAACATTTGAATATCCTATCCGTTTGAATCCAACACAAAACTCTCCCATGAAGACTATTTCACCTTTAGTACTTCCAACCTTTCGAGGTGTTGTATCTGAAGATCCTGATCAATTTTTGTTTGAATTCAAGGTAGTGTGTCAAACCTATGATTATGTAAATGACAATCAGAAACTTAAGGTTTTTCCCTCAACACTCAAGGACTCAACATTACGCTGGTTCATGAGTTTAGAGCCAAATTCCATCCGAACTTGGGATCAAATGGAAACTGTGTTTTTAGACAAATATCAGGAGTATTGTCGTGTAAGGAACAGGAAAGATGAGTTATTCAGGATTAAACAGGAAGATGATGAAACATTAGAAGACTATCTTGATAGGTTCTCCTTTGTTCAAAGGAGATGTGGACTTGTAGAACCAGAGTTATGCAAAACCATATTTTTGAGAGGATTGCAAGATGAATCCAGAGACGTATTGGATTTGATGGGAAGAGGAGATGTAAATACTCTCAGTAATGAGGAAATTATGGATCTCTACAGGAATTACTCTCGCAATAAGCAAGGAAGAAGAAAAAAATACAAATGGCACTGATGTGAAGGAACTAATAGAGGAACTTGCAAATTTTAAAACTGATATTCTAGTGCAATTAAACACAACTTTGGGGGAAATGTCTGCAAAAGCAAAAAACATAGAACCTTTGGCAATTTATTGCCCAAGATGTAGAAATAAACATGCTTTGCAAGAATGTCCTTTGAATAAAACATCTATCTCAGCCATTTGTAGTATCTATTCAAAGAGGCATTCAACTGATCAATGCCACCTGCTACCACAACTCAAAACTGTGTTAGAAAATCAGATTGAGGAACTCAACTATATTGGACCAAAACAAGGGGGAAATTTCTCTCAATACCAAAATCCCCCTCGTTTTCCTACAAATTGGGGGCATAATCCTGGTACTATGCCTTGGGGACAATCAGAACCACCCCAACGTCCTTGGAATTATCCTCAATGGACAAATTCCCAAGAATGGCCACAAACAAATTGGAGTAATTCAGCCTGGAATCAGAATCAAAACAACCCATCATGGAGTCAAAACAATCCATCATGGAATCAAAACAATCCACCCTAGAATCAGAATCAGACTAATCCACATTGGATGCAAAATCAACCACAGTGGAATCAACAATACCAGTCCTATCCAAGGCAGCAAAGAAATCAAGGTCAAAATCAGCATTTGTTGCCTGCACCTAATCAAAACTTTCAAGAAAAATAGAACCAACCACAACAAACACAACAGGTGAAACAACCTCAACTTCCAGCTCAATCAGTCACTAATCCAAACAACATGAGACAGGCATCCCCTGTCTATGTGGCTGAAGTTGAAGAAAATGTTGAAATCAATGTTATTGATTGTAGTAACATCCAACTTCGTTCAGGAAAAGTTGTACCTGAACCCATTTCCAATAAAAGCAAAGAAAATGAAGAGCAAGAACCTTTGGAACCAGTTATAGTGGAACCAACAATAGAGAAAGAAGAAGAAAAAATAGAACCACAGGCAGAACAATTACCTTCATCAAGGATAATTCCATATCCTGAAAGATTCAATACCACAGCAGAAAATTCTGAATCAGACCTGGTCAAGGAACTTAAAAAGTTAACTATATCATTGCCCTTATTGCAAGCCATTAAGGATATACCAGTGATTAAAAGTACTATCCGATATTTGTGCATTAGAAGAGCAGGAAGGAAAAAGAAGGCATTTCCCAAGACTGTTCAGATTGAAGGAAAGATAGTTGATCTCTTATCTAGAAAACTATTACCTCCAAAGTATAGTGACCCAGGAAGTCCAGTTATCACAGTTACTATAGGTTTCAGTACCAATATCAAATGTCTTAGTAGATCTAGGAGCTGCAATAAATGTCATGACCAAGGATATAATGAAACAATTACAGCTCAAACATCTCAGCCCCACATTTATAGTTTTAGAAATGGCTGATAGGTCAGTTGCAAAACCTGAAGGTATCATTGAAGATGTTCCTATAGAAGTTTCTTCTTGGGAATTCCCTGCAGATTTTTTGGTTTTACAACCAAGAAATTCAACACATGGATATCCCATCATTTTGGGAAGACCTTGGCTTGCAACTGCAGTAGCCTTCATAGACTGCAGATCTAGAAAAATGACTATTTCAAATGGTATTGATCTAAAACAGATATCTTTGTATCCTCCTGCAAGACCCTCCAGCAATTTCTCAGGTCAGTTATGGTTTCCTGATTCAGATGAAGAATCAGGAGGAGGTTATTTCCACACTAGCCACCTTGGTAGTAAGGGAACACACAGAAGACCTCCATGACACAGAAAACTCAGAAAATGAAACTATCCTAATGAATGTTTTGCATGAACAAGGGTTAGAAGAAGAAGCAATAAATATCCAGCAATTGTTAAGGAATGAGGAGAACCAAAATTCTGAAGGTGAACCATCTGTACTATCACAGGAAAACTCTGTTTCACTACCACATGGGTGGCACCATCACTTGATTTTTCCTTCTCACCGTTCCATACAGGATATGCTTCCATCAAAAAATAATGAAACAAAAATTTCTTATTTCCTCCCATCTCAACAATGTCCTCTTAACTCCCTAACCACCAGGTATGAAGAAGTGAGTTCAGTCCTTCCAAATACAAAACAAATAGAAGTCCAGCCAGAAAATTTTTGAACATTTACAGCTGGCTTACTAGGGAAGAGGAAGACAAATTGATAGTTGTCTTGCAGAAGCATGTTCATGCTTTTGCTTGGGACTATAAAGATATGTCAGGAGTTCACCCCGATATATGTACCCACAGAATTTATACTCGAAGAAGTCAAGCCAGTAAGACAACCCCAGAGAAGATTGAATCCTGCCCTAAGGGATATTGTAAAGGAAGAAATTGAAAAACTTCTGGAGGTAGGATTCATTTACCCAATTTTTGATAGCCAGTGGGTCTCTCCATTGGTTATAGTTCCTAAGAAAAATGGAAAAATGAGAATATGTGTAGACTATAGAGAGCTGAATAAGGTGACATACAAAGACCATTTTCCATTACCTTTCATAGATCGGGTGTTAGATACCCTTGCTGGAAAAAGATACTTTTGTTTTCTTGATGGATTTAGTGGATATAATCAAATTCAGATTGCACTTGAAGATCAAGAGAAAACAACCTTTACCTGTCCATGGGGAACATTTGCCTATAGGGTTTTACCTTTTGGTTTGTGTAATGCCCCAACAACATTTCAACGAGCGGTTTTAGCAATCTTTTTTGATCTGACTACCAACAGTGTTGAGATATACATGGATGATTTCACAGTATGCGGACAGACTTTTGACTTTACATTAGAAAACCTTGACAAAGTTTTAGCTCATTGTGAAACATACCAGTTATCCTTGAATCTAGAAAAATGTTTTATGATGATGAAGGAAGGAATAGTTCTTGGTCATCACATCTCTCCTCAGGGAATCCAAGTTGATCCAAAGAAGGTGGAAATTATCAAGAATCTTCTTCCTCCTAAAACTCGGACTAATGTCAGAAGCTTCCTAGGACATATTGGTTTTTACCGTAGGTTTATTCCCAACTTTAGCACAATAGCCAATCCCATGTTTGCCCTATTGACTAAAGATTCTGAATTTTCCTGGACTGCAAGATGTCGGGAATCATTTGAAGCTCTGAAAGAAAAATTAGTAACTCCACCTGTGTTAAGAGGCCCTAATTGGACATTACCATTTCACATACAGATTGATGCTTCCAATACTGCAATTGGAGCAGCATTAGGACAAATTGACAATGGTGAACACTATGCCATCTACTACATTAGCAAGAATTTGATAGGAGCTGAGAAAAATTATACCACAACTGAAAAAGAATTCTTAGCGATAATTTATGCCATCAACAAATTTAGGCATTACATCACAGGTTATCAAATATTTATTCACACAGATCACACAACCATTAAATATTTGATGAATAAGCCTATGGTAAGTGCAAGAATTATTCGTTGGTTACTGTTGCTACAAGAATTTGATATCACTATAATCAACAAACCAGGAAAAGCTAATGTTGTAGCAGATTTCTTGTCCAGTACTACAGAACACAGATGAAGGGGAATTAGTTGAAGACACCTTTCTTGATGAAAAATTATTTGCTATATCAGTCCAATCACCTTGGTTTGCAGATATAGCCAATTACTTGGTCACAGGGAAAGTTCCTCCACATTTCACTTCAAAACAAAAGAAACAATTGATCAGATAGAGTTCTTCTTTTGAATGGATCAAGGGTATACTCTTTAAGTGCAGTCCTGACCATGTGTTACGTAGGTGCATCCGAAAGGATGAGGTGTATGATATCCTTAGGGCTTGTCATGATGAACCCTCAGGTGGACACTACTCTGTAAAAAGCACAATTAGAAAAATCTTAGGGACAGGATATTATTGGCCATCTCTTCACAAGGATGTGAAAAAGTACATCAGGCATTGTGATGCATGCCAAAGAATGGGGAAACCCACTCATACAAATGAAATGCCACTACAGCCTCAATTGGTTTTAGAGCCATTTGAGAGGTGGGGGCTTGATTTTGTAGGACCTATTGATCCACCTTCTCAAGGAAAGGTGCATATTCTAGTATGCACTGATTACTTGACAAAGTGGGTAGAGGTGCGTGCTTTCAAACATGCTCATGAAGAGAAGGTCGCTGATTTCTTGTATACTCAGATTTTTCAGAGATTTGGAGCTCCTCGGTCTATCACCACAGACCAAGGACCCCAATTTGCATCCAAAGTCATTGAGGCATTTACAGAATTATATGAAATCAAACATAGAAAATCATCACCTTATCACCCACAAGCAAATGGCCAGGTTGAGGTAACAAACAGGGAACTGGAACGAATTTTAACAAAAATAGTAGCTTTTCATAGGAAGAACTGGCTAGATAAATTACCTGAAGCAGTATGGGCTTACAATACTACTTGGAAATCCACTACTGGATTCACACCTTATGAACTAGTCTTTGGTAAAAAGCCCCTCTTACCTATTGAATTTGAGCTACTAACACTGCACACAACATTGGAAATTGGAATTGAATTGTCACAGGCATAGACAGATAGGATTTTGCAGCTGAATGCATTGGATGAACTTAGGTTGGATGCTCTGCACCAAACTGAAGTAATTCAGGAGTAGAGGAAATTGTGGCATGACAGTCACATTCAGCAGAGGAAACTTCAACAAGGAGATTGGGCTTTACTGTTTGATTCTCGCTATGAAGACTTCCCTGGAAAGCTGAGAACTAGATGGCTTGGACCTTACCGGATTGAGGAGGTATTTGACAATGGAGCAGTCCGTTTATCTCCTATTGATGGGTCACAGAGAAAGTTGGTAGTGAATGGACATCGCCTCAGGGTGTACCATACACCTCTGACTAAAGAGGAATTCTTGCAACAGCTTGACAGTTTGGATACACAACAGGTGGAAGAAATTTCCTCTTCCACTTCAAAACAATCAACATGATCATGGATTTCAAGAAAAAATAGAAAAATACAAAAAAATCAAAAAAAAGTAGAAAACAAAAAGATGAATAAATTCTGATTATGAATTCCTTCATGGGCATGATTTCAGGGAAATCATGAAATTCCTTCATGGGCATAGTCAGAATCAAGAAAAAAAAGAAGAAAAAAAGAGAGAAAAGGAGAGGTAAAAAAAAAAAAAAAAAAAAAAAAAGAGAAAAATGAATAACTCAGCAGTGAAAACCTTTTTCAAGGCACTACTGGGTTGGTATGCATGAAAACCAGTTTTTTGGCATGCATAACCTTGAAAATTTCTGAACCATCATTGTACAAATTCACCAACTGCACTTGTTTTGAAATGTTGCAGAAATTCTCAGCAGAACATCAACAGAAGCAGTCATATTTCAAAAACTTGCATTAACTTGTTTTAATCGGGTATATATTTCTTACATTTCTTCATTGTAAATGATTGGTATATAGTATATAACAATTAACCATTAGCATAAAAGATATCCATAAGAGTTGGCATACTTAAAACATGTTTTGAGAATGGGAATATTGATTTTTGCCTAATCTTCGAAACAAGAATGCCAAAAATAGTGCCTGCTATCTTCTTCAGACTAATTGTTGTGTTGTCTTCGGATTGAAATTGTCTTCAGAATGACAATAGATTGTTGCACTTCATCTTTGAAATGACAATTTGTCTTCGGAATGAAGCTTTGTCTTTAGAATGAAGATTTGTCTTTGAAATGAAGCTTTATCTTCGAAATGAAGCTTTGTCTTCGGAATGAAGCCTTATCTTCGAAATGAAGTAGGATTTATCTTCAGAATGCAGGAGGATTTGTCTTCAAAATGAAGACTCATCTTCAGAATGAAGTCATAATCTTCAGAATGAAGTTTTTTTTTGAAATAAATTATAATCTTTGGAAATAATATTCAATGTAATATCTCCACGTGGCATCAAAGAAGGAAAGAAATACAAAAGTGAAAAAAAAGAAAAATGCAAAAAAAAAAAAGAAAAGAGAACAAAAAATAGAAAGATAAGACATATTTAAAAATTATTAGAAGAAGAACAAGAAAAAAAGAAAAGAAAAAAGAGATAAAAAAAAGAAGATAAAAAGAGGTTAATAGATCCACTAGAATTCCACCGTAGTAGACCACCTAATACTGTCCTTAGAACAATACAATGAACATAGCTAGCTAGATGATTAGGTATGAGAAGCTTGCCACTAAAACTAAAAATTCAAAGTAGAAGAAAAACTAGAAGCCAAGGAAACAAAAATTTAGGCATTGAAAGAAAAGGTGTCTGATTTATGTCAAATTGCTAAATTTTTAGTCCAATTCAGATGACCACCAATTCTACAGTCTTATTCTAAAGGAGAAATACCTCGGATGGTAGGTCATGAGGATTAGTTTACATCTTTCATATAAATTAGACACCACTGCAAATTTTCTAGAAGCATACTTTGATAGCCCTTTTGAGCAGAAAAATCTCCTGTGTGAACTATTTTTACATAGTTTCTTTATTCCAGAAGAAGTAGAGTTTCATCCATAGATCTACATTGGAGATGTTCAATTGAGGGCATTCATGTCCACCTTGCAGAATCAGTTTTATTGGGACCAAGAAAAGAGGTAGAATAAGGAGATTGAAACAAGAGCTGAATTGTTAGTCAGAGCAATTCAGCCAAATCACCCCATTATCACAAGACAACACTTCACCATGATGAACAGGGATGATGTGAAGTGAATGTACTTGACAAACTTGAGGGACTATGTGAACAGATTCCATAATTTTTGTAATGACAATTTTGTGCCAGCATTATCAGTCTGTAGAAACAGGTGGGCTGAACTTTCCATGTCTTTGCAGAAAAGAGAACCCATTTCCCCCATCAACTTAGAATGGTCCAGAAGAAGGGCAGAAGGAGTAATACAGTTGATTGAACTCATGCAACATAATTGGATAGGTCTCAGATTTAGGCCTCCAACCATCATCACTCCAGTCCCATTCTACTTTGAAGAAGATGCCCAACCTGATGAACAATTTGAAGAATGGCTCAGGGACCTTCAGAAGAATAGGGGATTTTATATAGGCAAGAAGTTGTTCTACAGGTCATGGAATTTGACCATGGACATATGTGATTCCATAGCCCAACAGAATGCATGAGGACATGCATCAATATAAGTTGGGGGAAAATGATGAGGCCTGGAAATGCCTCAATCATAACATGTTTTGAACACTAAAATTGCCTATAAACTCTTATGTTTAATCTAATATGCTAGTTAAGTTGATTCAATATGTTGTGTATTAACTATTTGCATGATGAATGTATCTGAAATACTATATTCTAATTTTTATAGCTTTTTGTATAAGTTTTATGTTGTTTTGTTATGACTTGCTAAAATGAGATATGCTTAGATTAATAGCAGAACTTCACTAATCATGTTTTGATATGTCTCAAGCATTCATTTTACCTAAATCTAGCAACAGTTCAAGGAAACTGTTACTGTGCAGCAAAAACTGGGTTTTCCCATGTAAATTCCAGCCAGCTGCCAATGAATGGCAAGGCATGGAATTCACATGTGGAAAGAGATGAAGACCATTGGGATCTGATCCTGAGAAGTAACCCACATGAGAAATGCAGAGGAAATCATTTAAGGAGCCCACATTTGTTCATTCCGAAGTCTCTTCGGAATGAACAGATATCTTCGAAATGAGAAAACACAGTGTCTTCGAAATGAGCGGATCTTCGAAATGAGAACTGTAGTATCTTCAGAATGAGCGGATCTTCGGAATGAGAACTGTAGTGTCTTCGGAATGAGTGGATCTTTGGAATGAGAACTGTAGTATCTTCGAAATGAGCGGATCTTCGGAATGAGAATTGCAGTATCTTTGGAATGAGCCACTTATCTTCGGAATGAAAACAGAATGTGCTTTTTGACTTATTGACCGAATTCTGACGCTGGAAAAAGGGAAATAAATATTGAAAAGGATAAAGGGAAATATCTCAGATCTGACTTTGCCGTCCTTGCCGACCAAAGCCACCATTTATGGAAAGATCAAAATGTGATCTTCTTCTAGGATAAAAACCAGGAATTGTTGCAGCATAATAGGATTAGATCTTTTTGAGATATTCTCAGCTTGTTAGTAAATCTTAGGACATCTATAAATAGGGCTCCCATTCAGGTTGAGCTAGTAGGAGGTAGAAGAAAGAAAGTAGTAGAGAGTAAGGGGAATAGAATAGAGAAATCAGTAATAGGTGATAATCAGAAAGTGACTGTTACAGTCCTGTAATAGTTTTCAACAACATTATTGTAATCATGTTTTTGAATCAATAAAAGTATATTGTTTCTATTTCATATTGCTTGTAAATGAGTGTGATTAAGATCTAAAGAGAGAGAGACTCATACCTTCTTCTGGACAAAGAGGCTGGCCACTTCCCGACCTAGGAGGAGGACTAACAACAGGTTTTTATTCTGATTTTGTTGCAGCAGAATGAGTTGTAGAACTTGTCCTTTCATTCCTTTGTAAACAACTAATGATATTTGCAATCTTAGTTTATTTTATGTTTTGTGATTAATGATTTGGTTGTAATCCCCACTTTCAGCAAAGCTTTCAATTTATTGTAGACTTTCATTTCCAGAATTTACTATTTTCTGTAATTTCTTGCATTTTATGTTTTGTTGTCAACCCCTGCATAGAAGATTGACAACCTTCTATTACAGAGCCTTGATAGTTTCATTTCCATGTTAGAATTAGATTTTCATTACTGCAAAAGTAATTAGATTTTCCTTCTGCAATTAGAATCGGACTTTCAATTCTGCAACTCGTTATTTCTGCAACATAATTAGGTCTCATTCTGCAATTGTAATTAGGACTTCATTTCTGTAGTTAATGATTAGTTTCCAATTCTGCAACTTAGATTAAGGTTTAATTCATGCAATTTAGAGATAGGAATGTCCTAAAACCCCCCACACAATCGGTTTCACCAATAAGACCTGTTGCTCTAGATTGACCTAAGTTATAACCCTGTTTACCCCTTCTTTCGTAGATAGCCTTGTACACAGCCCTGGATTGACAAATTCATTGAGAATTAATGATGTGTATAATGACAACGCATCACAACCCCTATCAGTGGATGCCCTACCAACATTTGTACTGCAATGTGCTCCTAGCACCAAACCTGTAGTAGCGATGTCAAAACCAGACATCGACCTCCCTTGTATACGACCCCGTACATGATCCTATACAAGCGACATAGTACAAAGCTAGTCAGTATCACTTCACTTGGTTGAGCATGGCTACATCGTCTCTTAGTCCTCCATATTTCCACTCCTAACTTTTTAGTAATCCCCTCTGCAAAATAAACAATCAAACAACAAAAATCATTAATAGATAATCATTAAAATCAATTTTATCTAATAAAAAAAAATGATGATATCGTCCACTATTGGACGATATCATCCTAAATTGAGTCAAATCATCCTTTGTAGGACGAAATCATCTCCGATTTCTCAACTTGGGGATCGCCCCTTGTTGGACGGGATCGCCCCTATTTTGCCGATTTCACCCCTAGACGAAATCGGCGATCTAGGGACGATTTCAACGAAATTGGGATGATTTCGTCTCGACATTGTCGACGGTCGGCCGTGATGCCCCAAATATAGTCAAAATTTCAATTAAAAACCACACAAATAAAAATTAAAAACATAATTCACCAATTTTATATCCTTACACGCAATCCACATCAAACCTCTATCGGTCTGTGTTGTTTCTACCATTTTGCCTGTAGATCTCTAAAAACAGTGAAAGTGAACAATAACAATGAATTAGGGTTTTACCCTATTTTTCTTAATTTTATTTAAAAATAATAACAACTTTTTAAAAAAAATTGTTTTTCCGCGTTTTTACCTCAAATGTTCGATTTGGGTAAAAACTCGGAGGGGGCACCATAGTAAGAAGTCGTATGATTCGACTTGGAATCGTTGTCTAAAAAATTGAGTAAATTTTTGCTTTCTCGTAAAGCATGAAGAACTCGTATTTAACGCATTTTCTTCAAAAAATTTGCTAAAGAGGGGGAAAAATGTAGCACCCTAAAATTGGCATAGTTAAACCCTTAGTAAAAAGATAAAATTTAAATTTTAACCCCAAAACCGCCCGTTAACCGCTCACCCCATTTTTTGCACCATTTTTAGGAGTTGTTTTGACCGTTGGACGATATCGTCGCCGATCAGACGAAATCATCCTAGATCATATGAATTCATCTAGAACAGAATGTCCAGACGATTTCGTTCTAAAACCAAATTTTCATAATTAGCTTATGTTTCAACAGCATCTCCAACTTGGGCAGAAGCGTGTCTGCGTAGTTGGAGATTCCTCCATTGGAGATCTCCCAGATTGGGATGATCCCCAACCTCCTAACCTCCCCCTACTCCTATATAAATTGGGATTTTCTCAGTTTATCCCCCCTGAATCCCTGGCTGATCATTCCCCTGCAATTCTAGTTTTGCTGTATTAGAACATCCTCACCCCCATCATTTGCATTTGTATTTTCAAGTCTTTCATTGTAGGTTTTCACTGTTCTTCAACTGGAGGAATCTCGGATCGTCGCAGGTGATTCCAGATGATTTTAGACGATCCTGTTGTATATCGACGATGATCTCGTACGATTGGAGGCAATCTCGATAGTAGTTAAAATTGGGGGCAAATAGAGCCCTGAGTTTGCATTTCTCATATTTCTTCTTTATTTTACTATGCATTAACTTGATCGATTTTCATTCTGCATCTTGGAGTTCACCTCATCTAGCATAAATGCATGATAAATTTAAAATAAGTTATTAAAACAATGTATTTCCTTTAAATCTGCTATCTAGATTTATCAATTAATCATTCATACTATCATTTCCATTATTTTGCATTATTCTTGCAGTTGCATTTCTAGTTTTTGGTGTCTGTTTCTATGATTATAGGTTTTTGATGAATTTTTTTGATGAATTCATCATATCGGTGATGAGCTTGTATGATCTTAGATGATCGACTGTAGTCTGGGATGATTCTATATAATTTTAGATGATCCTATCATATTCGGGATGATTTGGACTCCTATAAGCTTTAGAATCTTCATCAGACATCCGAAATTAGGTGCATTCTTTCTTATTTAGTATATTCCTGGTATTTAGGATTCATTCATGCTTTTTGTATTCATATAAATCAAAAAAATTCATATAGAATAGCCTAGATTCATTCTGGACAACCTAGGATTATGAATGATCAAGTATAAAATGAACACATAAAAACCATTCTCAACCTAGGCGTGGAAACTTCCACTCAAATTTTCCTAGTGAACCCCACCATCCATCAAAAATTCACCTTTATAACCCTCCCCTGAGAGGCACGAACTTCAAAGGGCATCTCAGTCTGAGGTATTATTCCATCCTTATTGCATCCCCCTTCCAGGCACGGATCCTTTAGCCTGAAGGTAAGGGCGTGAAAATTTTGGGTCGATACACAACGCCTTGGGGGACATTTTGTTATAAGGTCGTGCCCTTTGGCCTTAAAAATGCTGGTGCCACCTACCAACGTGCCATGACATACATCTTCCATGATCACATGAATAAAACTTTGGAAGATTACATGGATGATTTTTTGGCCAAATCTCTTTTGTGCCCAGATCATCTCGATGACTTAAGCAAGATCCTCGATTGCCTCATCGAGCATAAAGTCAGATTGAATCCCAAGAAGTGAATATTTGGTGTCACATATGGAAAACTCTTGGGTTTCATAGTATCAAAGTGAGGCATCGATGTGGACCCAAACAAAGTCAAGGCAATCCTTGAAATGCTTCCCCCAACTACTGTAGACACCAAAACAGCACCAATCCGATTATGTGACTGCAAACACTGATCGCTTTGACACACACAACCCCAAGGGCAGCCCCCAGAGGTTAAACAGTGGTCCTAACCACTCTCACAGTAGTTTTGGAAGGTCAGAGATCAATTTGGCACCTTCAGGCACTTTGCTCAATATCCGTTCCACCCTGGAATGAATTCAAACTGGGATTCGCCCCACCCAGGGACGAATTCTGAATTCGCTCCAGGGTGGGGCGAATTGCAGGTTTGATGGGAAAAAAGTCAAATCTTGACAAATGGCAGCTCAGATCCGCCACTCAATGCTTCCTTCATCGCATGGGAGTATGGGTGAGCATTTTCGAGTGTTAGAGGCATTTGCAAGGTCAGTCATGAAGTCCCAATTCAGGGAGGAATCTCCTTCCCCCTGGGAAGGCATGATTGCCAAGTGGCGCCTCTGCATGCCCATTTCAAGAGACCTCCAGGTCTATAAATTGGTGAGTTTCCTCACCCCAAAATATAGAGAGAAGGAGCATTTTAGAGCAACGAAGTGCTGCCATTTTATTTACATGCCTCACACCTTTTGGATTTGCGCCTTTCACATCCTTGATCTCCTTTAGAGGGGAGGTCATTGGGTGACTATTGGGAGGATGAATCTTGAGCCCAAAACCTGACATTTGGCCACAATATCCCACCAAATTTTCCGACAATACCACACAAGAGGTTTTGGACCCATCCCAAGTGGATTGGTGCCGAAATCAGGCCCCAAACGGTGGGCGGCCTGCCCCATGGGCCCCCTCCCACACTGCCACAATCCTAATCGCCCCCTTTCGGAGCGATGGGAATTCCATGGTAGATTTTTTTCTTTCATTTTTGCATTCAGTTCTATGATGCTTAGATAGGTTGTCATTTGAATTTCATCTCGTTTTGAACAATTTTGACCATATTTCTATCTTTGCTCGCTTCTACTAACTTGCAGGTAGCATCATCAAATTCCCACTGATGGAGGCCAAATTGGGAAAATATGACCATCTGGGTCTTCCCAAAATGCCCCCAATTAGCTAACCCCAAGTTTGTAGGTCTTTTGGAGCTTCCTAGGTAGGACATTGGGATAGTACCTTTTCGGCATTTTGTTGTAGGTGAATTCGTCCCACCCCGGAGCGAATTCAAATCGGTGAGGAATTTCCTGACTGTTCTTTTTGTAGTGCCCTCCTAGTGATGTCTTGATGCCCCTATCAAATTTTTAGAGCATTTGGATTCATTTTAGTCATAGTTTAATTCATTTTTCTCATTCACTTATCGTAGGCTTGGGGATTGCATGTTTTGTTTCATCCGTAGGTGCTACTAACTATTTCTTGTTCCCTTGAATGTAGGATCGAAACATCGGAGGAGCAGCAAGGAATCAACATTCTAGACACAAGTGGCGGCGACGTTTGGTCCGCCCATCTTACATGTGGGCACGCGGAAGAAGGAAAGGCACTCATGGATGTAACAAGAACGCATGCTTAAACGCTCCTAGCCCTTGGAAATGGAGGATGCGCATTGTAACCGAGTTTGAAACATATCAATAAAAAGGGCTGTCTTCTTTATTCACTTGTGTTTCATTTCGATTCGCTCATGCCTTTCTCTCTTTTCATGCACTTTCAAATTCCTAGGATTTAGCATTGAGTTCGGTTTTTTTGTTTGCATTTCGTATTCGCTTTCCTTTTTGCTTTCGTATCCTCGTGCTTTCAGTGGTGATCATGGTGGGACTCTGTCCTCTACCTTTTTGGATCAGAAATTTGATCAAAATTTACCTTGCTTGCAGGTATCTTTTTTTGGAACGCAGGACTATTGTTCGTTCCAGTGTGGCGAACACAGAACTGTAATTCGTCTCACCCAGGGACGAATTGGAATGCCCCCACCCTAAGATGAATACAGTCCTATAATTCATTCCACCCCGAGATGAATTCCAGTCTATGAAGTTTTCGGGCAGAAACTCAGGACCGACAGATTCGGGCAGAGAAGAGGTAAGGATTCTGCATTTTTCTCGTCATTTTCTGTTTTTAGTGTTTCTTTTTTTGGATTATTTGTTTGCTTAGGGAAAGTTTTTCTTTTTGTTGTTTGCTTGTTTCCTTTTGCAAAATAAAAAGAACCCCACACACCACGTGGCAACTTAAAAACCAAGGCGCTGGTCGTAAAACCCTAGCCCTTGATCAAGACCAACGGTGGATTTCATCACCACCTTGGCTTGAATTTTGCATCCATTACCCCGATCGCAACTGTTGCTAGATGTAAATCCTGATGAAAGTTGACCGAGTGTAGCTGGGGTGATTCCCAGTGCATGAGGATAAGTCTTCTATGGTAGGTGTCATAAATAGGGTGATTCCCCTTTCGTACCGCCTATGTTCCACGTACCATCTCGCTCTCACGTACCTATAGTTTCCCTCACGTAAGGGCGGGTATATAGAGAGGTTGGTATATCGGCCTGGCAATGGTATATCGAAGGGGCGACCAATTTTGGGAGTCATAAGAGCCCTCATTTTGCATTTAAACGTTCTTTACAAAAACCTTCAAAACCAAAAACAAAAAAAAAAAACAAAAAAAAAATCAAAACACACTAAACCAGGTTTAGGACACACTCTCAATCTTTAAACGAGATAATCACTATTTGTGTATGTGTGTGCTCTTTTCTATTTAGTGTAGCATAAAAAAAATCATAAAAGAGATAAAAATCTATTTAGCTTGTAGAAAAACAATACCATGGTGTACACACGTAGCCAAGCCCAATCAAGGGCGAAAGCTATGAAAAGTGTACAAGGGGGCACAAGTCGCCTCCGCTACAGCACTAAGGACTTGGTCATACCGCCTTGGAGGCCCGACCCACAAGAGAGTCCGCATCATTCCATGTCAAGGTGGAACTATAGGGACACCCCTTTGGGGGACACGCCCGTTCATCATAGCCCCTTTCAAGAAGAGTCCTTACACGTGGCACTCAACATAGACAAGAAAGCTCCCTTAGAAGCTCGATATGAGTGGCCACCATGCGATGAAGTGCTAGAGTGGCATAGTTTCCATGAGGAGAGGCCACATGATGATGGCATCCCTCCTTTGCCCCCCATCACTGTTAGAACCAATAGACAAAATCCAGAGTGCAAGGCTCTTCAAACCGGGTGAGCTAACTCTGCCCGCCCCTTTCACACATATGAAAGGGAGCATGAGGAAGATGATTACATTCCTCAAGAGCAATATACAACGTGGGGGCCATGCGCCTCCGCACCAGCTAGATACCATGATCACCCACTGAGGCCAGAGCCTCGGGTGAATGCCGCCAACCTCGACAGAGGGAAGCGACCTATTGAGATCTCGGATCATCACGACCGAGGTAAGTGCATAGGAGAGGCATCTAGGCCTCCTAGGCTCAAGATTATGGAGCAAATCGACCTGGAAGTCACCAGACATGCCGCCCACCAAGCGCAGATCATGTGGCTTGAGCAAGACCAACAGCAGCTAGAGCATTTATATCGCCTTAGCAAAGAGCGCATTAGGCGCCAAACAGATGAGTTGCTACATAACCCGGTGCCTGAAAGGGTTCCAACCCCGCGCACCCAAAGAGCGAAACCATATGAGAGGCATAATCCCTTGGTGCGAGATAGGTCTCCGTGACCTTACCAAGTGCTGCCTCCGAGACCTCCTAGACCTGAGCGGGAGGCCACTCCCCGGAACAATGATGGGTACCCTCCGCGGGGACCCACCCTGGGTCATAGGTCTCACCTAGAGACTCCTCAGGAAGCTTATGAGGAGTATGAGCAAGAAGATGAGTGGGCCAAAATGCCCTACCTAGGCGGAGGAGTTGCCATCCGGCCTCCCCTTCAGAGGCCTCAAGTCTCCCACAACCCACAATGGGAGCAAACCAAAGAGGAAGAGATTAAATCTTTCGATGCATACAAAGCACTGCTAGAGCATCTGGAGTCTATGGAAACCAAAACTTTTGGGCCTCAAAAGCCCACTTTACGCCAGCTCCGTAGTCATCCTGTGCATCCGTCAGTGCCAGCACCTCCTTATCCTGAGCACTTTAAGCTGCCTCAGTTGGCAACCTTTAGAGGTGAGGAAGATGCTCAAGAGCATGTGACAAGATTCCTGAGCCAATGCTTTGGCATTCAGGACAATGATGCTTTGTTATTGAGAACATTTATAACCACATTCGTAGGCCCTGCCTCGGATTGGTTTACCCAATTACCAAAGCACAACATCAAAAACTTAGATCAGTTAGTGGATGCGTTCCTCGAACGCTTCACCTTCAATACCAAGAAGAAGGCATCACTAAGTGACTTAGCCAGCCTCAGGCAGTATGAGGAGGAGACCATGGCGGCCTACGGGAATCGGTGGAGGACATTGCTCTCGAAGCTGCCCTACCTCCCTCCTATGTCCGACCTCACTCAGATGTTCTCCAAAAGTTGTTTGAGATCGATCTCTATGCTATTGTAGCTGCAACAATATGCCACCCTAGAAGAAGCTCTGGCACAAGCCAGAATTATTGAAGAGATCAAAATACAGGATGGCGAGATAGCCAAGCCTAAGAAAAAAGAGTGGACTAAAAACACTAAAGTTGGGACCACGCAACAAAAACCCGCTATGGTTAACCAAGTTGCAATCAACGTCCCTAAACCTGTGCAAGCAACTCAGCCTCAAAAGGCTAATTATCAGGTAGTGCCTCCCAACAACTATGACAGAGAAAATCAGAGGCAAGAGCAGAATCAGCCATCGCCCTAGGCGACAATTCACACCCTACACAGAGTCCAGGGACTCCTTGTTTGACCGCTTGTTAGCGGCAAACCTGATCAACCTGCCAGAGATTCAGACTATAGATCCCAATGCACCCAAGCCTAAGGGGTATAGAGAGGACTTGTACTGTAGGTTCCATAGGCGGCAGGGACATGACCTAAATGCCTATTGGAAATTTAAGGGCTTGGTGCAAGACCTGATTGATAACAAGACACTAGCGGTGGATAATCCCGTCGCACCAAGCAATCAACAAATGGAGGTCTTCAAAGACCCCTTGCCTGCTCATGCTCCATAGGCAAAGACCCTACAAGTTAACGAGGTCACACAGAACTGCCCCATGTAGGGGTATGTAGGGATGATAAGTATAGTGACTCGAAACAGGAGGTATCCGAGCATGAATGCTCCTGCGACAGCGGCAGGAGAGGTGCCAACAACATCGCAACCACAACAGCACCTTGCACAACCTCCTCCACCTAAGCCGGTGGCCACACTTCGGACCAAACTAACTCAGAGTTTGAGGACCACCTCGGCTAGGCTCTCCATATACGAGCTTATACAACAATCTACGCCCCATCGAGAAGCTCTAATGGAGATTTTGAAAGCCATCGAGTTGCAGCCCCATGAGACAAATTCTTTCAACAACTTTGTGGGGCATGTAAAATGATGCACCGAGCCGGTCATCACATTTTGAGAAGATGAATTGAGATCAGTGACTGATGACATGGCGGATCCACCCCGCACGTTATCGCATGGGTCAACGGGATCCCATACAAGAGGGTGTTGATAGACACTGGCTCGTCCAACAACATCATCACAACTATGGCTCTCAAACATCTGAAGTTGCCCGCATCTCACATCACAGCTTCCACCTACACTCTGCGAGCATTCAATGACGCAATCTGCTCGACAGTCGGCACAATAGTCCTACCAATCCAAGTGGGACAAAAGACCATACCCACATTGTGCCACGTATTGGAAGGTGAAATGGCCTACAACATCTTGCTGGGCCGGCCATGGATCAGGGACATGAAGTGTGTCCCTTCGATAGCTCACCAATGTTTAAAGTATACATTTGAAGGGGAGGTGCATGTAGTCCCGACGGACTTAGAACCCTTCAAATATTGTAATGCGGTGCAGCTGATGCCGCAATCGACCCTGCCATCAACGCATTTGGATTTCCAGTTAAATCCATCTAAACAGGGTCCGATTCCATAGGCATCCCCGTTAACAAGTTCTTCAAAACCCCAGCCGGGTTCATCTTCATCGTCTAGTCCTCCACCAACGACATCATCTATGGGGGCCAAACAGAAGGACAAAGGGAAGAAACCCCTGGAAGAGGCAAAACCTTTGGAAGAGACACTGCCATCAGTATCAACTATCTCTACGGAGGAAATGCCTAGCCGAATGGAAGTCGAGGCTCCTAGTCCACCCGACATGGAGTGGACTCAAGGAGAACTTCCATTCCCTCCCCCTCAACCGCCAACGATCAACGTTGAAATGGCCAATACGGGCCTGGGGGAGTATCTGGTGTAGAATATTGTAGCAACACCCACACTAGAGTCCATGCAGGACATGGGGAGACCTCGCCTTCCCATTGGCACTATTGTTCCCCTAGGCTACCCGTCGAACCAGAAAAATTTTGTGTATGGGGGCCTTGATCATGGCGTTGCACCATGCACGCAAGAGGACGAAGATGAAGAGCCTTTTGCTGAAAATGTCAACTATTTGTCTAACCCAAACTTTGCTCTGAGATACCTTGGCCAATGCAATTGGCACGGATATGGGTTAGGCAGATATGAGCAAGGGATACGTGTTCTTTGCCAACCAAGATACCAAATGCCATACGACAAGTCAGGGGTAGGGTTCAACCACCCCCTCCCCTTGGACATCTTGGTGGAGAACATGCAAGGCCTAGGGATAGGCAACAAGGGGGGATTGGCATCAGATCCATATGCCAACCCTAACACCACATATACATTGAGGGATTATCTCCCATTAATGGCAATCAACCTTGTTGGCTCTAGCAATCCCTTCCCTTCGCTCGAGAGAGGAGAAAGCTCGAGAGCTCATTTTCAAGGAGAGTCTAGACAATGTCAAGAAGGGTCCTCAGAGGATGAATCAGAGTATGAACCAGCATCATATGACCCCTTCGAATCAGATAGCGATCACTCACAGGTGATCCCCATGGATGATTATCAAGAAAGCCTCTTGACAATGTTCCCCTTGGATGCTCCCATCGAGCAAGCGCCGCTCCAAGGAAATCAAGTCCCCCCGTAGAGAGCGGAACAACCTAGGTGGGGCCAGATCAATTTGCTTGAGCAAGGTGAGCCTTTAATGCCACAAGCAGTCAGAGCCAACGAAGGCCTTTGGATCTTCGATAGTGATTATGAAGATGAAACAGAGATGGCATATCTTAATCACATGCGGCAGATGCAGCATCGATACCCCTTGGAGATTAACGACATGTTCGAACAATTAAACATAAGGCTTGGGCATGAGTGGTACGTAGACCCAACACGGTGGGACCAAGTGTTGGATCCGCTACTCTGGGCATACGAAGCATACCTTCCACCTAGAGACCCTATAGTGCCATCAGTGCCGAGGGTAGACCCTATCTTCTTATCCGCACATAGGGCCGATCCATTCATGCCCATCCCTCTAGAGCCAGATCCAGAGCATAGAGAGCATCTAGGATGTCCGAGCAACCACACCCATGGTAATGGAGACCAAAATCATTCCATCAACATGATCTCCATTGACTTAACCACCCCCATCCATAATCTGACCGATCCAACATAGTCATTGTCTCTAGACATAGATGCCATCGACTGGGATCGCGTCAATTCCCCTCCATCCCCATCCGAGTACTGGCCTTTCGATGAAATGCTTCATTTTACCCCTGGGCCAACTCAGGATATCTTCCATGCTGAAGAGGGACCCGAGGTTCCTAACGATGATCTAAACTCAGCAAATGATATCCACTTGATCCCAACTCCACATCAGTTGGAAGACGGATCCCACATGTCGGTCGAGGAGACGACTGACGTAGACATCGGCTCAGATCCAATGAATCCACAGATCATCAAGCTGGGGGTAAGTTTATCCCTCGAAGAGCAAGCCGACTACATTGCCCTTCTCAAAGAGAAGAAGGAGGTTTTTGCATGGTCATACAAAGACATGCCGGGGCTAGATCCGTAGCTAGTCACGCATAATCTAACGCTTGATCCGACAGTCAAGCCAGTTAAGCAAAAACTACGTAAGATGCACCCAACAGTGGCCTTGATGGTCAAAGATGAATTGCAAAAGCTGTTGGATGCACAGTTTGTCATCTGCATGGATTATCCGCCATGGCTGTCCAACATGGTGCCCGTCAAAAAGCCCGACGGGAGGATTCGCATATGCACTAATTTTTGAGATCTAAACAAAGCGAGTCCTAAGGATGATTTTCCCTTGCCGAGCATCGACGCATTGGTAGATGCTACAGTGGGTCATGAAATGCTTTCCCTCATGGATGGTTTCTCGGGATACAATCAAATTTGTATCAATCCCGAGGACCAGCTAAAAATGGCGTTCACAACGCCTTGGGGAACATTTTGTTATAAGGTCATGCCTTTTGGCCTTAAAAATGTTGGCGCCACCTACCAACGTGCCATGACATACATCTTCCATGATTACATGCACAAGACTTTGGAAGATTACATGGATGATTTGTTGGCCAAATCTCTTTTGTGCCCGGATCATCTCGGTGACTTAAGCAAGATCCTCGATCGCCTCATGGAGCATAAAGTCAGACTGAATCCCAAGAAGTGCATTTTTGGCATCACATCTGGAAAGCTCTTGGGTTTCATAGTCTCAAAATGAGGCATCGAGGTGGACCCAAACAAAGTCAAGGCAATCCTTGAAATGCTTCCCCCAACTACCATCAAGCAGCTCAGAAGCCTCGCAGGGAAAGGTCGCGTCGATCAAGCGCTTCATAGCGCAGCTATCTGACAAGTGCCGACCAATGAACAAGTTGTTGCACAAGGGGGTAGCATTTCACTGGGATGACGAGTGCCGATCAGCCTTTGATGACATCAAACAATACTTGGCTTCATCGCCAGTATTGGCACCACCTAGACCAGGAGTGTCATTCTACTTATACATCTCAGCCTAGCGAGGTGGCACTGGGAGCCATGTTAGCCCGGAAGAATGAACTTCACAGAGAATAGGCTACTTACTATCTTAGCCGCACCCTGGTCAGCTATGAACTTAACTATGCATACATTGAAAAACTCTGCTTGGTAGTGGTGTTTGCTACCAAAAAGTTGTGCCATTACATGCTGAGCAACAAGACGTATGTTGTGTCTAAGGAGAATCCATTGCGATACATGATGAGTCGTACTTATCATAGTAGTCGCACGACGAAATGGATCATGTTGTTGATGGAATTTGACATAGAATTTATCGGACAGAAATCCATAAAAGGTCAGGTCATAGCCGATCAACTAGCAGAGGCTCCTCTCGAAGACGACCAGCCTCTGACTATAGAACTACCCGATGATGGGGTCTTCCATGTCTCAGAATCACCAGATTCTGATGAGCCTGAGTCACAGGCCGACATAACCCTATTTTTTGATGGTTCTAAATGTGAGCAAGGTGGTGGCACGGGAATAGTATTCTTCACACCGCAGGGCGCTCCAATGCCCCTGTCATTTAAATTAAATTTCCCATGCACCAACAATAATGCAGAGTATGAAGCCTTGCTCATAGGTCTTCAGACAACAATCACCATGAACATTAAATGATTGAACATCTTTGGTGATTCGCTGTTAATTGTCAACCAAGTCAAAGGGGTATTCCAATGCAAATGCCTAGTTCTACAGGCCTACAAAGCCCTAGTGGACAAATTCTTGGCAAAGCTTGAATGGTACGACATCGAGGCACTCCCTCGGTCATCGAATCATTTTGCGGACACTATGGCCTCCTTGGGGTCACTAATCCCGCAAGACCTTTTTGGTGATATGACAACCATTCAAGTCAAAACACTATCACAATCAGTGATGGAGCGAGCAAGCTCTGATTTAATGCCAGGAATCCACTTGATCCAGATTGAGCCATCCATGGACAAGTTCTCTCGAATCCATGATCATTTGAATCATGCCAACTGGGGGTCCTTGTTCTCCCCTACTCCCATTAATAGCAATACAATGCTATTCTTGCAAGCTCTCTCCCACTCAGCGTTTGCTAGGGATGAACTTCAAGAGGGATTGGCTATTCAGACTATCGAGGTTTTCGATCAGCAGGATTGGTATTCACCCATCAGGGACTACCTCAAGTTAGGTAACCTCCCGCTTGGATTGATGCATGCCGCAAAATGAGCATTCAAGCAGAAAGTGGCAAAGCATGTCTTGTTAGGAGACATTTTGTACCATCGGAGCTACGAAGGAATCCTCCTTCATTGCTTAGACTAGCAAGAGTCCGCTTGGGCAATCACCCAAGCACACGATGGTACATGTGGTGGCCACTTCAACGGTATGGCCATCGCAAAGTGCATCCTTCGCATGGGCTATTATTGGCCATCTTTAGAGCGAGATTGTTGTGCATATGTGCGGAAGTGCGTGAAGTGTCAACATCATGCCAATTTGACACATGTACCTTCCCAGGCCTTGCAGCCGATCCAGTCGGCTTGGCCATTTTCGTAGTGGGGCTTAGATCTCATCGAAAAGATCTCCCTTGCATCGTTCGGCCATCACACGTTTATCATAATGGCCACAGAGTATTTCACCAAGTGGGTGGAAGCGGTTTCGCTAACCTCTACGACTGGACCCCGCATTGTGGAGTTCATTTTGCATAACATCATATGTCATTTTGGTATTCCATCCAAGATAATCTCGGATAATGGGACGTCATTCAAGAACAAATATGTGCGTGCTTTGACCACAAAGTACAAAATTTAGCATAGTTTTTTGACACCCTATTATCCGTAGGCAAATGGGCAAGCAGAAGCGTCAAACAAAATGCTAGTTGCTATCCTTAAAAAGATAGTCATAGATAATCATAAGGATTGGCACATTCAAATCCCACTTGCCCTATGGGCTTATCGCACTAGCATTCGGACGCCCACCGGGGCAACTCCATTTTCGCTCGTGTATGGCTCCGAGGCAGTCATGCCTCTCGAGTTGGAGATTCCCTCCCTATGCATATCAATGCAAGAGTTCATCGATGATGACACTACACGGCAGGCCCGGTTAGACCAGCTTACGTTGCTTGATGAACGACGTGTTAATGCTCTCGAGCATTTACGTATCTATCAAGAGTGACTTAAGAAAGCATACAACATGAAAGTTCACCTGAGGGACTTTCGGATTGGTGACTTGGTCTTAAAAGAAAACCAACAGAACTCTAGTTTGCCGTCCCATCTAAGGGACAAGTTCATGGCAAATTGGTTAGGTCCATATGTAATTGATAGCAAAATAGGACCTAGAACATACCGGCTAGCCTCTCTTGATGGAATCAAGGAACTAGAACCCTTGAACATCAGTCATTTGAGGCCATTCCATATTTAAAGGAGCCATAGCCCACCCAAAAGCTCCAAGGATTTCCATAATCGCTTGGTCAACCCAAAAGCTCCAAGGATTTCCATAATCGCTTGGTCAACCCAAAAGCTCCAAGGATTTCCATAATCGCTTGGTCAACCCAAAAGCTCCAAGGATTTCCCATAATCGCTTGGTCAACCCAAAAGCTCCAAGGATTCCCATAATCGCTTGGTCAACCCAAAAAGCTCCAAGGATTTCCATAATCGCTTGGTCAACCCAAAAGCTCCAAGGATTTCCATAATCGCTTGGTCAACCCAAAAAGCTCCAAGGATTCCCATAATTCGCTTGGTCAACCCAAAAGCTCCAAGGATTCCCATAATCGCTTGTCAACAAAAAGTACCAAAAGGACTAATCGCTTGGTCAAAAACAAGAAAAATTCAAAAACAATAAAATCATCAAAAATAACAAAAATTTGCATCTCATTTCCATGCATACGCAAAATCATCATAACAGTACAGAGTTCTTTTGCATCTCATCTGCATACTCACAAACATCAATCCCTCAAAAATACAAAAATATATAGTTGCATACATTGCATATTTGTGGTCATACAGGTCAAAGCACCATAGACTGTCATTACTCGGCACAACCATCATCTTCTACATTTTTTGCTTTATCAATAGTTCATCGCCTATAACCACCATTCATGTTATTCTCCCACATCATAGTCAGTTGTTTCTAATGTATCAAGAGTTTTCGTCATTCAGTCATCATTAGCTTTTTAGCCACATACTGTACCAAGTCAGACAGATTTTACGAAGGTAGAATTCTACTTGGATCACACCTTGTTACGTAGCATCCCGACACAAGTTAAAACATATAACAAAATTCCCAAGTTGTGTGAACGAAAGATGAACCCTGCAAAGCAATCCAGGTCACCATAAGCGAAATGGCCTATCTTGCTCATCCCCCTTGCGAATGACCCCCAAGAATGCCGAGAGTTGGCAAAAGGACAAGCATCCTCCCTACCCAATTCCCCAAGAATCCCAAGTTCTCAAAAAGTTGCAAACATCATAAAAATTTGCAAAAGTCAAAACTCCAAAAATTTGACATCCCAAAGTGCACACATCAAAAGGCACAAACAATAGTGATTCTCATCACTCAATATCCAAATCCCTTGCTCAAAAGAAAAATATAATACAAAAATAAATAGTGATTTTTATCACTACAAAAGAGCAAGTATCCCAATACAATTGAAGAAAAGAAGGGAGTCGAACTTGAATCCCTGGAACTCTTAGCATTCCGATAGGTCATGAGGCAAACCTTAGTACCGGTTTGGTTGATAGCCTATTGGTCACTGGTGGTAAACCTCCCGCATGACGATATATCTGTCACATTAACTTGTGTGCAGATCAATGTTTGCATGTGGATGAGCTAGCTTATGGTATCCTACGATAGCACCGCAGATTAATCTGACTAAACACAACAAAGGAGTTAGTGGAGCTAATCAGGTGATCCTCAGTACAGGTTTGGTTGATAGCCTATCTGGCACTGGCGGTATCCTGACAAACACCACATAAACGAACTCAATTGCACACACAGGGATGTGAAATAACTTGGTCAAAAACAAGTCCGATTCATACCTTGGTCAAAAGTCTTGTACGATACAACTACAGTCATGGCTAGATAGTTAAAACATCTGAGTCTCAGAAAACCTTAACATACATTCTAAACCAACTTGCCATCTTTCATTCTCGCCATGTCAAAAAAAAAAACATGTATGCCTACAAAGCTATTCACCGCAACAATCGCCTAGGACAAAAAGCCATAAAGTTCTAAACAGTCTATGGTGCGACTACCAAACATCACAAATTCAATTCATCCATTCCATTTGCATATCATATCAATTACAAACATTCACATTTTAGCACAACATATGCATTCATCACTATAACTTAACATGCATACATCCATATTCATCAACCATCATGCATAAAATCAAATCATCACATGCGCATAAACAAAATAAAGTATGTATATATATATCAGCAAAAATGCCCGTAGGCTACAAAGAGCTGGTCCTCTGACCCCGCAACAAAATCCAAAATCTCAAAACCCCCAAGCCTAAGGCATCGGCCACCATGATCATGTAGGATCGGTGCGACGGGAACTACCCCCCATGGTGTGGGTCCTATGGGACCCCTCAGGGCGGCTGTTGCTAGCCCCCGCATCACGCCTACTACCACCTCCCTCATCCAATCGCCTATGACGAGATGATGCTGACTGCTCAGTATCACTGCCCCTCATCCGACGTGATGACCCACCTCCCGAGGGCTCAGGTAACCACCCACCGAGGTGGATAATCTCTCCCTCCATATCCATCCGATGTCGAGACCAATCTGCCTCCCGTCACAACCACTCTGCCTCCCACCGATGGTAGTAAGCTACTGCATCATCGTGCTACGCCAGCTGCATCCATAGGAGATCCCTCTCCTATGCAGCGTTGGTGTCCCCATCCCCCTGGTGGTGTGCAATGAATGCGCTCTCCCGCTCCACCAGCTGAGCCCGCAGGAGATCCCTCTCCTACAAAGCTTCCCCCAACTCCTCATCCCACCTCCGTAGTAGCTCCGCCAACCATGCAATCTCCATGCATAGCCCGGACTCCGTGTCCTCCACTTCTACCTGAGGCATAGGCATATCTGGAACAACAGCCTGCTCTAGCTCCCACTGCTCCGTGATGTCCTGCATCTCCGGCTGATCCGGAACCCCCAGATCCACATCCTCATCCTCCACCTCCACCATATCTGCATCCTCCCGAGGAGCTCCCCAAGCCTCTCCTAGTGCCTCGACACCCTCCTCGCCCATGGTTGCTGCCTCTGCACCTCCCAATGGCCCCTCTCCCCACCATCCCCGTAGTACCCACCACTGGTCATACTCTGCGATAGTCCCAACATCATCCACATCCGAGACGTCAATCACTACATCTGAATCCTCGCCTAGTGGCATGATGACCGGTCGATCTAGAGTCCTCTCATCCCCCCAATGCCGATAGACCACGGGCTCACCAGGAAACCCCTGGTGCACCCCAAACTATCGTGTCACCTAGATGTACGAGAAGAACTCATGCTCGGTCCCATTTCACCCAATCAGCCATCACTCCCTATGTACCCATCGGAGCCACTCTCTAGCCTCTGGCTAGGCTGGACAGTCCCGATAGGGTCACCAGAATACCTCCTTCGGAGCAAGCCGAGTGAAGGCATCGGCATAGTGCCCTACGACACCTGCCCACCACCGACTCTATCCCTGCTCCTCAGACCACCGCCACAGAGCCGCATACCCGATATCCTTATCCGCCATCTCCGCTCACATCATCCATGGTAACCCCCTTGGTCTCTCCATCGCTATATGTTGCCAACCCCAACTCTGCAATAGATAGCTATAGTTGATCCCCTTTCGCCTCTAGCAATGGACCTCATATAGCTCCCCATAGAGCTATGCCAGCGTCTGTCCCCATCTCAGGATCAAAGGCTCCTGTGTCGAACACTCCACCAGTCGATAGACCACATCCAACAGGTTCCATGGGAACCTCACACCTGATGAGTCAGGTAGCAACATGTTGGAAATGAGGCCCATAAGCAATGCATGCCTCACTCCCAACACCCCCCTCTCAAACCACCATCGAACTAGAATCCCACCCATCTGGCAGTCAACCTCTGCCATCTCCACTAGACCATCCACCCCCAACTCCTCCCCGTGCCCGAAGCATCGTATCAGTACAGCTGTCCGCTGATCATGTGGTGATGTTCTGATCGGTAGTCCATCTATCAGAATCCGTAGAAGCCGATAGACATCCTCCAAGGTCACTATCATCTCCCCTATTGGGATATGGAAGGTGTTGGTCCGGGGATCCCACAAGTTGATCAGGGCCGTCAGATAGGCCCGATCCCCGACCATAGGCTCCAGTCGAGCCACCTGCTTGAGCCCAAGGGCATCAAGCCACTCCCAGTAAGCCACAATTAGCGCCCCCCACACTTCTACAAAAGCAGTAGGTACACGATACCGGCTCTTCACAACCTACAAAAGAAAACAACACAACAACATTAAAATCAAAAAAAAAAATGCACAAAAATGCACAAAAATAGCAATAAACCTGTCCAATGAGAGTGCTTTTGAACTTGACATTCGGGCATTCAAATTAGATGTCGGGGTCACAAATTTTAATTATCCTACTCCTAAAAGGCTACCATAATCAGGAAGAAAATTAAAGAATTTCATCCCCAAAAGGGTCAAAACCATACAACAAAAGCAATAGAGTTTCCGAACGAAGGCGCCTTCACGCTTGACATTCTTGGCATCCAAAATAGACATCGGGTTTATAAATGTCACCTCCTCCTCCCTAAGAAGGCCAAACCCTAGTTTTGGACCCCTCAATGGGAAGACGAATTTTTGACAATTTCAGCTCTAGAAAGGCGTCCCCAAAAGGGTTAACGCCCACCAAAAATAGGTCTAAATGTTAGAAAACTGCACACACATTCAAAGATAAATCTCTAAAGGCACCCTTACACAAGTCATATTGGGTCAAGTGACTCGTCACTTTTCTCATGCAGTCACACTTAGTCACCAATCAACAAAAACACACCCAATTAAGGAAAATGACATGCATTCAAAGAATCATTGACAAAGACAATCACGCTCCTGCTTGGGGTAGTAAACAAGCAATAATCACAAGCTGATCAAACACTTGGCATTCGTGAATCATGAACTCAAGGTTCCCATAGACAAAATGTTGCGCCCTTTGCCTATTCATGATTGATCAATGTCCAAGTTCAAGTAACACCTCACTAAAAAAGGTTAACACTTGAATTGAGTTCCTTCGCTCGTCAGAAGCAAGGATTCAAGAATCCATGCCCTTTCCATACATGGGGCATCAAGAGTTGGTTAGGTTACCAAGAAACCCTAATCATTAGTGCTTTGGTTATTTATTTTTGCTCGGCGATGTGCCTTGCACAACGCATCCCAAAAAGGGGCATCTATAGACACCAAAACAACACCAATCTAATTATGTGACTGCAAAAACTGATCGCTTTGACACACACAACCCCAAGGGCAGCCCCCAGAGGTTAAAAAATGGTCCTAACCACTCTCATAGTAGTTTTGGAAGGTCAAAAATCATTTTTGGCACCTTCAGGCACTTTGCTCAATATTCGTTCCACCCTAGAACGAATTCAAACTGGGATTCGCCCCACCCGAGGACGAATTCTGAATTCACTCCGGGGTGGGGTGAATTGCAGGTTTGATGGGAAAAAAGTCAAATCTTGACAAATGGCAGCTCGGATCTACCACTTAATGCCTCCTTCATTTCATGGGAGCATGGGTGAGCATTTTCGAGCGTTAGAGGCATTACAGGGGCAGTCATGAAGCCCCTAATCAGGGAGGAATCTTCCCTCCCCTGGAAGGGCATGGCTGCCATGTGGCGCCTCTGCATGCTCATCCCAAGAGACCTCCAGGTCTATAAATTGATGAGTTTCCTCATCCCAAAATATAGAGAGTAGGAGCATTTTAGAGCAACGAAGTGCTACCATTTTATTTACATGCCTCACACCTTTTGGATTTGCACCTTTCACATCCTTGATCTCCTTTAGAGGGGAGGTCATTGGGTGACTATTGGGAGGACGAATCTCGAGCCCAAAACCCGACATTTGGCCATAGTATACCACCCAATTTTTTGAAAATACCTTTTAAGGGATTTTGGACCCATCCCAAGTGGATTGATGCTGAAATCAGGTCCCAACAACGGGTGGCTCGCCCCTGGGCGCCCCCTCCCACATCGCCACAGGCCTAATCGCCCTTTTTGGGAATGATTGGGAATTATGTGGTAGCATTTTCGCTTTCTATCATTTTCATTCCTTGCATTCTGTTTCTATGATGCTTAGATAGTTTATAATTTTGATTTCATCTCATTTTGATTAATTGCCATATTTCTATCCTTTGCTTGCTCCCACTAACTTGTAGATAGCATCATCAAATTCTTGTTGATGGAGGTCAAATTGGGAAAATATGACCATCTGGGTCTTCCCAAAATGCCCCCAATTAGCTAACCCCAAGTTTGTAGGTCTTTTGGAGCTTCCTAGGCAGGACATTGGAGACAGTACCTTTTTGGCATTTTGTTGCAGGTGAATTCGTCCCGCCCCAGAGCGAATTCAAATCGGTGAGGAATTTCTTGACTGTTCTTTTTGTAGTGCCCTCTTGGTGATATCTTGATGCCCCTATCAAATTTTTAGAGCATTTGGATTCATTTTAGTCATAGTTTAATTCATTTTTCTCATTCACTCATCGTAGGCTTGGGGATTGCATGTTTTGTTTCATCCGCAGGTGCTACTAACTATTTCTTGTTCCTTTGAATGCAGGATCAGAACATCGGAGGAGTAGCAAGGAATCAACATTCATAGACACAAGCGGTGGTGACGTTTTGGTCCGCCCATCTTACATGTGGGCACGCGGAAGAAGGAAGGCTATCCATGGATGTAACCAAGAGATGAATGCTTTAACGCTCCTCGCCCTTGGAAAGGGAGGATGCACAATTGTAACCGAGTTGTGAAATACATCAATAAAAATATAAGGGCTGTCTTATTTTTCATTTTTTGCGTTTCAATTCTCATGCCTTTCCATCTTTTCATGCACTTTCAAATTCCTAGGATTTAGCGTTGAGTTCGGTTTCTTTGTTTGCATTTCGTATTCGCTTTCCTTTTTGTTTCCGTATCCTCGTGCTTTCAACTACCATCAAGCAGCTCAGAAGCCTGCAGGGAAAGGTCACATCAATCAAGCGCTTCATAGCGCAGCTATCTGACAAGTGCCGACCCATGAATAAATTATTGCACAAGGGGGTAGCATTTCACTGGGATGACGAGTGCCAGTCAGCCTTCGATGATATTAAACAATACTTGGCTTTGCCATTGGTATTGGCACCACCTAGACCAGGAGTGTCATTCTACTTATACATCTCAGCTACTGAGGTGGCACTGGGCGCCATGCTAGCCCAAAAAAATGAACTACACAAAGAATAGGCTACTTACTATCTTAGCCGCACCCTGGTCAGTTATGAACTTAACTATGCATACATTGAGAAGCTCTGCTTGGAAGTGGTGTTTGCTACCAAAAAGCTATGCCATTACATGTTGAGCAACATGACGTATGTTGTGTCTAAGGAGAATCCATTGCGATACATGATGAGTCGTACTTATCATAGTAGCCACATGGAAAAATGGATCATGTTGTTGATGGAGTTTGACATCGAGTTTATTGGACAAAAATCCATCAAAGGTCAAGTCATCGCCGATCAACTAGCAGAGGCTCCTCTCGAAGACGATCAACCTCTGACCATAGAGCTACCCGATGATGGGGTCTTCCATGTCTCAGAATCGCCAGATTCTGATGAGCCTGAGTCACAGGCCGACATAACCCTATTTTTTGATGGTTCTAAATGTGAGCAAGGGGGTGGCACGGGAATTGTATTCTTCACACCGCAAGGGGCTCCAATGCCTCTATCATTTAAACTAGATTTCCCATGCACCAACAACAATGCCGAATACGAAGCCTTGCTCATAGGTCTTCAGACAACAATCACCATGAACATCAAACAATTGAACATCTTTGGTGATTCGTTGTTAATTGTCAACCAAGTCAAAGGGGTATTCCAATGTAAATGCCCAGTTCTACAGGCCTACAAAGCCCTTGTGGACAAATTCTTGGAAAATCTTGAATGGTATGACATCGAGGCACTCCCTCGATCATCGAATCATTTTGTGGACACTATGGCCTCCTTGGGGTCACTAATCTCGCAAGACATTTCTGGTGATATGACAACCATTCAAGTCAAAACACTATCGCAATCCATGATGGAGCGTGCAAGCTCTGACTTAACGCCGGGGAATCCACCCGATCCAGATTGAACCATCCCTCGGACAAGTTCTCTCGAATCCATGATTGTCCGAATCATGCCAACTAGGGGTCCTTGTTCTCCCCTACTCCCCTTAATAGCAACACAACGCTATTCTTACAAGTTCTTTCCTGCTCAGCTTTTTCTAGGGATGAACTTCAAGAGGGATTGGTTGTTCATACCATCGAGGTTTCTGATCAGCAGGATTGGTACACACCCATAAGAGATTACCTTAAGTTAGGTAACCTCCCACTTGGATTGACACACGCCGTGAAAAGATCATTTAAATAGAAAGCGGCTAAACATGTCTTGCTAGGAGACATTTTGTACCATCGCAGCTACGAAGGAATCCTCCTTCATTGCTTGGACCAGCAGGAGTCCACTTGGGCGATCACCCAAGCGCACGATGGTACATGCGGTGGCCACTTCAGCGGTATGGCCATCGCAAAGCGCATTCTTCGCATGGGCTATTATTGGCCATCTTTAGAGCAAGATTGTTGCGCATATGTAAGGAAGTGCATGAAGTGTCAACACCATGCTAATTTGACACACGTACCTTCCTAGGCCTTGCAGCCGATCCAATCAGCTTGGCCATTTTCGTAGTGGGGCTTAGATCTAATCGAAAAGATCTCCCCTATGTCGTCGGGTCATCACACGTTCATCATAATGGCCACAGAGTACTTCACCAAGTGGGTGGAAGCAATTCCGCTTACCTCTACGACTGGACCCCGCATTGCGGAGTTTATTTTACATAACATCATATGTCATTTTGGTATTCCATCCAAGATAATCTCGGATAATGGGACGTCATTCAAGAACAAAGACGTGTGTGCTTTGACCACAAAGTACAAAATTCAGCATAGTTTTTTGACACCCTATTATCCGTAGGCAAATGGGCAAGCAGAGGCGTCAAACAAAATGCTAGTCGCCATCCTCAAAAATACAGTCGCAGATAGTCATAAGGATTGGCACATTCAAATCCCGCTTGCTCTATGGGCTTATCGCACTAGCATTCGGATGCCCACTAGGGCAACTCCATTTTCGCTGGTGTATGGCTTCGAGGCAGTCATGCCTCTAGAGTTGGAAATACCTTCCCTACGCATATCAATGCAAGAGTTCATCGATGATGACACTGCATGGCAGGCCCGGTTAGACCAACTTACGTTGCTCGATGAACGACGCGTCAATGCTCTCGAGCATTTGCGTATCTATCAAGAGCGACTTAAGAAAGCATACAACATGAAGGTTCACCTGAGGGACTTTCAGGTTGGTGACTTGGTCTTAAAAGAGAACCAACAAAACTCTAACTTGCCGCCCCATCTAAGGGACAAGTTCATGGCAAACTGGTTAGGTCCTTATGTCATTGACAGTAAAATAGGACCTGGAACATACCGGCTAGCCTCTCTTGATGGAATCAAGGAACTAGAACCCTTGAACATCAGTCATTTGCGGCCATTCCATATTTAAAAGAGCCATAGCCCAAACCAAAAGCTCCAAGGATTCCCATAATCGCTTGGTCAACCCCAAAATGCCCCAAAGGTGCCCATAAACCCTTTGGTCAAACCAAAAGCCCAAGATCCCCCTCCACCAATCCCTCTTCCCAAATACCCCAAAGGTACCCATAAACCCTTTGGTCAAACCAAAAGCTCCAAGGATTCCCATCATCGCTTGGTCAACCCCAAAATCCCCAAAGGTACCCATAATCCCTTTGGTCAAACCAAAAGCTCCAAGGATTCCCATAATCGCTTGGTCAACCCCTAAATGCCCCAAAGGTACCCATAATCCCTTTGGTCAAACCAAAAGCTCCAAGGATTCCCACAATCGCTTGGTCAACCCCAAAATGCCCCAAAGGTACCCATAATCCCTTTGGTCAAACCAAAAGCTCCAAGGATTCTCACAATCGCTTGGTCACCCAAAAATGCCCCAAAGGTGCCCACAAACCCTTTGGTCAAACCAAACGCCCCAAAGGTACCCATCATCCCTTTGGTCAAACCAAAAGCTCCAAGGGTTCCCACAATCGCTTGGTCAAAAATAAGAAAATTCAAAAACAATAAAATCATCAAAAATAACAAAAATTTGCATCTCATTTCCATGCATACTCAAAATCATCACAACAATAAAGAACTCTTTTGCATCTCATTTTCATACTCACAAAAATCAATCAATCGAAAACACAAAAATATAAGCTGCATAGGCATCGCAACCATACATTGCATATTTGTTGATCATACAAGTCAAATGCACCATAGACTGTAATTACTCGGCAAATCCATCATTTTCCACATTTCTCCACTCTATAAATAGTCCATCAAAAATAAACGCCATTCACATATTTTTGGCCATATCATAGTCAGTTGTCTTCTAATGTATCTAGAGTTTTCGTCATTCAAGCTGTCGTTAGCTTTCTAGCCAAATACTATACAAAGTCAGACAGATTTTACAAAGGTAGAGTTCTACTTGGATCACACCTTGTTACGTAGCATCCCAACACAAGTTAAAACACATAAAAATTCCCAAGTTGTGTGAACGAAAGATGAAATCTGCAAAGCAATCCAGGATACCATCTAGTGAAAAGGTTATCTTGCTCATCCCCCTGTGCGAATGACCCCAAGAATGCTGAGAGTTGGCAAAAGGACAAGCATCTTCCCTACCCAATTCCCCAAGAATCCCAAGTTCTCAAAAAGTTGCAAACATCAAAAAATTTGCAAAAGTCAAAACTCCAAAATTTGACATCAAAACCAAAGTGCATACATCAAAAGGCACATGCAATAGTGATTCTCATCACTCCATATTCAAATCCCTTGCTCAAAAGAAAAAACAAAAATAAATAGTGATTTTTATCACTACAAAAGAGCAAGTATCCCAATACAATTGAAGAAAAGAAGGGAGTCGAACTTGAATCCCTGGAACTCTCAGCATTCAGAAGGTCATGAGGTGCACCTCAGTATCGGTTTGGTGGATAGCCTATCGGTCACTGGTGGCAAAACCTCCCGCATGACGATATATCTGTCACATTAACTTGTGTGCAGATCAATGTTTGCATGTGGATGAGCTAGCTTATGGTATCCTAGATAGCACCGCAGATTAATCCGACTAAATACAACAAAGGAGTTAGTGGAGCTAATTAGGTGATCCTCAATACAGGTTTGGTTGACAGCCTATCTCGCACTCGGTGGTATCCTGACAAATACCACATAAACAAACTCAATTGCACACACAGGGATGTGAAATAACTTGGTCAAAGACAAGTCGGATTCATACCTTGTTCAAAAAGTCTTGTAAGATAAAAGTACAGTCTTGGCTAGTTAGTTAACACATCTGAGTCTCAGAAAACCTTAACTACATTCTAAACCAACATGGATACCTTTCATTCCTTCCATCGCCATCAAAAAATATGAAAAAACCCAAAACAAAATGTATACATGCAAAGTCATTTACCATAAAGACATCGCCTAAGGACAAAAAGCCATAAGTCTTGTACAGTCTATGGTGCCATCGACGAGTTATCACCAATTCATTTCATCCATTCCATATGCATACATCATATAAATTAGAAACATTAGCATTCATCACACCATATCCATACATCATCATAAATTAACATGCATCCATAAACATCAAACACTTGCATAAAAATAAATCATGACAAGTGTATAAACAAAAAGAAAGTCATGTATATATATACCATCAAAAATGCCCGTAGGCTACAATAAACCGGTCCTCTGACCTCGCAAAAAGCAAAAGCTCAAAAACCCCCAAGCCTAGGGCGTCGGCCACCATGATCACGTAGGATCGGTGCGACGGGAACTACCCCCCGTGGTGTGGGTCCTATGGGACCCCTCAGGGCGATTGCTGCTAGCCCCCGCATCACGCCTACTAGCGCCTCCCTCATCCAAACTACCTACGACGAGAGGATGTTGACTGCTCAGTATCGCTCCCTCTCATGCGGCACGATGATCCACCTCCACTAAGCATAGGGATCCGCCCATCGAGGTGGATAATCTCTGCCTCCAACTCAAACCGATGCCGAATCAAGTCCATCTCCCATTGATGAAACATAACCACTACATCATCACATTGCGCCAACTACATCCGTAGGAGATCCATCTCTCACGTAGCATCTGTATCCCCATCCCATCGATGGTACGCAGCAAATGCATTCTCCCTCTCTGCCAACTGCATCCGTAGGAGATCCCTCTCCTGCAAAGCATCCCCGAGCTCCTCATCCCATCTCTGAAGTAGCCCCTCCAATCATGCTATCTCAGCATGAAACCTCACCTCCATATCCTCCGAGACAGCCCGAGGCATCGACATATCCGAGACTACGGCTGCTTCGGCTCCCACTACTCCGGGACATCCTACATCTCCGGCTGCTCTGGAACCCCAAAATCCTCACCCACCTCATCAACCTCCACCATGTCCGCATCCTCCAATGGAGCCCCCAACCCTCTCCTAGTGCCTCTACACCCTCCCCGCCTACTGCTGCCACCTCTGGACCCCCTAGAGGCCCCTCTCCCTACCACCGCCGCAACGTCCACCACTGCTCATACTCAGCAGTAGCCCCGATGTCGTCCATGTCCAGGACGTCAATCATGGTATCCGCATCCTCCCTAGCGACGCGATGATCAGCCAGGCCAGAGTCCTCTCGTCACCCCGATACCGATAGATCAAGGGCTCACCAGGCAACCCCTGGTGCACCCCAAACTATCGTGTCACTCAGACGTACGAGAAGTACTCCTGCTCGGTCCCGTGCCGCCCGATCAGCCACCTCCCCCTACGAACCCATCGGAGCCACTCCCCAGCCTCAGGCCAAGCTGGACAATCTAGGTATGGCCGCCAGACTACCTCCCCAGGAGCAAGCCATGAGAAGGCATCAACGTAGTGCCCCATGACACCTGCCCATCATCGACTATGCCCCCGCTCCTCCGACCTATGCCACAGTGCCGCATACCCTATTTCTCTATCAACCATCTCCGCCCGAGTCATCCACGACAACCCCACCGACCTCTCCACAGCTATGTGCTGCCAAGCCCAACACTGCAATAGGTAACTACATCCAATACCCTTTCACCTCTAGTAACGGACCTCGTACAACTCATCATAGAGCTGTGCCAGTAGTGTCTGCCCCCACCTCATAATCAGGGGTACCTCCGTCGGACACTCCACCAACCTGAAGACCACCTCCAGTAGGTTCCACGGGAACCTCACACCTGAAGAGTCGGGCAGCAGCATGTTGGAGATGAGGCTCATCAGTAATGCATGCCTCACTCCCAACATGCCCCTCTCTAGCCACCACCGTACCAAAATGCCGCCAATCTGGTAGTCGCCCTCTGCCCTCTCCATCGGGCTGTCCACACCCAACTCCTCCCCATGACCGAAGCATCATGTTAGCACTACCATCCACTGATCACATGGCATCATCCTGATAGGAAGCCCATCTATCAAAATCCGTAGAAGCCGATAGACGTCCTCGAGAGTCACTGTCATCTCCCCTATTGGGAGATGGAAGGTATTGGTGCAGGGATCCCATAGGTTGATCAACGTGGTCAGGTATGCCCGATCCCCCACCATAGGCTCTAGTCGCGTCACATGCTTGAGCCCAAGGGCATCAAGCCACTCCCAGTCCACCAAAGTCAGTGCCTCCCAGGTGTCAGAGAACACCGTCGACTGACGGTACCGGCTCTTCACCACCTACAAAACAAAAATAACAAAACATTAAAAAAAACATGATAACAAAAAACAACCAAACTATACAACAATGCATAAACATACAACAAAATAGTTCAATAAACTGTACAATCACACCTAACAAATGTACAGCTAAAAACAGTTCAAAACAAACAAAAAATTCAAAAAAACATAGTTTGTCAGCACTTAGGGTTTTTAACTTTAAGTTTAAAACTGATAGATAAATAAAAAACAAAAAATTCAAAAATAGTTTGTCAGTACCTAGGGTTTTTAACTCTACATTTAAACTGATAAATAAAAACAAAAAAATCAAAATCAAAATAACAGTTTTTCGTTAACCTCGGGTTTATAACTGAAGTTAACGAAAATACAAAAATCAGAATAAAAACAATTTTTCTAAAGCTAGGGTTTTGCTCTCAGTTTAACCTAGGGTTTTAGTTTTAAAACAATAAAAACATCGCATTTAAACCTAGGGTTTCTTATAACCTTAACAAAAATACAAAACAAAAAATAAAAAACATTTCTTTTTAGCCTCAGGTTTTACCTTAGTTTAAACGGAAAAACAAATTCAAAATAAATTGCGATTTTAAAACTGTAAAATAAAACACAAGCTAACTAAACGAGAAGGAGCACTTACCGGTCTCGCTTCGGCTCCACCGCTCGATCCGGTTCATGAAATCATGGTGTCGGAAAAATTTGATAGTGCTTCGCTTCGCAGACTCGACCTCCTCCTCCTCAGAGCTCCAAATCGCCAGAAAAATCGAATGCAAATGAGCCCAAACCCTAGTTTTGGCCCTTAAATAGGCTCTTAGGCCTGTAATCATTCCACCCTAGAATGAGCACTCTAGTTAGCACTCGTCCCACCCTAGGACGATTACTAACTGGCATTCGTCCCACCCCGGGACGATTACAGAGCAAAAAATCAAAAAAAGCAAAAACAACAAAATGCACCACAAACAAGCAATAAAATTGTCGAACAAAGGTGCCTTTGCGCTTGCATTCTTGGCATGCAAAACTGACGTAGGGGTCACAAATCCTCACTATCCTACTCCCTAAGAAGGCTACCATAGCCAGACCACTCCACGGGAGGACGGATTTTCGAGAATTTCATCCCCAAATGCATCCAAAAGGGTCAAAACCCAACCCAAAAATAGCAATAACATTGCCAAACGAAGGCGCCTTTGCGCCTGACATTCTTGGCATTCAAAATAGACGTCGGGGTCACAAATTCTCACTATCCTACTCCCTAAGAAGGCTACCATAGCCGGACCGCTCCACGGGAGGACGGATTTTTGAGAATTTCAGCCCCAAAATGCGTCACAAAAAGGGTTAACACCCACCAAAAATAGGTCTAAATGTTGGGAAACTGCATAAGCATTCAAGGAAAAACAACTGAAGGCACCCTTACCATAAGTCATCTTGGGTCAAGCGACTCATCGCTTTTCTCATGTCGGTCATTCCCTCATCGATTCGTCGCTTGAGGGGGTAGTCACACTTAGTCACCAATCAACAAATACACACCCAATTAAGGAAATGGCATGCATTCAAAGAATCATTGACAAAGACAATCACGCCCCTGCTTGGGGCAAGCAAACAAGCAATAATCACAAGCTGATCAAACACTTGGCATTCATGAATCATGAACTCAAGGTTCCCATAGACAAAAGGTTGCGCCCTTTGCCTATTCATGACTCGATCAATGTCCAAGATCAAGTAACACCTCACCGAAAAAGGTTAACACTTGAATTGAGTTCCTTAGCTCGTCAAAAGCAAGGATTCAAGAATGCATGCCCTTTCCATACTTGGGGCATCAAAATTTGGTTAGGTTACTGAGAAACCCTAATCATTAGTGCTTTGGTTATCTATTTTTGCTCAGCACTGCGCCACGCACAGTGCATCCCAAAAAGGGGCATCTATAGACACCAAAACAACACCAATCCGATTATGTGGCTACAAACGCTGATCGCATTGACACACACAGCCCCCAGGGCAGCCCCCAGAGGTTAAACAGTGGTCCTAACCACTCTCACAATAGTTTTTGAAGGTCAGAGATCGATTTGGCACCTCTCAGGCACTCTGCTCCTTATTCGTTCCACCCAGGGATGATTACAAACTGGTATTCGTTCCACCTAGGGACGATTAGCAGTATTCGCTCCAGGGTGGGGCGAATAGCAGGTTTGACGGGAAAAAGGTCAAATCTCGACAAATGGCAGCCCAGATCCACCACTTAACTCCTCCTTCATTGCATGGGAGTGCGAGTGAGCATTTTGGAGCGCTAGAGGCAGTTATAGAGGCAGTCATGGAGCCCTTAATCAGGGAGGAATCTTCTCCCCCTGGAAAGGCATGATTGCCAAGTGGCGCCTCTGCATGCTCATACATAGAGACCGTCAGGTCTATAAAATGGTGAGTCTTCTCACCCCAAAGATATACAGAGAAGGAGCATTTTGAGCAACGAAGTGCTGCCATTTTGCATACTCACTTTTGATTGTGCCTTTCACATCCTTGATCTCTCTTTTGGAAGGGAGGTCATTGGGTGGTTATTGGAAGCGCAATCCGGACCCCAAACCCGACATTTGGCCATAGTATCCCACCCAAATTTTTTGAAAACACCCCACAAGAGGTTTTGGACCCATCCCAAGTGGATTGGTGCCGAAATCGGGCCCCAAACGGTGGGCGTCCTGCCCCGGGCGCCCCCCGCACTATTGTAGTCCTAATCGCCCCACCCCGGAGTGATTAGAAATCTGTAGCAGATTTTAGTTCTGTTATTTTTGCATTTTATTCTAGGTTGCTTAGATAGGCTTGCATTCAAATTTCATGTAATTCTGAGCAGTTTTGATCATGTTTTTGTTATTTCTCGCTTTCGCTAACATGCAGGTAGCATCATCAAATTCCCGGTGATAGAGGCCGAATTGGCAAAATATGACCTTATGGGTCTTTCCAAAATACCCCATTTTACCTAACCCCCAACTTTGTAGGTGATTTGGAGCCTCCCGGATGGGACATTTGGGACAGTGCTTTTTGACGTTTTGTTGCAGGTCTAATCGTCCCACCCCGGAGCGATTAGAAATCCGTGGCGAATTTTTTGACTGTTCTTTTTGCAGTGCCTTCCCGGTGATGTTCTCATGCCTCTGTCAAGTTTTTAGCTCATTTTGATCTATTCTAGTTGTCGTTTTATTTATTTTTTGCATGCACTAATCTTAGGCTTGGGGATTGCATGTTTCATTTCATCCGCAGGTGCTACTGATTGTTTTCTGTTTCCTTGAACGTAGGATCTCGACACCGGAGGAGCAGCAAAGAATCAAAGACCCTTTCATGCAAGCGGCGGCAATGTTTGGTCCGCCCATTTTACATGTGGGCACGCGGAAGAAGGCATACCACCCATGGTGTAACGAAACCTTATTTAACGCTCCTAGCCCCTGAAAAGGGAGGAGACGTGTTGTAACCGAGATTTAAAGCAAATTAATAAAAAGGGTTGTATTCCATATTTGCTTTCTATCTGGTTTCGATTCGTTTATGTTTCTCTCCTTTCATGCATTTTCAATTCATAGGATTTAGCGTTATCTTTGGCTTCGCTTGCATCGCACTTGGTGTTTCCTTTTTGCTTCCGTATCCTCGTGCTTTCAGCTTCCTAGAAAAAGGGTGAAAGTACTTGGTAGATGCTTTTACTAATTGATTTTTCTCTCAAGTTGAACATAAATAGCAAGTCACCCAAAAAAGAATTAAATTGAATTCGAATTGCTTAGAATGCATGCTCTTTGATGTAAACATATTTCCATCATTTTTAAAATCCTTTCATCCTTATTTTCATCGAATATTCCCTTCCAAACTCTTCATTTGCTTATGATGACACATTTTACTTACTTTCGCTAGTGAAATAACTACAACCTATTTTCGCTAATGAAAGCATCCAAAGTTCAATATCTTCATTTTCTCCAGTAAAATTACTGATGCTTATTTTCATTGGTTAAAGTGGATGAAAGTGCTTACATTTCATTGAAATGGAATTTTAACAACATTAAATTAAAATAATAACAACACCCAAAAAAGTCCAACAAAATTGCATTGTTCAATTTTATACTTAGAAGTTTTACAATAAAAATTCAGTGTGACCAAATTGCCAATAGAAACCTAAATATTTTTTCTTGATAACCTCATGCCATAATCATTTACCAATTACCAATCTCTAAAGACTCTTGGAAGCTAGTGCTTTCTTGAAGTTATATATATTCTTAAACCCTCATCCTCCTACTGAATTAGGTTTGGCTATCTTACTCCATTTAACCAAAGGCATTGAATCCTTCTTGCTTCTTCCTTTCTAAAGGAAATGGAAGCATTTATTGATTATTTTTTCCACTATTTTAATAGGAATATAAACCATATATTTCCAAAATACTACAATGGCTTTCAAAACTAACTTAACCAGTTTTAAATAATCTAACACTGATAACCATCTATTGCACTATGAAGTTACACTTTTCCACTTTATTGTATAACCAAATTCAATCCCGGTATACATAATTGTTTAGCTTTAGTATAAACCCCAAATATTTTAGATCTTTTACAAACTCAATTAGGTTGAAGCCAAAAATATTTACCACTACTTCTTGTCCTAGTTGTAGTTTGTTAAAATCTATATTTGTTTTTAGAGTTTTTTTTTTTTTTTTTAATTAGGTAACTAATATTATAAGGGTGGGATTTTTGGTAGGATTTCAAAAACCTATTTACATAAAGAATATTTCAACCATAATTACGAAAACTTAATAATACTGAAGCATGGGTAAGAGATTAAATAATTTTTCTATTTAAATATTAGTTTATGAGCACTTTTTATAATGTGTCCTTGTAACCTATTGCATGAAGTTGGGTGAAGGTAAATATAAATGAGAAGACAGGATACCATAATGGGAAATTAAATGATGGTTAGACCATTGTGGATAGTGATAGGAGATAAAAAAGCATAGATATTTTATAGAAATATCATTGCGGCTATTAGCTATGATCCAAAAGAGGTGGAACTTCCCAAGGTGCAAACAATTATCCTCAATTGTAGGATAAATCTATCATAGGTGTATATATTGACCTAAGTACTTTACTATCTCTATGAGTTACACCCCATATAATCAACATTGTCAAATATGATACCTAAGAATTAACAAGAACATAAAGCATAATCTCATTTTCCATTAGAAAATCTAGATACAGTAGTGGACCTTAAAGTACCATAAGAGATGCCTCACAAAAAAGGACAATATGAGCTAGAATTAGAAGTAGCATAGCCACCATGACTACCACTTGCATAAGAGTGTTTGTTTTTATAATCCATCATGAACCATATCATGGCCAATGAAACCCTACAAAGTAAATAAGAATACTAAAGGTACTAATAAGTAATTCTAATGACATATTTAACAATTGAATCAATGCTTGTAAGAACATAAGAAGGGAAGGAAAGAGTTATGAGGGAAACAAGGTTATGCATAGTGGCGAATATTAGCCAATTGGGCGAATATTAGGATTTTCAAAATTG